>VXAK01003668.1:0-32512 GCA_013399435.1 Arenaria interpres | reverse complement strand
GAAGAGAGTTGACCCTTTGATCCCTCGGCTTTTATACTGAGCATGGGGCAGATGGGATGGAATACCCTGTTGGTCAGTTTGGGGTCACCTGTCCTGTCCGCTCCTCCCTACAGGTGGGACCCCTCTACGCTTTTCCGCTCCTGACCCTCCAATGGGACAAATAACAAATTTACCTGACCTTGGTTGCTATAGAAATAAGTATAAGCAAGGGCCTCTCTGCATTAGATTCCTTGGTATAATCAGGTCTTATCACTGTGAGGGTGAACAGTTTCTGAACAATATGCTGTTAATTTCAGAGTTTAGTTAGTTAGAAGGGGCCCAGCTGAAAAAGATAAAATTACTGAACAGAAAATTAGTTCCGTTTTACCTCAAACCAGGACAGATTTCCATAAAATGCCATGTTCCACAGGGAGAACTTTCTACTTCTGCTATTCCTCAGATTGTGTTATAAGAGTCAAAAAGACCCCTATCCACTATAAAGCCCTTGTGTTCTTAGATGAATGCTTGATTGCTTCCATTGTGAAGCCCACAAACACCAGAGCTTCTGGCAGCACAATACTATGGTTTGGAGAAGAGTAGTACGTTTGTTCTGTCGTGATAAATACTGTCTTTAAGAAGGTGCTTGGTGCTAGGTACTGAGAATGAGTTTATTCTTCAGTACTAGTTGGTTGCTCAGTATCTCTAAAAAATATTCTTCATTTTGAATAATGTGTCCATTTTGTCTGATAGGTTTTGGAATGATCAGTTGAATATTCTGGATTTTCCAAGGTGCCGTTTAACTTCCCTTGCACTGCTATGTTATTTCAAGCATTGGTGACAAGCATGTAGTTGTCAATTTCTTCAAGTTAAGATGCAGTACCAGAAAAGTCTGGACATAACATTAAGGTTCATTTTCTCTTTTTCTTACATTTCTTCCTCCTTTCAAAAGATCTGTGGACTTCTCAAGGGTTCCTGCTGAATTTATATCAGTTTAATCTACATTGAGGCAGAAAAATAGCTTCAGGAGAGAAATAGATGGTTTTTTTGCTCCCCATCTTGCAGTGCTGCTTAAGTAATTGGAACATAAACACTAGTTTAAAAAAAAAATAAAAGAAGAGTTGAGGCAGGGCATCTAAAAGTGAATTGTTAGTATGTTCTCAGTAACTTTCTGATGATGCTATTTTTTTTTCCTTAGTCTGTAGACTCCAGTCTTGGAGGACTTTCCAGGTCTAGTACTGTGGCTAGTCTAGATACAGACTCCACAAAAAGTTCAGGTATGTATTCAGAGTTCAAGCAGGTATGTACGGAGCAGGATTAACTTCATGTCTGTTTGTATAAAAGAGCAGAAAAATGGAAAAGGTTAAAATATGTAATTTAATAATTGTGGGTGCATTTGTTAGATAGCCTGGTGACTAGTGCATGCATAGCTCTAGGCCTCTAAATTATTATTAACGATTCATCTAGGATTAAGTCACCGTTTTCAAAGTAAGGTGTCTAATTAAGAAAAACTGAGTTGTGTTACCAGTCTGTTACGCAGCATAAATCTTGCATAACTTTTTGGAAGCTGTATTTCCTGCTTTTTAAAGTTTACATTTGCAGTGAAATAACAGAAATAAGATTTGATTTTACTTGTTCTTGCTCTGCAGATCAAATCCCATTACTATTGGACCAAGCAGTTCATGTAAAAAAAAAAAAATTTAAAAAAAAAAAAAAATAGAACCAGCTTTTCTATGTTTTCTGGTTTAAGGTTGTTAACTCCAAATTTGAATTAGGATAAACAATGCTGTATCACGGATTCACGTGAAACTCTTTACTTTACCAAGGGCTGTTCTGAATCAACCCAGGACAGCTCATTAAAGAGAGAAGTTAATGTACTGTGGTAAGGTTAAGTGTTTGATGAAAGTCTGCAAAAGTTATGGAATTTAATAAGTTAGCTCCATTAACACCAATTAGAATAGCATTAGTGTTCTGGAATTGTTCAGAATTGCTTTGTTTTATTCTGTTGCAGGACAAAGCAATAGTAATTCTGATACGTGTGCAGAATTCAGAGTTAAATACGTTGGTGCCATTGAAAAATTGAAGTGTAACGAGAGCAAAAATCTCGAAGGGCCGTTGGACTTGATAAATTACATAGACGTTGCACAGGTAAGTGGGTTACAAAAGACACCACCAACAGAGTCAGAATATCTTCAGCTTGGTGTATTTCTCTCGTATTATCACATGATGTGACATCTTTCTTCGTAAATTTTAGACTTGCTAGAATAAAGTAGTTTACTTTAAAAAATACAAAGCTATGAAACTCAAAAGCTGTCACACTTAATTGCATCCTGCCAAGTAACTGGAGAAGATGCACCCAAAACGCTGTTCTGAAGGCGCAGGCTCAGAGCCAAGGCCCTTTTCCTGAGCCATTACCGACCAAGTATCCCAACTGAAAGTCATTATATTGTCTTCAGCTCTGTTAGGGTTAGTATCTGTGAAAGAGTATCTCCTCCAGATTTCCTCAGTAATGTAGAAGTTTTCCTGTAGAGGAAAATGTCAAGTTTCTGCTTACAGTCACTTAGGAACCTGTGACCGAAGAACCTGAATAATATTTGGGTCATTCTTGCCAAACTGTGGTGGCTTGTACTTACTTTTGTACTAAAAGCTGTAACTGGTTGTTCTCATTAGGTAGCTGATCGTTTGTATCTTTAAAAGTGCAGAATGTCTGTTTATCTTAGAGCAACCTGACATTTCAAGTATCTGAATACGTGTTGAAACTGTTTTTAGAGCCAATTAGCAAAATTGGTAGCGGTGTGGAACATGGATGATCCACAGTCAGCGCAGCATGACAGGGCATGTGTTATCTTTCAGCCCATCCGATCTGACCACTTCCCCCTGAGATGATAAATTCCTTTCTGGAATCATGTAGCGAATGGAATGGAATAGAAAATAACTGTTTCAGTTGGAAGGCACCTACAACGGTAATCTAGCCCAAGTGCCTGACCACTTCAGGCCTGACCCAAGTTAAAGCGTGTTATTAAGGGCATTGGCCAACTGCCTCTCAAATGCTGACAGGCTTGGGGCATTGACCACCTCTCTGGGAAGCCTGTTCCAGTGTTTGACCACCCTCTGAGTAAGGGAATGCTTCCTAATGTCCAGTCTAAACCTCCCCTGAACACGTTCCACATGAAGTTAAGGGATTTGACGAGTGCAAGCGTGGGTTATGAGCAGGGTTAGTGCTGTTGCTGATCCAGTGGACTGAAGTACACATAAACACGTTTTCTATTATGTATCTCCATTGCTCACGTTCTTCTGTCTGCACTAAAGGCTTTTGTTTGTTTCCCTCCAAAGCAAGATGGAAAGTTACCTTTTGTTCCAGGTGAAGAGGAGTTTATTATGGGAGTTTCCAAATACGGCATTAAAGTTTCGACATCTGATCAGTATGTAAGTGAATCACAAATAACTTCCTTTTTGGTGAGAGTTGAAAAGTGCTTTCATTTATTTCTCTGATAGATGATCTGTGCAACCAAAATGTCACTTCTGGCTTTAAGCAAAAGTAAAACAACAAACAAGCAAGCTCTCTGGTTGGATTTATGAGAGAAATCCCTAACTTTTGAGACAGAACACCAGGCACAAGGCAAGCAAGCCTTTATGCTCTTTGGGCACGTCTCCCTTTCCCTGTGCCATCCTCTCACATGGAAAAGTAGCATGACTGTGGTGGCCAAGGCCATAGGTTCCTTAGCCTGAGTTAGCAGTGTGATTCCCGTTGATGTTACTGTGGAGAGGAAAAAGCAAAGGATGTGTTTTTCAAGAGTACCTGAGTAGTCTTCCTCTTTGAAGTTCCAGCCTTGCACTCCAAATCCAAGAGCGTGAGTTCTCTCCAGCATTAAAGCCTCATGATTTCGCTTTATTGATCAAGCCTATTTTTTGTTCGCATCGTTTCCTACATGTAGTTTATTTTCCTTGGGCGCACTTCAAATAGCTTTTTTGCTAAAAATAAAAATCCGGTCTCTTCCCTGGGGCCCTCCAGTTGCCTTTGTATAGCTTTGTATTGCAGCCACGTGGTTTCCTTCTGGTTGCCCTCAGAGCCCCAGATACCATAAATACTTGGTCTTACGAAGTCATGACCCATCCACAACCCCTCAATGCCTGTTCATAAAAGCTTCAAGTACGAGGACGGTGAACAGCATTGCTCAGTGGCTGAATACTCTGAAGGGAGCCAAAAAGTTTCCTTCGGTCCCTTCAGAAAATAAAACACTTGTTTCAAATGCTCGGGAGGAAGTGTAGTTGTTACTCAAACTTTTGGGTGTCTGGTTTTCCTGTCCTCCTAAATTCTTAGGTGTCGTTAAGAACATAGGTTACATTATTATTTAAATTCCTTTGTACTTTGATAAAGATCAAAATTGGTAATTTTAAGACTTTTATCCATCGTTCTTCTGGCTTCAAGCTGAAAGCATGCACAAGCGGATGAAGCTGCCTGTGATTAAGCTGGCTGCACTGGCGTTTTATTGCAATGCATTCTGCTTCCCAAATTCTGGCTTTTTGCATCTGTGTTACTGTTGACATGTAATTTGTCCTTTAATGTGCTAGTCCACCTAACTCTTTCATAGAGTTCCAAGCTGGAAAGGTTTTCTCTGCATTCATACAAAGAATTCAGTCTTTATGACTTCAGGGGAACGGTGAGAGTTCTGTGACTTGTAGATACCTTTCCAGGTGAATAGGCAGCTATTTATTTCAGATGCCAAAAAAAAAAAAAAGAATAAAAAATTGACTGAAGGTCAAAATAAAAAACTTTTCCTCGTGTATTTCAGCCAGTGTTTGAGAAATTATTTAGTGACTGAAATACGTACGGATACCTAATTCACTGATACATTTCCATTGTTTGTGGATGCAGCCACTAGAAACTGAAGGTGAGGTGTTTGTAGAAGTCACACTGAGGCTTTGGCCTTCTTCACGCTCCGTTCATTTTTACGTTATATATATGTAGTTACACGTATGGCACAGTTTGTCCATCCGCCATCTCAGCTCTCTGTCAGCTGCAGAACCCCCTCATAGCCGAATACGGGAAGGAGGGGAGGAAATGCATATACAGGGGGACTGTGTACTTTATTCCATCCTCCCTCTTTTAGCGATAATCCACGTGCACGTTGGCACGGTAGCAAGTTCCAAGCGAGTAACTCTACAAAGTTACAAGTAATTTGGAGGCGAACCTTGGCATCTTTCATAGAGAAAGTGGAGGGCCGATCCAGTGAGTTTCATGTTGGTTTCAGCTGCCCTCAGCGTGGTGTGACAGTTGGCGACAGTATGAATAATTGTGAGGGATTGCTGAGGAAATGTCAGGGACGGAGATGTTTTTCAGCAGGTGGTCTCGGGAGCTGTGGCAGAAGGGCTCTCCCGGGAGGGTTTCATAGCAGGCATCAAGCTCACTGCCCATTTTTACAGTTTCTGTATCCAAGTGGATGTTTCTTTGGACCCTTCAGCTACTGATAGGGACAAGATGTTTGATGCCATGAATGTAGGAAAAGAGCTGTTTCTAAGTCACAAGACCCTAGAGGTGGCATGACTGGAATAAAGCAGATGTGTATTACGGGTTGGGGAGGATTGGTTACGAAGAAGGGCTTTGTGGAGGGTAGGCCTGCAGACACCTTGCACTGGATGACGTCCCTTTTGGAATGGCCGCGGTCAGAACTGTTGGGACTGTGGTGAAACGCTGCAATTGTGGTGGAGAGTAGAAGCCTCCCAGACTAATCCGTGCAAGAGTCAGGACCCACGCTGTGGCTCAGGCCACAGGTGGCCTGGTTATAGCCGCATGGGCTACCTCCACCCTAAAGCAACTGGCCTTGTCCATACCCTCTTGTGGGAGCAGTTTCTCCTGTTTACCCTTCCCAGAACTGGGACAGGGGAGTGCCTGGAAATGATACTGGAAAAGTAAAAAGTTGTTCTAAGTTACGCCTGTGCCAAAGGCAGGGAGCGTGCCACACAGCCCGCACACAGCGGGCGGGTGAGGACGGTGGGAAACAAATGTGTGGGCCAGGAATATAGCCCACACATGAATGCAATTCTAATAGAAGCAAAAATGAAAGCTAAGGTTTTAGTTAAACCTCCACTGACTCTTTTTGAATCTTGACTAAACTCTCAACTAAAAAATGATAATTTTACCGAGGAATACTTTTCTCCTGTAAATAAACCTGAAAGCCAAAATTGTGAGAGAGAGAGAGAGAGAGAATCAAAAGAGGTGGGAAACTGCGATAGCTGTTGCGCTGCTCCAGAGTAACGTTTATTTGCCGCATGGTTTCAGGATGTGTTACATAGGCATGCTCTCTATTTAATTGTACGGATGGTCTGCTACGATGATGGTCTGGGAGCAGGAAAAAGTTTACTGGCTTTGAAGACAACAGACGCAGCCTCTGAAGAATGCAGCCTCTGGGTATATCAGTGCAATAGTTTGGTAAGAGTTCACGTTTACGGTATTTAATTTAGGTATCGGTATTTTGATTGTAAAGGGAGATTCTAAAACCCAAGGCCCCTGTGAAGACTTTTTGGCAGAAGGGGGATTGCTCAATTAAAAAAAAAAAAAAAAAGAGTATAAATATGCTCTGGCTGAGGAGGGGAGAAAAGCCCCGCTGACTGCATTTGATCAGCTTTGGGGAGAAATCCCTATATCCCCTCAAATTGCCAGTGAATGTACATGCCCGAGAAAAGCTCTTTGCAATCTCAAGAGTGCTGTCGTAGCTGCTAAGGACAGTCCTCTGTAGCTCAATTAAAAAAAACCTCCTTAAGATCAGACAGAGCAGGGAGGGCTTGAGTACCGAGTCTGCTAACAGAGCACGCACTCATATTCATAAGCAAGGGAAGTCATCTCCTCTGAAGAGTAGGAGGATTCCTTGTCAAAACACTATGATCTGACACACCCCTTGAGCAGCAGAGGGGGAGCACATGAAGTGACTGTCTGAATGCTGGTGTCCTGCTACTATGAAAGCTAACGACTCTGACTTGTTTCAAAAGAGCTTATTTAAAACAGCTTCCCACATGTCGTTGAAGAGCACAGAAATCAAATTAAATCTCACTTGTGCTCCTCCATTTTGCATGTCTCTGCCAAGAGAATGATAAAGATCACATCCTGCTTTAAGTGAGTTTTGAGACGGTTTAGAAGTTCTGCAGAAAGAGTTAATTTGTGTGTTTGGGTTTGTTTTGGTTTTTTTTTTTAGGAACAAGCACAAGCTATTTGCAAAGTGTTATCTACAGCCTTTGATTCAGTTTTAATGTCGGAGAAGTCCTGATTTCCTTCAGCAGCACACCAGGGTGTAGTACAAGAGGCCTTTGTGTGAGGAGGAAACCGGGCTCCTTTGTGACACCACGGACTGGCTGTAGCTACACCCAAACCCAGAGAAGGCTGGCTGTGCCAAGAAGAGCCAGGCAGCCTTGCACATGGTACTTCCTCATTGCCCAAACATGACTTGAAGAAATTATTCCATCTTCAGTTTCCAGGACTATAGAGAATTTTATATTTAACATGAATTTTTTTTCCTAAATCGTGTTTTGTATGTCCATGTCAATATTGTAGAAACGTAAAATAAAACTGACACTTGCTTACATCTCTGTCTGAAAAACAATTTGTTAAGGTAGACTTCAGCTCTGCTTAACATAGATATTGGAACAAAACAAGAGCAAGGTGTTAATGGGTGGTCATTTGGTGCTTTACACCTTCAATTTACTATTAGGTGCTTGTCTACACAGTTTCTACCTTCAACTAAAAACCCACAAGATGTACATTTTTTTTCTCCAGTGTTACTGGTTTCTATTTCTCATTGTACGCATTGAAAAGAAGACCGTTGCCCAAGCAGTGCAGAGTAACAGAAGTAGCCAAAATGATTTTAAAAGTAGTTTTATTTTTTTCCAGACATTTGACTGGTTAACAAGAGTAAAATTTATTAATCATGCTCTAATTATAAATCACTGCATCCAGGACATTGAAAATAAGAGTTGATTTTAGGTTATACAATATATACAGTTGCTCTGCAACTAAACAAAATAAAAACAACTGAATTGAATATTATACATCTCATAGCATTCTAAGCTGCATTTTAAGTGTCACTTGCTCCTTTAAACAGTTAACACAGCAACCTAATAGTCTGTCTATTAACAGGTTGGTTTTCTTTGAATCATCATTTTAATCAGATTTGAAAAGTTGTATGAAATACGCCAAAATTTTGGACTTAAAATTCTTAATTTTATATTATAAATAGATATCTACAGGCTCTAGAATTTCTTTTTCCTCTGGCAGAGGAGCAAACTTTTGAGAAAGACGGAAAATCTAGGGATAAATTTTGCGTAGCTGCTCTTCATTGGTCCTCAAGATTGCATCTGTCTGCACTGCTAGTGCTACTAACTTCTACAAGTTTCCTAGTTTTGAAGTAACCGGTGAACGAGGTTGTGACATTGCGAAGTGGATTCCTCTTCTAGCAGAACTCAAGGAAAATTTGCATCATTGTTTAACTTTACGAGTTGTTACATACACTATAAGATTCTGTGTTAAAAATACTGTACATTAGGGGATCTGTGCAAAATAATATGCCCATTTACTCTCTAGACTCTATCAATCAGGGATAGAAACATACAAAATAGTGTTGCAAACTGAACATATCAGTAAGTGAATAAAACTGTAGTGCTAAACTATTACTCTATTAGTTTTTACTGGGAACTTTGAAAATATGGACTAATTTGCTTCGACTTGCAACAACAGCATCTCGAAAACGTTCCAGTTTGTTCCCCGTTTTTCCTGCAGCAACAGCATGTAGGAAGGGAAGGTTCCGCGTGTCCTCAGCTGTGCCCACGGGCTGGCGAGAGGCTGCCAGCCCACCGGAGCGCTGAGGGGGGCCGGGCCAGGCACGGCCAGCGTTGCTCTTCCAGCACGAGCGCAGTGTGGGTTTTCTCCAAATGAAGCCCATCTGGCGGTGGCCTGTTCTCCCATTCCGTTCCTCGTGAAACGGGCCAATTTTTTTACTAAACACCGTTTGTCAGAAATTCAAAGTTCTCTCGACAAACCTAGAGATACGATATTCACGAAACGCGATCAAAGCCAATGTGACCTAGACGTTGATTTTTCTCATCCTATGCCCTCAGTTGTTTTCCTGTAGCATAAGCAAAAGCCGGTACGATTTCACAATATGCAAACGTCGAAACGACGTCAGGTGGCGTATTGGTGTTTTGCATTCCATCAACCAACTGGGAACCACCCATGGCCTAGCCTTTGTTCACAAATTAGTAAAACAAATTTAACGACAGTGTAGCTACCATATACGTGGGTCTATCATATAAATACAGAGTGAGTCAGCAAACCAGCGTTGCTTGCAAGGTAGTGGCACACAAATTTTATAAAACCAGAACCTAACGTAGTGTACTTGTGAGGTGTCGGATACCTTATCGACCAAGGATAATTATCTAAGTGTTCCACCAAGTATGTTCTCTCTGTGAACACGTTGCTGGATGGTTTAAGAAAATTCAAGAAATTTAAAACCAAAGTCTAAACACTAGAATGAGACACGGGTAAGAAATGCTCTGCAATCCATCATCATAGTTAAGTACATTTCAGGAAGTGCAGTTTTCATATCCTCGAGTTAATGTAGTAACTCGTTAATATTGCCATAGTTTAGTTAACCAGCAGTAGTCACATTAAATGACCGAAATGGATGTAACATACATAAAGAACATTCAAAAAACAGGTTCTACACACGTGCAGCATAGAAAAATGAAACAGCCTCAAGCTCACAAAATTAGAACTAGGAAGTTCAACGACTAACACAGATCTCAGATAACTTTAAGCAAATATCTACATCCATTCTGAAAGAAAGAAGTTTCTCCTGTGGTAAACTGAAATACCTTTTCACTTTTACCTGGCCAAAGACACCCGAATGGAACTGTTCCTTTTGCAATGGTTGACCTCCTGGATGACGGCCAGAATGGCAAGATGCCGGACGAGTCCGATTTAGAACTACGCAGCAGCTTGCGCGTTGTGGTTCCAACACTTCCAATGGTGTCGAGAACCGAATAAATTCACTGCCCTGTTAGACGCACGCCATTTCTTTGACTGGGGAAGCAACACTGAACCGCGGTATTGCCACGTTACGGAAGGGAGAATAGAGTTAACAGTGAATTGATTGAAAAGAACATTCATCACGTTGTGATGTTCGCACACTTACATGGATTTTGATCGTTAAAGCTTTTCAGTTCACCTTGAAAAATACAGGAAGAGTTGTTTTTGTTTGGTTTTTTTTTAAAAAAAAGTGTAAACTGCTCATGAGAAGTTTTCACATAGAAAAAAAGTTTTAAAAGTCCCAAAATCAGAACGATGGCAATAGAAAAGTAAGCTACAGTACCTAGGACTTGGGCAGTGCTCTGGCAAGGTGTCTGCAGATAGGTAGATGAAATGAAATAGAGCAAAACTTATTTCTGTGACCGCTGGAAATGAGAAATGTCTCCACTTATCAGTAGCAATTTAATCAACAATAAAGTGCACAAATGATACAGGGAAAGCTCCTTTCCGACTGGGATCTCCGTCAATATGGCCAATCTGAAAGAGTCCAGATAGTTTTCAAGTTAATCTCAAAAGGGTACTTCAGTACCACCACAATGAACACCAGAGACCTCCTGCCTGTAGTCCCACCAGCCCCTCCCTACATCTTTCCTGCAGCAGTGTTCTGTTTCTTTTGCGAACAGGAAATATTATCAGAAAATTCAGTCCTACAAGGTACATTTGTTATTCAGCTACAGACTTTTTTTTTTTTAAAAAAAAAAAAATAAATCTGTTTTATGCTGTTCTTTGAAAGTAACACCTCTTGACACAGTGTCGCTGCTACACCATTTCAGCGCATTCTGCAATGCCTGGCAGCCCATATTCTGCCTCTGTTAAATTGCTTCTGCTTCCCCCTCCTAACAATCACTGAAAAGTTCAAGGATGCATCAAGCTTCAACAGTTCTGGGTTTTACATGAATCTGTTTGTGTTTATACAGCATCATTGTCAATTTAGATGTACTCTGAAGTTCTATTCTTCTCTAGCTAACAGCGTAGGGAAAATGTTTTAATGCATAACGATTTCCCAAGACTTTGCTTTGGCTGATGGGGCTCTGGAGTGTAAATAGCAGAGATGAAACTTTTCTTGTTATTTAGAAATGCAACAAGGGATCTTCTGAAGCCAGTTGTCAGCCTCTAGATCTCATTTATTTCTTTCAAAGTATGTTGATAGAAAATGCAAAATACTCACCCACCACTCCTGATCTTCTTCACCGTCAACCACAATAATATCTCCCTCCGAAAAAGTTAGCTCATCTGGGTTATCTGCTACACAGTTGTAAATTGCTTTTACTCTCTTGGGTTTAGTTTTTGACTGAAATATAAAAATAAATAAATGTTAATAATAGAGCACGGAAGAGACAGAATATACTTGGACTTGATCTAAAAAAAGCTTCAGAACTGCTTCCAACCGTTATTTTTCATAGGTTAGAGTTCAGCTACATCTTTTATGCTGGGTGCTCATGCTTCAGGCTGAATTCGGCAGCATCCAAAGCCTTTCACAAGCACTGCGCCACCACTTGTGGCCAGGCTTCCCTTAGCAATCTGCCGTTTTGGCTCATCCAGACTTGTCTTCAGAGTTCTACAACATTGCAGCAAGTTTGATTTTATTCAGAAGATGGGGAGACTGAGATCAATTGCTACGCAGCAAGTGTAACAGCAGCAGCATTATCAGAAAGAGGTCTGAGCCACCTGCCAAAGTGCCCCTTCTTAATCTGCTAAACCCACTTCAGCAGTGCACAAACCCTCCAAAAAAACTCCTTTGCCTCTCCGTAGTGCTTTGAGGCCTGCAAGCCACAGGAGCAGCGTGTCAGCTCTTCCAACAGGGAAGTTCAGTAAGGAGTTGCAATATTTCGATCTGGAGTGGGACTCCAATCCTAGTTGTGTTCTGGTTGAAGTGATGCTGAAATTGTTTTGCCCTGGTATCACAGTATCCACCGTTCTAATCTCACACCTCTCCCAGTGCAACCCGACCTCCTGCTGCATTTATTTTCAGCTTCCCCACTCTCTGTTGCAGGCCAAAACCAATGCTACCTGCATCGTGTTTCCATGCAAGGAGTGGAGAGGCACAGGACCTGGAGGCAGAGCATAAGCTTTCTACCTTGAATCCACCAAAAACCCCAGTTTGCCCAGCCATAGCCAGCAAAATATCTCTCCTTTCTACCCTAAGATGCCAGAGCAGAGCTGTAAGCGCCATTTAGGTCAAAAGATGTCTCTTAGTGCAGTGGGTGTTTGGGACAAAGGCTCCAGATGGGATAAGGAAAACAAGAGCTCATCATCACCCTGGAGTCCCCTAGGGACTGATCCCAGTCTCTGATTAGGTCAGCCATGGAACAAGAAGCTTGTAAGGGGAGAAGAGACTCCACTCACAAATCTACTTCTCTCCACCAGCAAAACACTCTCCTCTGCTGCCCAACAGCCTCTTCATCTGCCATTTTGTTACAGCTGAGCACCATGCAGGAGGAAGGGGATGTGGATGGGGAAGGTGGGAGGTACATGATCGTTAAGCTCCTCTGTAAGCATCCATTTGCATTTTAGTACAAAACCCCCTGACCTTCCCAGAGCAGGCCCTGGGGCCCTGTCTATGGGGCACATCCCTGGGAGCTGGCAGCCTGTCACAGCAAACCTGCCAGACGCTCAGTCAGGTTACAGTGTGAGACACAACCACCTCTAGGGTCAAGAGGAAAAAGCTTCACAGCAGTGATAGTAATTACTAGCTTCAAAGCACAGTAATTACAGGTATTTCTTGTTCTTT
The DNA here is from genome assembly GCA_013399435.1 of Arenaria interpres. Lineage (NCBI taxonomy): Eukaryota > Metazoa > Chordata > Aves > Charadriiformes > Scolopacidae > Arenaria > Arenaria interpres. Next base: position 19,730 of record VXAK01003668.1, on the reverse strand, counting down.
AGAAGGCAAGGAAATCAAAACAGATCCCATTCCCAGGAGACTAAAATATTCCAGGGAAGTTTCCCATATGTCTACAATATGGTTTCAAAAATCTAAAATATACAATGAGAAAAAAAAAGAAAGAAAAAAAAAATTTCTATGTGAAAAATAGGCTATTGGGCAAATGCGCTCTATAGGAGATAAGCCACTGGCTACAAGTGCATGTAGAACTAGACCTCTTTTTTTTGTTTGTTTTGTTTTTACTTTACCCAATGAGCATATCTGCAATCATTTCCTAAACCTGCGCTGGCCTCTGGGTTCTCTGGCAGGGTAAAGACTCAGCAAAAAAGGCTGGAGTATAAGGCTAAATGGAGCGATTTAGCCAAAGTTCTTTAGCTAGACTGATCTAGCTAAAGCTCTTTAGCTGAGAGGCCCTTGACTAAATCTCAGCTAAGATGCTTTAGCTAGATTGATTTTGCTAAATCACCTTAACTAGCACACACTCCCTGAGCCAGGTTTCCCTTACTTCTCCGTCCTATGAGAGAAGAAAATCGGCTGATTTTCTGTGTCTCACAAAATTCACGCTACTGAAGCCCTAGAGACATCTGGAGAGTCAGACCTGTTCTTCAGATTATGTGCAATTAATATTAAACAGCAGAGATGCTGACTGTTCCTAGAAACTAGCCAGGGTAGCCCATTCACTCATCATGAAAGCAATTTGTCCCATAAAATGAAAAAGGAGAGAACCGGATAGAAAGCTACTACAACATTAATTTATACGGAAAGCTGGGTAAGAAACTAGAAACTGTTTCAGAATCAATGGATAAGTTAAAAGGACGCAGCCCGTGCTCACAGCTGAATTCCAGAACACACAACAGAAATTGTGATCGGGGTCCAACAGATTCACAAAGTTAATATGGCAACTCCCCTGGTGCATGTAAGCAAAAGGGACAGATATTCCATTTTACATTCATCAGACCATTTAATTTTATTGTGGCCTAAACCGTGAAAGTTATTTTGATGCAAGACACACAGTAAATTGGCTGAACAAGAGTGGGGGAGGCAAGAAAAGCAGATTTTATACTCCCAACTAGTGCAATATGAACTCCAGATGTCTCTGTGGCTTTTCAGCATTATCAGATGAGAAACAGCTAATAGGAACCCTAAGAGGTCAACACCAACTTGCAAGGCCATGCACACAAACACAGGGCCGTCTGTCCTGGAGGGTTACTATTTCAGTAGACAAGGGTAAGGAAAAATGGATGAAGAGAGAGAGGCGAGGGCTGAAGAGGGCAGGTCTTTTCACTACAGCCCATTAACAAGACAACTGCAGAGCCAGGAACAGCACATCTCCTGCCTCTCAGTTTAGTATTTATCTACTGAACCAGGCTCCTCCTATAGAATGTAAAGCATGAAACAGCGTAGGCCTACTCACATACAGCTTCTTGGAAAGTATGGATTCTCTGTATTGTGATTTGCTTGCTGCAGGGAAATACTATCATAATCAAGCATATGGATGCTTTATGTCTATCACACAAGAGAGCAAGATGAAATTGGAGCAAGGACTAAAGACCTACCTGAACTACACATAATGTAACAGCTCAACTGACATCTGGAAATACATCTCTTTACCTCTGCCAGCATAAGAATGCAGGTATTGACACTAATATTTGTGTTACCATTCATGATCCTAGATTATAAATAAGAGCATAAAATGGATATGCAATTGGATCGAGAGTCCATCTAAATCCAGTATTTCTTCTAACAGTCACTGTAAGGCTGGGGGAAGGTGGAGAAGAAGAATATACAATACTTCCAGCCTTCCCCTTCACCATTCAACCATCTTCTGGTTGGGGATGTCTCAAGTTTTTGTGTATTTACCAAGAGATTTCTCTTCTGTCATGCAGCGAAAGCACGACAGAGATGCAAAGAGCACCAACTGCCCAAAGAACCAATTTATTTTGTTTTGAGCTTGGCTCTTACTAGTCTTGTCTGGAGCCATTTGATCTATCAATGTGAACAACTATGAGTAAAAATATCTACTTCCATTATAATAGAAATCACAAAAGCTCCCTTATTACTTACTTCACTGAAGTTTAAGAATGAAGTTACATATGATCTTACAAGTAACTCGCTCATGAAGCTCACCTACCTTCAGTAAGTCAAACCATACACTCTATGGATTGTATCAATCACATTTGGACACAAGCAAAGAATCCACACTTCCTGTCTTTGGTTTCTCTTTGGGTTTTGTTGTTTGGGTTTTTTGAAAATTAAAATAGGAAATGCAAGAAAAGCAAAGTTTTCATAAATAATTAGTACAAGTCACACACATATTTAACACAGGATACAGGCTTTGTATTTCTCATAATTCTCACACTTTCTCCATAACAGGATACACTATTATGTCAACAGTGTGTTTGATAGAAAGCGGAAGATTTAATAAAATCAAACCCCAGACTGTCTACTTACTATTTGTGATTTCCTTGGCATTGGTGCTGGTGGCTGGATCTGTGCCAAAGTATTTGTTGTAGAACCAGTTTGTGTTACTGGAATTTCGCATACAGAAGACGACTCTCCTGCTGCTAAGGTAAGTAAAACAAGTAAATTTTAGGCATGCTTTAAAAAAAAAGTAAGAGCAATGATACAAATTGAAACCAAATTAATTATTCTTTAAAGGATACAAATAATTTTATATCCCATTAGTATTTAATTTTTAATGGTTCTTGCTAAATAACTGAACAGATGTTTTTCTATCCTTTTCCTTACAAAAAAAAAAAGGCCTCTTTTCCCAAAGATGATTACCTAAGACCTTTAATATGCTAAAAGATTAAAAAGCCTATAAAATAGATGAGAGCAGAACCAAATATCCCATTTTCCCCATTCGTTCACTATGGACTGTGTGCTTTTAGAACCTTTCTTTCCTAGTAAAGACCATCATTATCAAGATGCTGTATCCTTCACAGGAGACTCCTGATGCAGATGGCAGATAGTCATTAGCAAATTCCCCTGGGTACATCAAGGGGAAACAAAAAAGAATCACAGTAAGAACCAATGAACATAATACCTAAGTGGAAGTGCAAACTGGGTAGGAGAAATTCCGCTACAACCAACATAGAATACACACAAACTTTACTTTGGACATTTTATTGAGATGGCATTATTGTAATGTCCCAAAGTAGTAGTTACTTTGAATGATGAAAAGAGAAGAATCAATAATGAACTCTGAATAATGAACTTGGTTCATTAGCATGAAAAGTGCAATATCAATTTGCAATTTAATTAAAGTGACACTGTATGAGTTTTAGATTTTCAAACTTGAAGCACATTTTTCATGTGCTAAAGCATATATCTATTACCTTGTTCATGACACATGCAAACAGGAGAGTAAACTAACTAACATTTTCATAATGCATCCTTTGTTTGAGTGGGGTTTAGGTGAGGATAGGAAAGCTAAAGCCCAACTGGAATGAAATCTGGCAAGGGATGCCAAAGATAACAAGAAGAGCTTCTGTAAATATAGAGGTAACAAAAGGAAAATTAGAGAAAATGTGGGCCCATTGCTCAAAGAGATGGGGGGTCTGGTTACACAGGACATGGAAAAGGCTAAGGCACTGAATGCCACCTTTGCCTCTGTCTTCACTAGCAAGACCTGTCTTCAGGAATCCCAGGTTTCAGAGACAGGGGAAAATCTGGAGCAAGGAAGTGCAAAGTCCTGCACTGAGAATGAACAAGCCCATGCACCAACATATGCCGGTGGCCACCAAGCTAGGAAGCAGGAGCAGAGGCAATGGGCACAAACTGAAACACAAGAGGTGCCACATCAAAATCAGGAAAGACTTTGTTACTGTGAGGGTGACCAAGCACTGGCACAGGTTGCCCAGGGAGGCTGTGGAGTCTCCATCCTTGGAGACACTCAAAAGCCATCTGGACATAGTTCTGAGCAACCGGTTCTGGGTGGCCGTGCTTGAGCAGAGAGGTTGGTCCAGATGACCTCCAGAAGTCCCTCCCAACCTCAACCACTCTGTGATTCTATTCCTCATTACATGGTCCCATTATTTACATTAATTGGCCCATAACTCTGTTCATGCAGAAAAGCCTGAGGAATCAGGGCCTCAATAAAGAAAAGAAACAACAAGAATGGTGGTAATGACTGTATTTAGATGTGCAAGGTAAATAAGAAAAAACCAACACTCCTCCTTAGACTGTCATAATGATAGCTTAATTACAATCAAATAAATCTCTAAAACACAATTACCAGTTTGTTGTAGAGACCCAAGTCCTCTGGACTGCCCTTTGTTAGTTAAACCAGACGACTTCTCAGTCCTGTGCAGAAAGTTAGAATATCACCCATTTAAGAAGGAAACAAGAACTTGAATCACAACAATACAGAGGATTTTCAAAATTATAAAATTCTTATCATGTCTTCAGTATATTCCAGTGACAGCTATTTTGCTTTTAGAAATAGTACTTTGCTTCTGTATTTTTGATTACACTGATCATAAGTTGCACTTGATTTAAAAAAGAAAGACAAAATAATAATATAGGTTCAATTACGGCAATTTGTGGAGGGCAGACCTGAATTTCCTAAGTTCTCAAGTTCCTTTCACTGTTATTTTAAAATTCTTCATTAAAATTATCTATCCACATTAGTCTGTACATTATAACAAGCTTCAGCAAGTTGTTTCTCCTTTTTTCTTTCTATGGGCTATGCAGTCAAAGGACTAAAAAGGGAGCTCAAAGGTCAAAGGTTGTTTGCCTCTCTCATTCACAACGGATCAACCATATATATTATTTATTTCACATACATGTCCTCATATCTTATAACTACCTAAGTTTGTGCAGTCTGTTGTCTGCCAAATTTTCAGTGTCAGAGAGTCCAAAAATTTCCCAGACAAGTTACTACAATGCATCCCTATGCTTACTTTCGGAAAGCTTTCCCTAGTGTCTAACTGAATTATTCTTGCCATAACTTAAAAGACAAGTCTTTTTTAGAGCCACCATGAATGTAAAAAGAAATGGCATAATCCAGCACTTTGTACATATTTGAAGATGTGTATCTATGCTACAATTCCTTTTTAAAAAAATATAAGAGAACCTTATTTCTTCCAAACTTTTCTCACAGGCCGTATTTTCTAGACTTCTCATTACCTAATTTATCTCCCCTGGTTTCTGCCTCACTATTTTGTACCTTTATTTTACTGCAATACCCAAAACTGAACACAGGAGTCCAGCTGAGGCATTACCGATGTTGAGTCAATTGGAGGGATTAATTCATGTAATTTGCAGCCTATAATCAAACGATGCTATTTCTCTTTGACTCTTCCATAACAGCATGAGTTGTCTGACTTACTTTCATGTATGATTCACTATGTCCTTGCATATCCTTCTCTTAAGGATTTTTGCTTAACCACACTCTGCTTGCTCTCCATGCTTCATTTTTGTAGTTAATTTTTCTTAAGTACTAAGTCTTGCTTACTGAAGGACACCCTTCTTCTCCCTTGACTATTGCTCCAGTTTCTCAAGGCTGCTTTAGATTTAATCCTGTTTTCCAGTACACTTATCCCTCATAACTTTCTTTCCTGCAAATTTAAAAATTATATTTTCTGTTCCAGGTCTCTCTACTTCTGCCACGAATGAAAATATTGAATGGAACTGAACCTACGCAAAGCATGTGAACTGTAAGTGGCACAATCAGACATAAGAACCCATTATCTCTTCTTTGCTATTATATGAGAATTAGAAGTGGATTATTCTTTGTGGCTTCTTATTTCCATCACCACTAAGCATTCTGTAGATATTCTGGAAGTCATAAAATCTTAAATCACTAGCCTGTCTTGTTCTTACTGTGGGAATCCTTGTAATGCTCCCTTAGTGTTTGCCTTCTGTTCATTCACATGCTCTAGAATACATCAGTGGCGAAAGCAGGCATGCTTTAAAATCGACTCACACGTCACATACTATAAAATGGAAAGGTTACTAGTAATTACAAATTACATTAAAAACTAAAATGACATTAATTACCCAGGAGTAGGCTTTCTTTGAGAGATTCTACTAGGAGGCTGTGGGGGCAGTGGTGGTGGGGTTGGCTTAGTTTGTGGAGGAGCTGGTTGTTGTTTAGATTGCTGGTTCAAAGCTTCTATGATGCTGGCTGTCTTTGCCACTGGGGGCGGTGGTGCTGGAGAAAGCACATCTAGAGAAGAAAGTTAGACAGTGAAAGGGAATTAAATTTCTATTTACCATTTTGTTTCTTGGGTTCTCATCCACAGGCTTTGCTGTTACAGGAGTTAACCCCATGCAAGAAAAATGTAATCAATAACTTAAACAGAAAGCAACCCTTCCATTGGATGGACGACATCTTTGGAAAGAGGTTTACCTTTTGTTTCACTAAGTCAAGGTCAGAGAGCTCACAAGTTCTTCAATTCATTCAAGTATCAAAGTACAAGCAAAGAAAATTCTTACCGAAGTCAGTCATATTCTTGAAAAGAGTAGATCAGAATATATTTAATAAAGTGCTGATTTTGTTTGCTCAATCAAGGCCTTCAGCTTGTGTTTTATGGAAAGTAACTGAGTAAAAAAATATCTGAGAAATTTTATTTAGAGAAATGCCTTTTCTTAAAATCCTATTACAATTAACATCTAAATTCATATTAGGTTCAGCAATTAATTAAAATTTCTATTGAAACCACCAAAACAGCAGCTGGCAATGCATTAGAACATCTTTTTGCATTCCTATGGTCTACAAGAATCAAACACAATGTGGAGACATAGCCCCAGGCCTACACGTAACACCCATCTTTACAACTAGGGAGAAATGCATCATTGAAACTATATACAAAAGTGAAGAGCTCTTTAGCTCTAGTAATAGACAGTATTTCCTGGTGACCCTGCACTACACCGTACAGTCCTCACAGAGAAGACAGTTCATACAAAGTTACTGGATGGGAACGATAGGCCAAAGCTACAGTCACCAAAAGAGGAAGTATGAGTTGTGAAAATGGAAAAATAAGCCAACTATGATTAGATACAGCAGAAGGGAAAACAGGGGAAAGTGGAAACATACTTGTAGATGTTACACGCAATGGCGGCACAGGGGGATGAATAGCTGGTGGATCTGATGAAGACCTTTGCCTGCTTATACTTTCCACTCCTAAAGAATTTGTCTTCCACATTGCATTAGATGAAGAAATTGTCTGAATACCACTGCCAAGAACTGAAGGCTGAACTAAAAAGAGAGGAAAATACTGTATTATTATTATTGCTTACCCTAAGCACAAAGTGTTAATATTCACACCCGTGCTTTTAAAAATGGTGCAGCCAGACCACTGTATTCAGCAACAGGAACCACTGCCATCCTGCTGGAATGCCAGAGCAGAAATCAGAGTCTGGTGTAAAAAAAATCACATGGAAATTTCTGGGTAAAGTCTTACTAACACTTTACCCAAGTAAAATTTGTCTCCAGTTATTACTTTAAAATACATCAACAATTGAAAAAGCAGAAATTTCTCGATAAGACGACAGAAGGCAAGTCTTGCTACCTTCTTTAATCCCTGACTGATAGCTGTAATCTTCTCAGGTACTGCAAAAAAATGGCTGACTCAGTAAAACATCAGTTTTGACTTGGAATTGGCACAAAACTGTAATTCTGAATTTAACCCAAACAAGAAGCTATAATAACTAGTCATGAAACAGTTACAAAGTACAACTTCTTTGGGGCCTCCTAAACAACTCCATTCTTAGGCCGAGGAGCTGCATCCCCATTTCATAAAACCATACTACAAGCTTCCTTCATAAAGCCCGTATTTTGCACATATCATGCCACTTCTCCATACTTAGAACATGAGCATCATATTAAGAAAAGATGAAATAGGGTAAGGTATGGATAAATACTAGGTTGCAGGGAAAAGCATAAAAGGCTCAGAAGACTTGGAGAACAGTCTCAAGCTAAGAGGATAAAGGAGTAATAATACACCATACGCATAACATCAACAACATCAGCAATCAACAAGAAGCTAAGACCAATGATACTATTATACCTTTTAACTAAGAATATAAAATAATCGGCTAATACCTTGCTAGACTAAAGAATAGGAGTTAATAATCTAAGTCAGGCAGCGTGCTTTCTTGGCATGAGTTGCACTACATGGGTGCCAAGAAGTCTGGGGCTGGGAATGAAATTAAAATTATGCCCTTTGAAAAGTGTCATTTCATCAAGGGCAAACAGAGGGAAAATAGTATGGTTGGCCATGGTTAAAATAATATCAAAGGGTAAAATAGTCTTTTTATCTATCTGATATTACTAATTTAGAGATAGAATCTAACAGTTAAACAGACTGTGCAAGCTCCTTGGGAGAAATTTCCTGTTTGGTGGGGGAAGCATTCCTTTCCATCAAGTAAAAATTGTGTCTAGATATTAAGCTTAGACTTCATGCAAAAATGTTAGATGAAAGGAACTCCACCTTGGTTAAATTTTACCTGCTGCTAAACGTCCCCCAGTCTCACGCTACCCTTTTGAAGTAACTCAGTACCATGCTGCTCTATTGCTCTCAGCTTTTCTGCCCCCCACTTAACATATTTTAGTTTGACTTTTATGCTGCAGCCATTCCTGTGAGACCAATTACTGACTTTTCATATTACACAGACGTTCAATTTGCCATCTCGGACACAGTCACTGTGTATGGAGTCTTCCATTCTGACTTCTGCACAGTGCTCCCAAAAGCAAAGCCACTCACGAGTGCCTAGAACATTCCCCACTCCTACCTCCTTGTACGGAGGCTGAGTTATAGCACCATGGAACAGCATGCATTTACATAGTCATTTTTCTTGAAGTTTACCTAAAATTAGCATCCAGGAAAGCTGCTGGATTAATAAAGGTATTCAAACAATGAAACACACCAAACGTACTGTACATAGAGGACCTGTGCAGATTTCTCTACGCTACAATCCAAACAGACTATATATGAAGTTAAGAATGAAGTTCACAGTATCAGCTTTAATGGCAGATTTTGCAAGCACACAATCATTGAACCAGGATGAGACATGTACATTTTACATTGTTCTGCTGATCAGGGTATAACCAGTAACGGGTAATCACATTTTTCAGTCAGCTACCTGTTCTCTAATCCAGTTCTCCACATCGTGACACACTTTTATTTCAACAACCTTGATGCCTCTATTTATTAAGAGAAGACTTTGCAAGGTTAAAATCTCTTATGTTCTGCATACGCTCTCTATTGTCTCAGGTCTTATACAATTTTCCACAGCAGCCAAATGCTATTGAAATTGTATGTTTAAATTGAACTCTGACAATGACATCTTCAAGAAACAGAAGTATGAAAAGATGGGGTATAACCAGAAAAAAAATAATTGCTGAACTAAATTGACTGCAGCCACCCTTTTAACAAATTGTTAAGTGTATTGAGGCTCACTTCAAGTGTATAAAATGAAGTCACCAATACACTGTTTCAATACTTACCTGTGTAACATAACTGTAAAAGAAAACCTAAAAATGTAATAATAATAAAAAACCCTGTTACGATCCCATTCTTCTAACATACAAGGATATTTTCTGGTGTTAGTACCTTTGCCAATATTTCTTGGAGGTAGAGGAGGAGCACTGCTTGTAACAGGAACTGCAGGCTGCATGGGAGGTGGGCTGCCACTGAGTATTGCTCCATACGTTTCGTTCTGTAATATACTTGGCATAAATCCTCTTTGCTTGTCCTTAGCAATGTTCGCTGCATCTCTTGCCAAGGATGCTACATTAGGCTGAAGTTGGTTTGATCCAAGTTGATAGAAGCTGACAGGCCTGTCCTCTCTCCGATTGGGACTGGGTTGCTTAAACACAAGAACAGAAGTACTCACTGATACCACATTAGTCGTACTAATTTTATTTAGTAGTTGATAGAAAGTCATTAGCTTCTAGAAAGAAAAAATGAATTCTAAAATGCATTTTTGTTACTTTTAATATATAATCTGAAACCTACATTCCACCCTCTTCAAGACAAAGTAATTGTGGACATTAATAACAAAATTTCAAAACAATTATAATTTTTCTCATTTTCTCCTGTAGTACACTCCTACAGGATAATACTGTATTGTTATACACACAGGACTATACTTCTATAGGTAGTCAATATAGATATTCAGACTGGATCAAGTAAATTTTCCCTGCATCAAAATATCAGGCAAAATTTTCAGAATTAAATAAACAGCAGAAGATCCTAAGCCTCATCTGAAGTTCAGCAGCGCTAGATCCCAAATAGATGATTGTGATCTCAGAAACTGGACACACCTGCATCTAAGTATTCTACCTGTAGCTCAGCCTACAACAAATTAGGAGCCAAAACTTGTCATGAGCTCTTTTTAGCTCACTAATATCTCTGGACAAGTTCGGGAGATTACTTCAGTTGGCAGCTTGGATGGAATATTGCTCATCTCATGCACATTATCAAATGAGATCTAATTAGCTGTCTTTGAGATTTACAGCAAGTCATCTGCTTGCTATGCACGCTTAGCATTATTTTTCCTGTTTCAAGCATAGTAATTATTGTTACCAAATGATAATTAAAATAGCTGAAGTTATAAATTCATGTGACTAGTACAGGAATGGATTGTAACAATCCATAGCTCAGAGAGCATAAATATACCTTTAGAAATAGTGTTAGATAAACACATTGGTGACATACTGTCTGTATGAAGATAAAATAACCATTTATAGTAATAGCATTTAGGCAGAATAAAGACTTACACCAACAGTATCACAAATAACCAATCGATTTTCCTCTGAATATACTCAATGTTTAGTCTGGATTGATCACGTAGGGCCTTTCGACATGTTAGAGCACGGCATAATATAGTTCAAAGATTTATTAGAATGATGTACGTGACAGCCAGATGAATTAATCTCTATCTTTACTTTGGCTTAGCAGCCTCACTCCTCACTGGCTGACACCCTCCGTTCCCTGCCCCCTCCCCTCTCCTGCTTCAGGCATTTGTTTCAGCCCACGCTTGCTTCTGCTTTCTAAACCAGCAGAAAATTCTTTTTTCTTTCTTAATGTTGATTTAGCTTTTCACTTGTTTACCAAACTGAAATGGGTCAACGCAAGGACAAATATGTGCCAGAATGGAGGCAAAAGATGAGGTAGGACCAGGCAGCTGGGGTGTGGAACAGCAGCAGCAGCCAGCTGGATTGTCTTAGTCTTCTTTTAGGTTACCCTCTCTTTTATATGACAAATTCTGAACTAAAAGAACTTCAATTTCAGATATGACCTTTTCTGACAAAGATCACAACATCTATTCAATTGCTTTACCAGAAAGAGAGACAAGTGCAATAGTTTGACATCTATAAACAGAACTCTGATGTGCTCCTAAGCAACAGCAGCACTCGTCACTGCCTTCAGTGTAGTCACAGACACTAGCCTGTGATTAATAGTCCTTAATCTCCTTTCAAAAGTCCCTGTAGTATAAGCCTATTAATAGTGGGCAGTGAAGTAGCAGATTCATTACTTTAGCCTTGTTGCTGAGTAGCAGATAACTTTCTATATGAGGTAGAGCTCAGGGACCAGCCAAAAAGAGAACGCTCATCTGCAGAAGGCAACTGTCAACAGTGACAGAAGTGAGGGGAGAAAACAGATCAAAACCACAAATTTAGAGTGCCTCTGAAAGGGATTTGCTAGATATCTAGTTGTAAAGCATCCAAAAGGTTTTACAGCCTGAAAAAATGAAATCTCTAAAACATAAAGTTTCAAGCTACTTTAAGTTCATTATTATTGCTGTTATTATCTGGGTGATGATACAATATGTAGGAATACATAAATACTGGGATATAATATGAAAGGTCACCCAGAAGAACTGGATTTACAATCTCACAGATTCCAGATTCCTGCACAGGTACCAAAATTCTCATGAAAAATCTTAGTTCTCAGAAGGTAGCAATCGAGCTTTGAGAGGGATGGCTTCTGACATCTTCGTTACTCTTCATTGCTAACTTTAGTTCAAGTCAGGCACCAGAGGTTATGGCTACCTGGGACTAAAGAGACAGGAAGGACACGGGGAAAAGAATCATGCAGGCAAGATCTTGCAAAAAGGGTACTTTGCAACAGAGGAAACTTATTGATCTCAAAATTGGTCTTCAAAACATTAAGCCAATTCAATGGTCTGATGACATGGCATTTTTAAAAGACATTCTGTGAAGATAAAGAAAATGAACCTATGACTGATAATATTTCTGAAAACAAAGAAACACCCAACACACAAGATGTGGTTTTATATTATTAATTATTAGCAACTCCTGCCCTAGCTGAGATGGGGGATTTTTCAAGAGAAGCATTACAATGCTAAAACTCGTAGAAGGAAAGTAGACAAATTTCATTATCCAGAGGAGAAAGGGGGTTTTGTTAGCTACTTTCAAGAGAAAAAAGGTTGTGCTAACATATGAGGATTAAATAATATAAAGGCCATTGTGTATTCCTTGCAATTTGTAAAGGAAGCAGAAAAAGCATAAGCAATTGTCCTGGTTTGGGGTGGAGCATTTTCCTCTCATGTTAGTTCTTCACTTCATCTGTTAGAAGACAGATCTAAATATTCCTTATGTATTGAAACAAATTACTGACTCCTTTAAGAAAAAGATATAACATCTGGCTAATAGCAATTTGATCATCATCACATGGTCATATGTTTTATACCTTGTATTAAAGAGTAAAAAAGAAGACAAACTATAATTTAAGGAACTAAAATTTAAGCTACTACATTTTACTACAGAACTTTATTTCGCAGTATCTTTATATCTATAGTAAAAAGTAGTGTTATTGAAATCGCTATGAACATCATGCTTACACAGATGTGTGTACAGAAAAATAATAACGCATTGATACAAACCTGCAGCTTTTCATCCACATCATCATCACTTTCATCCAGATCTTCATGGAGTAACCGCCATTCATATTCTACATGAACATGAGAATTAAATCTTCCGGACAGTGCTTGAGTGAGCTGAGGAAAAAGAGATGACTGTTGATACCTATGTTTTGTGCAGCACATATTTTAAAACAACATATTTAAAACCAAACAAAAACCACATACAGAAGGAACTTTGGTTTCTAAGTACAAATATAACTGAAATCTGTTTTTAAAATAAAAGTAATCTGGAAAGTTACTGCACCGGGGCAAGTTTAAAGAATTAAGCTCTCTGACCAAACACGACACACATAAATCAAAAGCAACTAGGCTTTTCATTAACAATTGTAGATCCATTCTCTGATAATAAGCACCACATCCTATTTTCCTTGATTTAGAAATTCCAAGTCAATGGCAGGGGTTCTTTTAGTCAAGACTCACATATCGAGAAGTCTTGACCCCACTAATCCATTTTTCTTGCTCACTAAAAGTATTGATGGCAGCCAACTTCTCTTCATAGAATCACAGAATGGTTTGGGTTGGAAGGGACCTTGAAGACCACCTAGTCCTTCCTCCCTGCCATGGGCAGAAACACCTTTCACTAGATCAAGTTGCTCAAAGCCTCATCCAACCTGGCATTTAGTGCTTCCAGTGATGGGGCATCCACAACTCCTCTGGGCAACAAGAAAACAGCCATCGTCCATGGCCTTCAGCCATAAAAGGTACTTTAGTGATTAGATATCAATGGGATGTCAGGCACCTGTGGATCTGGGACTACTAGCTCAAACAGAATCATCCCCTGGCCTCAAGAAGTTTAGCATTTCCAAAGCATCTAAAAAGAAATATAATTTTCTTCTTAAAAGCATATAACTTGATATAAGCATATAACTATTCCTAAGCATACAACTATTCCTAAGCATACAACTATTCCATCTGGAATACATTAATTGAATATTCAACTGTAAACTGTTTAAATATCCAGATGTGATTTTGCTTATAAATGCACAAACACACAGAAAGATGCAATACTTACCAACTCTTCACAGTGAGTATGTTTTAAGCGTTTAGCTATATCAAGTGGTGTCTCTCCTGATTCATTAGCTATATAACAGCAAGAAAATAAAGTTAATGTGATAGGCATCACTATTAACATGGTTGTTACTAAAGATAAAGACAAACCTTCAGGTACAAAGTGAACTACTAGACCAACACACTCCAAACTTTGTGTCTTCCCTTCATACGTAGGTCCAGCTCATACCAACCCTCTGACCATGACAAGCAGTAGCAACTCAACATGCCATATAAACGGAATGATAGCCATGAAATGGCAGTATATAACTCAGCAATAAGATATCAGTTAAAAATATTGGTACCTAGTTATCTAAATTTGTTCAAAAAGCAAGTGTAATGCATAAATCAATTTTAAACTCGAAATAAACAGTGAATATTGGCTTTTTTTATAATGAAGATTATATTCACAGAATGATGATAAACAATTGAGGAGAAAATGCACTTATTCCACCTTCACCATTTCTTATCTGAAACATGAAATTGAAGTACACATTACCCTTTTACCTATTTCAATAGAAGCCTTCCCTCTCAGCAGCAGTTTGAGGCACTCAACGTTGTCTGTCAGACAGCAGTAATGCAGGGCTGTGCTACCTTTACACGTTTGCTTATCTAGATTGCCACTGTTGAAGTACAAGAAAAAAGAAAAAATCTCATTAAACTTAGTTCCTACCCTGTATTAATAAACCTCTCATTACAAGATTTTCAAAGAATAAAATTACATTTGGAAATACTAAATGAATACAAATACTAAAACTAATTCTAGTATTTGTATTACTTGATATAAAACCACTATCAATAACATTTTGGTAATTTTCCATACACTTACCTGTTCTGCACTAAAAAGTCAACTATATGAAGGGATGTTCGGTCAACTGACCTAACAGCAAGGTGAAGTGCTGTTTCATCTTGCTCCTAAGAATAAAATAAAAGAACACATTTGTTTCTTCTGATCTACAGAGTAGCAGAAATTTTATTAAGACATAAATTAGGTCAATTAAAACATTTAGGTTCAAAATATTCAGACATGCTGCCATTAAAAAATCTCTTGTGAAGATATTTATTGATTCCCCTTTTGTTCCTTTGAAGTAAACAAACAAGTGGGTTGAAAACAAATAGACTGTTGAATGTCTAATGTAATGTTTAATGCTTTAATACATTTAAAATCTGACAGTATTTGAAAACAATTTTAGATTAGACTATTTAATATCCTCTTTTGTTATTGTTAAATTACATCATCAAAAGGACAAGTGTTCAAAACAGTGTTTCAAATAATAAAAAAATAATCCTTTTTAATTAAAGAAAGCATATTGCACTTATTACAATTTGTCTAGTAAAATTTACAACACTTACATGGCCATTGGCCAGTGGAATTTTTTCTGTGAGATCCACACCGTCAGCATACACTTGGACTAATCCAAGAATGTCTCTTGATTTGACTGCTTCACAGAGAGCATGTAATTTAGCTGCATTGTCAGCATGCTTTTTCCTTGCATATTTTCTCTCAATGTACTTGGCAGTAATATAATCTTTTCTTGCATTCCTGAAATTGAATATAATTTACTTCTATAACATTTAGCAGAAGATACACATTAGGATTTCCATAAATACATGCAAGTCATTTGAAATAAAATCTGAGAAAGACTATTTCTCATTCATTATGATAATGTTTCTTTTAAATATGCATGTAAGACATGCAGTCTCGTACTTCCAATATGAAATGTAGCTACAGAAGATGTACCAAATATTCAATAGAAGACAGACCACAAATTTTCCCCTCTGAACTCTGGTGTGAAGTTGAGATCAAGATTACCCAGCCCTACATAGAGAAGATAGATGAAAGCTGTTGATACCCAACTACCAAATGACTACTTCTCTTCTGATCACAGCAAGATAGGAGCTTACCAGCTCCCGGGATGTACACAATATTACACAGATAACATTTAGCAAAGCCATACTTCGTCCTCTAGATACTATATAATGGGCAAAAAGAAAAAAACCACAAATAATAACAAATTGAATCAAAGGGTAGCTCTTCTTCCTAAAGTATACAACAGTATTCCTTCTAAGTTTTTAAAAAGTGTTTATCTTCAGGTTCTCGTTTCATTAAAAAAACACCCAAATTTGATATGTAGCTGTATCAAACTAAATGATTTTTTAAAATATCATTTTTAGAAGTCTTCTTATACTAAGTAAAATTATTCATTTTTATTGTTAATATTATTATTCTGTATTATTCATAGCTCTAGTAAAAAATTATTTGAACTGCATGGTCTAACGTTGGTTCTGTCAGAACGGTAAAAGTCCAGATAATGTAAAATCAGCTTAATCCAAAGCCAATTCTTCTGTGTTTGCTTCTGCATCGTTTACTAGCTCTTTTACAGTGGAGTGGTACCCAGCCAAGTAGGCAGCTGTCCTTGCTGCGTCTCTGCCGTCACAGTTCAGTGTTTTCGAGGAATTCAATTAAACATTCTGTCTTTATTCCACAGTTATGGACATGACTCCTAGTTTCTAAACACTAGGTGCTTCGGTATCTTTTAGGTAAAATGTGTATCTGATTCCAATTCCTATTCTGTGTTTAAACAGCACAAAATAAATAGCTATGTTTTTAATCCCTACCCTTGTGCGTCTTTAAAATTTCCAACAAGTCAGGCTTAATTTGTTCTGTCCCATAAATCATGATTCAGAGAGTTGGTAAAATAATCCTTACTATTAAGGGAGGAACAATCAGGTAAAGTTCAATAAAACAGATATGCAAAGCATTAGAAGAAAGATTTCCTCCTTGGCTATAAGACTATATATAAGACATCATGCATCTTCCATGGCCTGCTGGTGCAAACCGTAATGGCACAACCCATTAGCAATATTAAATTAAATGCCTGCCTTTTTCAGTAGTAGTGGCTCTTTACTTACATATCACTGCTTGGATTAGGCTTGACCATCTCATCAACTGGCAGACAGAATTCCATAATCTCATTAAACCCAGCATTCCCAATATTCTTTGCAAGCTGTTAAAAAAAAGAAAATAATCCACAATTCGCTTAATAAACATGTTCAGTTGTTGGCCGCACAAATACTGGTGGGAGGACAAGGGGAAATGGGAGCTGGGGCTTTTTGTTTCTGATTCCCAATTCTGCTACAATGTCAGTGACCATGAACAGATTAGGTACCTTTTTGGATGTCAGTTTTCAGCTGTGATTTAATACACAAACACGTAATGGCAGAATAATCCAGCAAGATACCAGTTCATACAATAAATGCAAAATACTTTGTGCTGGTTTAGAACACACATATGAACTGTCACAGATCAGCTGATATCTGGTAACCTTTTTGTGTAGCAAAGCTGGATACATTTTCTTCCTTTGAGGATTAAAGTTCTCTTCTAAAACAATGCTAAATAATTAATGGCATAAGTATTTGTGAAGTCCTTCAATTTTTAATCTGAGAGGCACATTTATATGTCAAACAGCTGTGTTCTTTTTAAAAGCAGCCAAGGGTAAAAAGACTTGGAAACAAACAAAAAAATGAAGCCTCTACTAATTTGAATTCTAAGATCAGGTAAAGTTTACTATAAGACAGTATGTTCCAGGAGGTTCCCTTAAAATTGACAAATTAAGCTTTCTTATATTGTATTTATCCAGAGGCAACTTTCAGGATTGGAACATCATATCATTAAAGAACATATCATGACAAAAATATACTTGTGTTGAAAGTATTTTATAGTACTATTTTTAAGTTAATTAAAGCAATCTGATTACCAAAAGTTCAGATGTTCCCAGCACATCTAATGTAAGTGATTGCATCCTGGAATAGTGAACACCAAGTTCTCTATGGATTCCTGAGCATTCAATGCAAGTTAGAATTCCCAAATTTGTTGAAAGCCAGGTAGGATCTGAAACAGAAAACACCCACAGAATTAAAATTTCTTCAGTTAATTACTTCCTTCTGGAAAATGTAGTATACAGAAAGGAAATTCTGTAAAATAAGATTCCTATATGTGAATTATCAGGTTTTTTAATTTATGTCTTTACATATACTCTATTGGAAAACACAAACCAGGATTTTTTAATGGTGAAGGAAGTGAAGATTATTTTATTTTATTGTTTTGGTAAAAGACATTGCTCTCCAGGGGAGCTGCTCAAAAAGTCCAGTGTGTGACATATTCTCAATTGGGGGTATAGGTGCAGTTCAAACTGAAATAACAGTGTCTACAGGTCTAGGTTTTTTTTATTTCAAGTACAGACTTCAGACTAAGTGAAGCAACAGTGATTCTGAAGTACACACAGCACCACACTACAGTGAATTCTCACTCAACTATTTCAAAGATACTAAAGCTCATTCCTCTCCTCCCATTACCTTTGCTTGTCTTTTCTCCTGGTATTTTGCATTCTTGCTATAACATTCCCTCAACTTCAAGACAAATAATTAATTTCTGAAGATAAAGACAGCTTAGAAATTAATTTATTTGATAAAGGTTTGGCAGTAGCTATTTAAAGACAGCAGGATTGACTCTTCCCATAGTTTTATAAGGTATCTATTGCTGGAAGTTACTATTGATTTATAAAGTGCATAAAGCTTCAAATCTGATGTTTTCAGCTACAGTTTCAGGTAAAAAAATCCCACCTAAGTCCTGCAGTGCCTCTGTAACATAAAAGAACATAGGAAACAGCAGGATTTAAAAAATAATTTGAAGAGGATTAAAGTAGAAAATCATCAATCAACAAACCCAACACTGCAAACCATAGTCAGCAGGTGCATTCTTTTCCAAATGAGCACAGTCTTAGACATACGCCCTGGCTCACACTCAAAGTCAAACATAACAAGCGAAAAAAAAGAGAAAGGTGTATTAGGAAAAGGCTTGAAGTATCTTACTGCTGTCCAGTTTTACCTAAACCTTATGTAAAATATGGGCTCATAAAATAAGTTTAGTTGATTTATATAAGCAAAAGTTAGAATTAGCAAAATACGTGGGAGAAAAATAAGCTTCTTAGTAACTTTTCTCCCCACTGACAGTATGCATATAGCGAATCAATCTTATTAAAATAGCGCAATTAAATTGTTAGCATATTCTACTATGTGTATAATCTTTTGTGAAATAAAAAGTGAAAGCATAAAACATCATCTTAAATACTCTCATGAGACACAGAATTTTTACCAATTAGAAATATGCTTAATTGAGTCACCTTGTGCTCCACAGTCACAACACACATCATTTCCAGTCATCCTCTGGACTTCAGATATAATTTCTTTTGTCAGTTCCTGGACAATATTATTTTCTCCTGTGTTATCATCTCCTTTGAATGCATTATTTAAAGCTTCCTCTTTGCTGTTTTGTAGCACAGATGTCCATCTAAAATGGCAGTAATATTTTGCTATTAAATGTTTCAGCACTTCTAAAGTTCAAGGTAATGTCTCAGTAAAACACCAGTACCAAAAATAAAATTAGCAAAGTAACTCACATTTGACATTCCTGTTCATCCTCTGCTTGAAAGTGGTACGTTCTGTCATCTGTACAATAAATAATTCATATACCAATTAAAAAAAAAAAAAATTGAAAAACTGATTTTGCAGAAATCTCTCAGAAAAATCTAAAATTAATTGATTTATGACTCCTGAGCTTTCCAGTCTCATCACTGGAGTGTTGACAGGCAAAAAGTCTATCACTCTTACTACCTACAGTTCATTTATGTTTAGACCCACGTTTACATAAGGTGGCTCGTTGCTCTTTAAACAGAAACTGTTTTCTTCAGTGCTGCGCTTCTATCACACAAGCGAGAGCATAGTAA
>VXAK01003667.1:180674-201998 GCA_013399435.1 Arenaria interpres | reverse complement strand
ACTGAAGGAGCTGGGGTTGTTCAGCTTGGAGAAAAGGAGGCTCCGAGGAGACCTCATAGCAGCCTTCCAGTACCTGAGGGGGGCCTACAGGAAGGCTGGGGAGGGTCTGTTTACAAAGGCCTGCAGTGACAGGACAAGGGGCAATGGTTTTAAGTTGGAGAAGGGGAGATTTAGATTGGATATTAGGAAAAAATTCTTTACCATGAGGGTGGTGGAACACTGGAACAGGTTGCCCAGGGAGGTGGTTGAGGCCCCTTCCCTTGAGATATTCAAGGTGAAGCTCGACGAAGCCCTGGGCAACCTGGTCTAGTTTGGGGTGTCCCTGCTGACTGCAGGGAGGTCGGACTAGATGACCTTTGGAGGTCCCTTCCGGCCTGGACCAATCTATGAATCTATGAATCTCTAGAAGGTCCCTTCCAACTCCAGCAATTCTGTGATTCTCCTTGCAGGCCACAGTTTGCTTATCATATGTAGCCCACTTGTCTCTACACGCAAATTGCTTATTTGTGCTAATGATGGGGGGGGGCACACAGGTGAAGATGGAGGGCACGGACTAGAAAGGTGGTCTGACATTACTGATATCTTTTGTTTTCTAATTTAGCTGTGTTCCCTACTGTTCTAAACTGGCAGGTAGAGATATCGTGGGGAGTCAGGGTACGTCATGACAGAGGTGCCCGGTTTCTAAAGACGCTTCCCTCCAGAGGAGAGGTGTCCTCGACAGAGCTCTTTTTCGATGGCACGGTTCTTGTGTGAGGATGCTGCTGGAATGCACAGGGGGACCTGCTCCCGATGGTTCATGCAGCACCACTACATGCCAGTTTGTTTCTTAACACTATGGCTGAGGGTTTTTTGAGCTTAAAGGGTGTTTCTGTAAACACATTCAACATATGGTCTGACAAAAGTGAAGTCTATGATTCTTGCAATGTCAAGTGAAACTAAATTCAAGCTGTGTTAGCTCCCAGGTCTACAAGAGCATTACCTTGTTCTTCTTGAGGTACACAGTAACTGAGAAAGCATTGTCATTTATCTCTAGTTAATGAACTTGAGGTGTCTCTTCCTGTCTGCCAGAGTGAGGAGGCTTCTGTGGTCACTCAGCGGGAGGAGACAGGTAAGTGTGCCACTTACCAAGCAAAAACCAGTGTATTCCTGTTTTGTTGGTTTTCATTGACCTTTATGCTGCAATAATGCCCAGGTCACCTGGGTGGCTTGTGGTGTTTGTCTAATCTAGTGTAGAAATCATGATCTCAGGCTAAAATAAATAAATCGGTTGAGTTTTTTTCTCTGTATGAGTCCCTTTAGAAAACTCCCCACTTCACTGACTTCCTCAGACAGGTCGGTTCCTTAGGGAGAACATGCAGTGGGTACTGACCTTTCTGGGTAAGGCTGTCCCTTTCCAGACCTTCCCAGCTGCCACCAGCCCAGGTATGCATGTGGTAGAACATCAGTAGCTGTGTACCCCAGGTATACCTGAGCTCCGTGGCAGCCAGCACATGTAGACCCATGGCGACATACAGCAATGGCTGGAGCTGTAAATGGAGACGGTGCACAGGCAGAAGAGTGATGGTTCCCCTCATCGTGGATGTGTGAAGGAGCTTAAGGAGCTTTCATAGCCATTACCTCTGCTGTCTTTGCCTGGTGATGAATGGAAGCCTGTTCTCCTCACCTGTTGATATGACAACTCATGTTAGTGATAACACTCAGCTTGTTTGGGATTTAAAGGCTGTTGTGGAAAGAAGCCCACTGCCTGAATTACTGTTTGTCTGCCTGTTCTTTCCGCTGATCTTATCTGTGATCTGAACAAAGTGTAGTGTAAAAGCTTGGAAAGTAATATGCTTGGGTTTTTTCTTAACTTTTGCCTAAGGCATTAGGGTGTGATCTTTCATTTCAGAATCACATGAGATACTGGAAGTGGAAAAAGAAACATCTAGGAAATCTGCCATAGTAGTAACCACTGCCTCTGGGGAGGAAATAGAAAATGAAATTGTGGAAATGTACTTTGAAAATAAAAAGAAGTCTGGTGGGGGCCCCATCAAGTCCTTCGTCAAAAAGGATGAGCAAATTATCATCACCTTTCAGGACAAGGAAGGTATGATCTCATATGGGTCGTGCATTACTAAAGCTCCCATGTACACCAGGCCTTTGCTGGTGCTGGGTCTACCTGTGAGAAATTTCCAGCAGAAATTATGTATTATTCCCAAAGAGTGACAGGATGTAAAAGGAGCAAATGTGCCTGTCTGTCCAATGCAGGTGTGGTTTCTGACAGTGTTTGTAATGATCCCAGGGAAATAAGTGGTTTTCTAGCCCTGTCCCAAGGCTCGCAGAGAATTATGCAGGAGAAATGATGTCAGGAGCACTGCAGAATAAGGAAGCTTTAATTCTAGTTCAGGGGACTGGATAATGCATAGTACAATATTAACTGCAGATCATGGGTAAACATTATTTTGTTGTATTTTCTTTCATATTCATTTGAATTGCCAGAGTTTTGGAGATCAGGAGAAAAAGAGGTAGTAAATATTATTTATATATAAGACAGATAAGTGAATGCTCACCTCTGGAGAAAATTATTTTGAAGTAGCCTCAATTTATCTGTAGTTTTCCTCTACACTAAATTTCTGTTGGCTACTTGTTAATGTGTGAAGGATGTATGCAAAAAGAGGAAATTGTTTATGCAGGAGAAATATAGTTAAACATTTAACATAGTCAAATATAGTTAAATAGTTAGTAGCTAAATATTTGTTAAATACACAAGGTAAGCAGGATGGAAAAGCCTTTCTTTATTTGCTATTTATTAGATGTTACTAATCTGGAGAACAGTGTCTTGCACTTGAGGGTAGTAGAAGTACTTGAGGGTACTTCAAAAAGTAACTTTTTTTTTTTTTTTTTCCTTTGGGGGAGACTGGGGACATCTGAATCATAGAGTAGCTTTTATCTTCACCCTAACTTTTGATGTGTTTTGCTTTATTTCCCTTTCTTCTGTGGCATGAGAAAATATGGCTGGCCAGATTTTTAAAGCAGAGTATAACTTAACGTGTTGCTCTGCTGTGGCAGGAAGATGAAAGATCACATCCTTGTTTGTTTTCCTGTGGAACTAGATGCCCAAGAAGTTTTGCAGAGGAAGCACCACTCGGTGAATAAAATTGATCTCTTCGTGAACCCGTGGCAAGCAGAGACTCTCCAGGAGCCGTGCCAAGTGGAGGACTCTCAAGGATCCCAGCCTTCCTCTGTAGTTCTGCTGGAAAATGTGCGGGAGACAGTAAAAGATTGCATGTTAATTATGCTGGTAGAGAATATCAGTGGCTTGTCAGAGGATGATGGGGACTTCAGTGTGGAAATGATTCCTGAAATACGTGCTGCTGTTGTTACTTTTACTGGAAATACTGGTAAGCATGAGTCGGAGTTGCAGATCTTTTTTATTAACTACTTATGCGTGTGTGAGGGAGACTAAGCAGGAAATAAATATTTGCTGTCATAGGTTTAAGGTTCAATCTGATACTACGTAATTTTAAATGAGGATTTACTTTCCTAAAGTTAATGACGTACCTTTTATATGTAAGGTGTAGAGTCCAGTGTAGGTCAGAAGAGGGCTGGCTCTGATTTGGACAGTAAACAGAACAGGCAGGACTGAAAACAAACTATAATTTTGTACAAGCAATGAAAGGATGTAGTTGGTCTTAGAACAGATTGATGATAAAGGCTCTCCTTGCCAAAAGGTGTTACACGTGTAGTAAGTTTGCTGGGATTTGAGGGGAAAATTGAACAAGTACACGGAGCAGAGCTTTTTAAGGTGATTAAATAGACTGCATCAGGCTTGGGAAATCTACTGCAATAGATTGGAGGCTGGGAGAGGATGAAGGAAGCAGCATCTTCTTAGAGCTGATGTCTAGATACCAGCTGTGGCCTTTGCTGGAGACAGGGTGCCAGGCTGGACGGACCCTGGGATGCTAAGGCAAGTCCAGCCGTCAGAGTGGCAGCTGTCAGTTATGTGGAGCGTGGAGTTAATGCCCTGTACCTTGCTTGATGCTGCAGTACCAACTAGTTGTTAAGCTCCTGCGTGCCCACTGTGGGTTTTTTTTTTTGGTGCTTTCTATTCTGCCTTATTAGTGATTGATGACAAAGGCATCTTCCAGGTGGCAGAGAGGTATCAGCTCCTACTCACCAGTGAGAGGTTAGGGGGGGACTTCCTGGTTCCTGCCAAGATGTATGGTTGATATTGTTAACAAATTCCATCCCAGGCCATGGGCAACAGTAAGTGGTGTGACAAGAGCAGGTTCAGAATCGGTGTAAGCCAATGCCATAGCTGTTGTTGTAGGGATAACAGCGCTGCATTGCCAGGAGAGCTGCACTGGTTCCAGGATTTTTGGGATGCTGCTGCGCTTGAGTCCTTTTAGGGACGAGGTGATATTACATATGCTTGATTCTGGGTGAGGAGGTGGGACAGGAAAGCAGAGAGAATTCTGTCTTCTGTGTGGAAAAATTGTAAATCTCTTTAGAAGGTAGAACGTGGTGAAAACTAGGTATATGCCACTTTGAATCAGCTTTGTGGGAATAGTTGTATTACTGGTCATACATAAAGTGCTCAGAAATCTTAAAGTTGTGAAGGGATTAGTCCATGGTATAACTAAACCGAAGAAGTTTTTACTCTCTGAGAAGGCATAGGGTTTTCTGCTTTAGAAGTTAGAAATTACGTGCCTCTCATATCATGGTCCAGTCCCAAATTTTTGGTGTAGCCTTTAGGAAATAAGTAGATCCTTTAAAAACTTAATTCTGTGTTTGCCTGACGGATGTAAAAGTGACTTGACTATCTTTTACTGTAGTGATAATGGGGGGAAACATAGCCAAAAATAGAACGTGTTTATGATAAAACTGAAAGAATCCAAGTTTGAACTGTTGACTTATGCCTGATTAGTTGTGTATGAAGCCATAGCCCAAAAATGAACGCAATCCTCTTTTTTTTTGGAGTTACAGAGACCCAGTGCTACTCAGTAGGAAAACTGGTGACAAATTCTGGCTATGATAGCTGTGGTCAAGAATTGTGACCAACTGTGTGGTGAATACTAGCTGACAAATCCTGAATATGTGAAAAGAAGGGCACTTTCAAGTTGATATGTGCTCTGTAATTCAGTCCTTTGGTCAGCACACACAGCAATGGCCTGCTAACGTAGGAGAAAAGTGAGCTACTCATTTGATTTTGAGTTTTTTCTTCTTTCTTTTTTTCTTTTTTTCTTCTGTCTTCTCTTTCTAGCTTCAGGGGAATTTGCTAAAAAGCTTAACCAAAACCACAGAGCAAAGCAACAAAATATTACTGCACGGTGCCTTGAGCTAACAAGAAGTGTTAGGGTTGAAAACATACCACCGAACACAGCCACTGACTATATAACTGTCTACTTTGAAAACAAGAAGAATGGAGGTGCACAAGTGGTGGATGTTCAGCAGCTGCCTGATGAAGCTGCAGCTATCATTACATTCAGTGACCATAAAGGTAATACAGAAATATGAAGCCTTTATTTCTCTGAGAAACTTTCACTGAAATTTTTACACTGAAAGGGTTATTAACCATGGGAATGGGCTGCCCAGGGAAGTGGTTAAGGCACCATCCCTGGAGGTATTTTAAATTTAGATGGATTGACATAGTACTTAGTGACATGGCGTAGTGCTGGGTTCTTTTTTGTCAGAGTTAGGTTGATGGTTGGACTACATGATCTTAAAGGTCCCTTTCAACCTAAACAATTCTAAGATTCTGTGAGCATCTGTGGAAGGCATAGGACAAAGGGAAGCTGGAGGCATTGCAGTGAAGGGGAGAGCTGAAGGGAAGTTGAAGAAAACAGATGCTCTTTTGAGGGGAAAGGGAGGAGCTGTGGTTTGATACTGCTGAGGAACAGCCCAGACAACTGCTGAGTTGGGCACTTCAAGTACAGCATGTGACAGAAGTGGGGGCAGAGGCTGTGCTCCTCCTCTGGAGGGTGGACAGTGTCGGTTCTTAACTGTCTCTCTCTGACTTAGTTTTTGGCATTTATAAACCAGTAACTGTCCAATAACTTGGAATTATTTTGATCTGGGAAGGGGGAAAAGCTAATGTAAAACTATTCTTAGACATAACAAACGTTATGATGTAGAAAACAAAGTTTAAAAAAAAAACACCCACAAACCACAACACAACCAGAAGATCTTTGGTTTTAAGTGCTAACATTAATTGTTTGGGTTTTTGTTTGTTCATTTCAGATGTAACCAAGATCTTGGCAAAGCAGCATTTGCTCAACAAAACACCAGTCTCTGTCTATCCTTACTACATCTCGTTGGGGACAGCACTATATGGAAAGGAAGGGCCACAAGTAAAGAAGCCAGATCCAATTACAGTGCCTCTGGATCAGTATATCTGGTATTACTTGCAGACAAATAGTCTAACTAAAGAAATAAGTTGTGAAATGGCAAAGTGTAATTGTGTCCTAACGTGGCCTGAACCCCAATGTGCAAACCCCAAAGTTACTCTGCATCCTTCAGCTGCTTTGTCTGAGCAGAAGAGATCTGTATTTCAATTGATCAAGACATGGAATGAAAGTGTTTCTGCAGCATTTTCACGTAGCATATCAAAGTACAAAGCAATTCAATGTCAAGTAAGCACAGAGGTGTGGGAAGCCATTAGAAACAGTTTTACCCATGATGAAGTTATGATAATCCCATGTATTTCCAAGAATTTGCTTGTTCTAGTGGGTGAAGAAGTTGTTGTGAAGAGTGTTGAACAAGAACTGAAATTTCTGATAGAAAAGGCCACCAGAGAAATTGAAAGAGAAAAGCAAAGAACTGAAGAAATAGTGGTATTGCGTCCAGGGGAATATGCAATTGTGCAGAGTACTGGTCTTGAAGAAAAAATTTGTACAGAGTTCCCGGCCCTGCAGATAACTTATGATCATTTGCAGAAGATAATTTACTTACGTGGAATGCCTGAGGAAGTTTATAAAGTAAAAGGGGAAATATTAGATAATATACACAAAATGATAAAGAAAACGGTTAATATCCACCCGTATATTTTCAAGTTTTTAGAGCATATTGATAATGAAACCCTGTCACAGAGCCTGTTCATGTCAAAACAAATTAGTGCCTTTTATGAGCTTGATGCAGAAGCTATCATCTTGGAAGGGAGTACTCCTGAAGATCTCCTAAAGGCAGAAGAAGAAATAAAGAAAGAACTGGACTACAGAAGTATTACTTTGGAGGATGAGTCAGTCCTCCAGAAGAAGGAATGGAGAATGCTCACCAAGGAAAACTGCACTAATGAAGCTGTAACAGTCAGTCATGTAGAGAGCCAGATCATCATTGCTGGTTGTTCTCAAGCAGTAGCAAAAGCCTTTGAGGAACTTTCCAACTTTATAGACGAAAACACGCAAATACAAAAGGTCATCAGCGGAAGGCCCGGGGCGGTCATAATGTTTTTTGAGAAAGAGATGAGCAGTATTTGGGGTGACTTGCAGAATAAAGGTGTGAAAGTTGACTTTAACACGCAGAAGAAATGTAGAGTTATATCCTTGAGTGGGATGAGAAGAGAAGTGCTGAAGGGAGCCACCTTAGTTGAGCAAATTCTGTCCGGCCTGCATTGTAAGCATGTGGTAATTAATGAGCCAGGAGCCAAGTCATATTTCAAAGAACGAGAACACTTTTTGGCCGCCACTGCCAAACAAGACTTTAAGTGTCTAGTCAGGCTGGAAGAGCAGCCAGAAGAACAGCTGGAAGAAGAGCAAGAACATAGTAATACAGGCAAGCCCTATGGGCAGGCGACCATAGGTGGAGTTGTAATAGCGGTTTATAAAGCTGACTTGAGCACTTACCCTGTCGATGTCGTGGTAAACGCATCTAATGAAGACTTAAAACACATCGGTGGCCTTGCGGACGCGCTGTTAAAGGCGGCTGGTCCAGAGCTACAACAGGAGTGTGACGAGCTGGTGAGGAAGAACGGGCCTTTGCAGCCGGGGTGCGCAGTCATCATGGGCGCTGGGAAGCTTCCCTGCAAGAACGTCATTCATGCTGTTGGGCCCAGGTGGAGGAAGGAGGAAGCAGAAAAGTGCGTGTTCTTGTTAAGAAAGACAGTGAAGAAGAGCCTACAACTAGCTGAAACACGTAATCATCGTTCCATAGCTCTGCCTGCTTTAAGTGGAGGGATTTTTGGCTTCCCAGTGGAACTGTGTACATATGCGATTGTATCCTCCATCAGGGAGACCTTGGAAGAATCCATGGGGGACACCAGCTTGAAGGAGGTTCACCTTGTGGATGTCGTACATAGTAACATTCAGGCTTTCTGCAAGGCACTGACAGAAGTGTTTGCAAATGATTCACCTTCCTGCAGGTCACTGCCTCAGACCAGTACAGTTCCTCAGCCTAGGAAAAGAAAAATTACTCAGAAGAGCAAG
The DNA here is from genome assembly GCA_013399435.1 of Arenaria interpres. NCBI lineage: Eukaryota > Metazoa > Chordata > Aves > Charadriiformes > Scolopacidae > Arenaria > Arenaria interpres. Next base: position 193,599 of record VXAK01003667.1, on the reverse strand, counting down.
AACCTCTCATTGTTAACAACTGAGGAAGGCCTTGACATCATACTGAAAAAAGGAAGCATTGAAGATGCTACAGTAAGTGTTTTAAATTATTTGCTTTTAAAATATCAATGGGGTTTTGTTTGGTTTTGTTGTTTGGGTTTTTGTGTGGTTTTTTTTTTTTTTTTTTTTTAATAAATGCAAAAGCAAAAACTGACCAACCTTAGACCATCGTTTGTAATTAGCAACGTAATGTGTTTGATATATTACTGAAATTGGCTATCACTGCTGATAATAAGAATTGCTGTCTTATGTGGTAGATACAGGCAGCTGTGTAGTGTTGCATTTTGTCATCTACTAACACAGAGGCACACGGATCCCAGTGCACTGCAGTTTAGCAGAAGGAGCTGGGATCAGCAGGAATGGTTCTGGGCTCCAAACCCCCCCTGACCCTACCGTGCTGGGCAGGAACTACCTGCCTGCAGCATTCACCTTCCCAGGAATCCTGATTACCGGAGCGTGGTACGAGCATAAAAGCAGAAGAGGGATGTTTGGTGTTGGTTACTGTGAGGACCCTGCCATGTGAGAGCGGCTGGGCTGCTTCTAGATCCACCGTGGTCCTGAGGCAGCACAGCCATGCACGTCCGATCCCTGTACTCACAGCCAGCCAGGTTCTCCAGATCAATATCCAGCAGAAGCAGGGAGAACTGTTATCAGTTATGTCACTGGTGAACACTGGCTTGACATGTGCAGTTCCTGTTGCATTTCCTGCAGAGAACCAACCTCACTAATCGATTTCTAGTTGCCTCCAGTATTGCACTGCTGTTAGCTGGCTGATAGCTTCTGTACAGAGATCACAGATACTGGAAGCAACTCCTTTCAGAACCCTTTCCATAATGGTTGGCAAATCCTTTCAGGAGTGGATGCCTCCCACAGCTTGTGCCTGCAGCTCCTCCAGTTGGCTGGGGCAGAGCACACATTAAAATGTGTAGAGAGGTCCTTCCTGAAGAGCTGAATTTAGTGCTTGACACAACATTCGTAGCTGTTTTTGTTTCTCTCCCTTGTAAGTTACTGCTTTTCTTACTTCTTCCTCCTTAGCTTTCCTTTAGTCTTGTTTGTTTTCAGCATCTCCTTTTTCTCTAGATGGACCACGTGTCGGAGGTCCTGCTTACCTGAGCAAACACAGATTTTTTGGGTCTGTGAGCTCCTCTTGGAGAATGAACTTGCATAAACATTTTTCAAATGGAGGTAGAATGAGTAGACCAGGAATGTGGAATTTTAACTTTCTCCCACCGAGCTGAAATTCATTTCACTCTTAACTCGGCTTTTATGTATCTTCGGGCAGGCTCGTGGTTTTAGAATTCAGCATAACTTCCGGTTTATTCTAAAACTTTGTTCACTCTCAGATTGCTGTCCCAAAAATTTAGTTTGTAAACCAGCAGCCAGGCTGTATTTGATTAATTGGTGCAAAATTTAAATTTGATACTTAAAAGCTAGAGTTTTTGCTTGTGTGTTTTTCAGACGGATGCTGTTGTCATTAGTGTGCCCAGAGATCTCCAGCTTGATAAAGGGCCGCTCTCTAAAGCTTTGCTAAACAAGGCAGGGCCAATGCTTCAGATGAGCTTGAAAGAAGAAGGCCAAGGAAAAATACCCAGGGAAGGCTCTGTGTTCAAAACAGAAGGATACAATCTGGGTTGCAGTGTTGTGCTTCACGCTGTCATATTTGCGTGGTCCCAGAAACAGACATCTTCACAGGTATAAGGGTTTCTGTTTGCCTGAACTCTAATTTGACTGGGCTTGATAATGGCTTTAATGTAACTTCTCCTTTGGAACGAGGGACAGTTTCGTAGGTGATGAGAGAGTTTGGGCTGTTCGTTTCTAGCTGTGTGGTGAATCCCTTGTTGACTAATATATTTCTTGTGATGTATGCAATTATTGTATTTTAATATCAAGAGATAGCTAAAAGGGAAAGTTTTATGTTGCACATACTCCAAAAAATTACTTGAAGTAATTAAAAAAAATAATTGTGCTTTACAGGTCTTGGGCTACATCATCACAAAATGCCTGCAGATTGCCGAGGACCTGTCTTTAAAGTCAATTACTTTCCCAGCGATTGGGACAGGGAATTTAGGATTTCCAAGGACTGTTGTTGCTAAATTACTGTTTGACAAAGTGTTAGAATTCAGTAGTAAAAATAAAGTAAATTCGCTTCAGGAAGTTCACTTTCTGTTGCACCCGAAAGACACAGCTAATATTCAGGTGAGTTACCATGTTTTTCTGTCTCTATTACATGCTGTTTTATTTGGGTCTGTCTCATGATACTTGGCTATCTGATGATCCCCAGAGAATCCACAGGGCTGGATTCTTTTATAAGTGTATACAGAAGAAGTTTGCTGACAGTCCCTCTTGTCTGTGCTAAAAATTCTCTTTCATGGTCACCTGCCTGTCCTGTACAGCTCTGCTCCCTTCCTGTCCTTTTCTGTTCCCTGGCAATAATACAGATGAATGTGTAATTGCTCTTTGTCTTATGTCACCTAATTCTTCAGTATTGTAGGGCTTGACCGATGTGTTTTTAGGAAGAATAATTATACTAGGATTGCTGTGCTGGTGAACTTCTCCATTAGAAAACATTGGCATTCTGCATCCCTTCAGTATCACATTAGCACAAATACCTATGCTCAAGTTACTCCATTTGACATATGAATCTCTCTAAAGAGAGCAGTCACGCTGTGAATTAATGTCCAAATAAGTGTTCCTGCATCTGTTGACTTCTGATGTCTTGTGCAGTAGCTAATATATTTTGAAGGGCTAAAAATGAAGGCTACTGTACCAAAGCCTGAGCTGTTGTGCATAGAGAAGGGTGGCATTAGCTGCAAGACTTGAGTTGGGGTGTAAACTAGGCCCTCAGTGTAAGGAGGCCATCTGTTAACGTGTCCATCTGGAACAGAACCAGGGCTTTGACTTGGTTATTTATCAGTTCTGCCTGTTGCTCACCTCGCTCTTTGAGACCAACAGCGCATCAAGACTTGCCATCAGCATTATGGCAGATAAGTGATTTGCGTTAAGCATTTTCTAGATGTTTTTTAACTTTACTTTTCAAAGCTTTGTAATCCAAAAACATATACAGAGGTTGATTGTAATTTCCTTCTCCAGGAATTTTCAGATGAACTGGAAAAAAGATGTGGAAATACTGTAGATGCTGAAGCGCAGAACGCTTCTCCCAATAAGGCTAGTGAAGGCACAGGTAAGCTTGTTTCACAGAAGTTGTGTGCCTAGTGGATTTTTTTTTTAATATTCTAGGGAATTAATTCAATATAGATGTTCAGATATTTCTTTGGTGAGCATGTCATTCCCAAAGTCCGAGTAACAGTCAAAGTGGCTGCATATAGTAAAGGCAGCATATAGTATTTTCAGGCTGAGTGGCTGTAACGTCTGAAACATGAAAAAAAAAATGTACTTGTGATTCTTTATCTGGATGGTGCCCTTACAAATCAGGACAGTAAAAGCTATCGAGTGCTGAGGGCACAAGTAGGGCTTTGCCTTTTATTGCTGCAGTACTTGATTAGATCGTGAACAGATTAGATTGTCTTCCTATGTCCTGGCAAGGCAGGTGAATTCTTGCTTATACATCTCAAAGTGGCCTCTTGGGAATACTCTTAAATCTTTTACGTGCTCAGATGAATAACAAAACCAAGCTGAAATCTCTTTGGTGTTATCCAGCCTAATGGAACTGCAGAGTATAGAAAATAAGTTACGTGTTGAAAACTCAATGAAGTTTTTACAAACAGCACATAGATAAAGAATTCCTGTTGTGCGGTAGAGAACCTGCCTGAAAACTCGGCGAGACAGAGGAGCAAGGGAGCGAGACTTGGGAAGTTTGCTGCTCTCTTACCTTGGAGTTTCACAAAGGCTTATTTAATAAAATGTCACAAAGTACTGTCTGCATACCGGGTGTGCAGCAAAACTTTTTGTTTTTTCTGCCATCTCAGCATGAATACCAACGGTGGGAATAGGTGAAGGTGGATCAGAGACTTCCATGGGAAAGAATGATTTTCAGTTAACGTGGCAGGCAGCTCTCTTCATGGGCTGAGTCTGGAGGCAAGCTGTGGTCTCTGAAGGTGGTGCACCCGTCAACAAGTCCCTTATCTCTTACCTCATTGCTCCCTTCTGCTCAGGGTCTGTGTTTCTTTCCCGCAGCTCTCCCTGGTACCTCTGCAGCCCCAATACAGAATGTACATGAAATGACGATTGGCTCCGTGGTGTTCCGGGTGGCAGAAGGCGATATTACCAAGGAAGACGCAGATGTCATTGTAAACGTAACAAACCAATCCTTCAGCCTCAAAATAGGTATTTTAGTTGGTATCATCTGTGAAAGCAGTACGTGTGGCTGGAAGGGCTGGATAAGGAAAGTAGGAAGTATTCTTTTCAATCTTTCAAACCCTTTTGTCTCACAGGGTGATTTCTGTTTTGCTTCTTAGGATACAAAGGTTCAATTAGTTAGTGTCTGCAACTTTGTTTTTCCTAGTTAATCTATGTTACAGGGTGGCGTGTTGAAGGCACTTGCAGAAAGGGAAACTAGTAATTTTAATTTTTTTAATAGAATGTTTTTATAGAACATCTCTTGTACTAGAGAAGACAAACCTCACTGAGGTTTCGACGTTGGTGAGACTTGTTAGGTACTTTAGACATCACTTTGAATTGAAAAGCATAATCCTAAAATTTAGGCAACAGTGCTTTTCAGCTATAACCTTTACTGTTATCAGGGTTGAGATATTCTAGATACCATGTGGTACACAGTTCTGCCTCAGATGGGACTTTAATGGCATTAACAGTAGTAACGGTGGATTCGTCTGCCTCTTCTCATTCAAGGTGTCTCTCGAGCAATTCTGGACGGTGCTGGAAAAGCGGTTGAAGATGAATGTGCTCAACTAGGTACGGTACAAGGCTTCTGTCCTCCTCTCTGAAGGTGTTCGTGCATGGCAGAGGATCTGTTGAAATAGTTTCTCAGTGCCTACTGTGCATCCATCTGTATTTTGCACTGTGTTACATCAGCCAGTTCTTTATCAGTTAATGTGATATTTGTAAACATCTAATGAGAGAAGGAAAAGAAAAATCTTCAAGAAAAGAGGGCTTCTAAGCATATATCAAGAACCAAATCTATTCTTTATTGCATCCTTTTATTCCAATAAATCTTTCAGTGATAAAAACAAATCAAGTCTACATCGAACAGAGCCAGGAGCAAGAGATGATGTTGGCAGAAATGTTTGCTCGTTTTGTCATGCCTGAGGAAGAAAATAAATCTTTGCTGTTGGCTGAACTAGCAACCCACTACTGCATCCTCTGTGTGACCAAGAGGGGAAAACTAGTGAAGTTGGGTTCCTGCCTCAGAAGAGGCATTTATTTGTAGACCGAATTCAGCTAGTGAACAGCAAATACAAGGAATGGGGAGCAGGGACGGACAAGTACGTGGTTTAAAACCCCGCCAAACAAGGAAAGTGGAAAGAGGCTGGTGTGGAGGTCAGCTTGGAAGAGGAGATGAGAGGTAAACCTCTGTTGCGCAGACCAAGAGGGTGATTCAGGCTAGGTACCTGAAGATGGATAGTGTGCTTGTGTGTGCGTGAAGACGGAGTGTAGTACTAGTCTGCATGAAGTTCTTTGAGTCTACAAAGCAAACTTGACAAATAAAGGCCCACAAAGTTTATTTGCCAAATGAGGCAAATATTTCACAAACATAAAATGAGTCCTTGTGCCTTGAAACTGAAAATAGAGAGAGGAGGAGGTTGCACAGTTTGTGGAATGAGACTTGAAGCTTATCCTGGGGTATATTTGTCATGATTTATGTCCTAATAAGGATTAGTACACATCTGTGTTGTGGATAATTGTTGATTATGTTCTCCTACTTAATGTTTCAGCCTTGCAGCAGAACAAGGGCTATATCACCACCCAAGCAGGAAAGCTGCCATGCAAAAATATAATTCATTTTGTTGCCCAAGATGATATCAAGTTTCTCGTCACCACAGTGCTTCAGGAGTGTGAATTAAAGCAGTACACCTCTGTCACCTTCCCAGCAATTGGAACAGGTCTGCATCTCCCTTTTGAAGTGGGTTCAGTGCGTGTGATTCTGCTGATCTCAGGGCTCACGCGATGAGTTTGATTTATCTGGAGGGTTTATTCTTTGGTGAAAACATGTTCAGAAACTGAAGAGCTTAAAACTGTCATTAGAAGCTTATGAAGACCTAGAAAGCTTCACTCCTTGCAGTCAGCTAGTATGTAAAGACTGCTCTAGACCTGACACTTCTGCTGTCAGGGACTTGAAGGTATGTTTATACTTCCTGGAGAACCATAAATATCTGTCACTGCAGCCTGATACGTGGTGGCAGCTCATCAAAGGATATGCAGGGAGCTGGTACTCCATTGCTGAACTTGGTAGATGATGCAACTCTGGCTCGCAGCCGCACAAGAAGGGTTGATATGGGTCGAATGTCAACCTGTCAAACAGGCCAGGTTGTTCCTTTTTCCTCTCTTGTTTTCTCTTTGATCAGTAGAAATCCCTAGAGTCGAAGAATCCAGAACTGCCCCACGGATGCAGGGACCTCTTGCATGAATAAAACTAGACTTGTTTTTTCAGCAAAGAAGTTGGCTATTGTGCCATTGAGCGTCGGGCCTGTGGCCTGTTAGGTAACCAAGCTGTATGATCTGCATCATAACCTGATCAGTCACCATGTCAAGAAAAATAAACTTCCATTTTTTCCTTGCTGGAAAGGCGGTCTTGAGCCACCTCCTTATAAATAGAAACCTTTCCTAATTGCCTGCCTGAAGTTATTTCCAACTTTTTTGTGATCCAAATCATTGTGGGTATGTTCATAACTGTTCTTTTAAAGGTGTTTTAACCATTTATAACAGTTATTAACGCTTTTTAAAGGCAAAATATTTGTAACTTGTTTCAGGTGAGGCACGCCGTGATCCAGCTGTAGTAGCTGACAACATGATAGATGCAGTAACTGACTTTGCAAGGAGTAACTCTGCTCCATCTGTGAGAACTATTAAAGTTGTCATCTTTCAGCCGCATCTGCTGAGTGTGTTCCATAAAAGCATGCAGAAAAGAGAAGGGCCTGCTAAAACAGCATCCAGATCATTAATTTCCAAGTTGAAGTGTAAGTAGATGTCACTTAAATATGTACCCTATCCCTGGAGGTGTTCAAGGCCAGGCTGGATGGGGCTTTGAGCAGCCTGGTCTGGTGGGAGGTGTCCCTGCCCTTGGCAGGGGGGTTGGAACTCGATGATCTTTAAGGTCCCTTCCAACCTAAACCATTCTATGAAATACAGGTTATAGATAAATCTGTTTCGCACCAGCTGGTAATGGTTAACGTTAATTACAACATTTGTGTATTTCCATGTAGCACTCTGGAGCCCTGAGAAACCTTCCCCAAAGGTAAAAAGCAAACGGGTTTTGGAGAAGAAAATCGACGTGGCTGTTGTGCAGATCTGTGGTGAAAACAAAAAGAAAGTGGAAGATGCTGAAAACTGGTTGAAAAATGCAATTTTGAAGGAACAGGTTCAAAGAGAAATCACAGATGAGTTTATCTCTCATTTTGGTGACGCGGAGAATGAGGAACTGTGTGACCTACAAAAGAAATTTAAAATTGCTCTTTCTTTGGATGGTAACTCTGTTCAAATTTCAGGTATTGGGAAAGATGTCTGGATTGCTTATTCAAATGTTCAGGAAATGGTTCACAGGGTAAAAGCTGCTAAACAGGAGGAGATGAGGGCAGAACTTTTACAAAACTTAATTGAGTGGAAATATTTTGCAAAGGATTCCTACGTGCCCTTTGACAGTCTCACAAATATGCGCTTGGAAGATGCTTTCGGAGGAAAGCAGGAAGACATTTCAGTCGTCATTTATGGGAAGAAGCACACAGTGAATGTAAAAGCTAAATATGCTGTGGATGACCAAGGAAACCGTGTACGCATTATACGTGTTGATAAATCTGAAGGTAAGTAAAAGTATCTTGACAGACTGATGTTCCCACATTAGGCTGGGTGGACGCGGTTTTAGTCAGAGTAAGAAATGGTAAGAGTATGCGAAATACTGTTAGGAAGTTTGTGCAGGTCCATTTTGGGAGAATATGGAAAAGAACTGAATTGGGAAATGAAAATTAAAGAATCCTGCAGTTATTTAAAATAGTTGGAAAAGTAAGTATTGTGTTCTGAGGTTCTTAACAGGCTCACTAGCAATAATTGGATGTTTGTAGCAGTTGTCATTCTAGATCTCAGCTAATTTCTGTTCTTGATATGTACCCTCCTCCGTTTATTTCTGGTCCCTTAAAATACAAGGAGCCACCTTTTTCTTACTCACCGTACAGGACTTTTCCCAGTGTATTATTCTTTGTTCTCCGGTGACTCGCTTTTACAGGGGCACATTTTATGTCTTACTGGGAGCATCTCTTTTGTCCACTTAACACTTGAAAGTGGAACTGTGCAGCTCCCAGTGCCTTAGTAATGCCTCCTGCGCATATTTTCAGATTTTTATATTTTTGTTCTCTTACCAGAAGATGCCACTTCAGCATTATAGGTTCCCTCAATTAGGATGTCTGTAGCATATGCATCAGGCAGTGTTACTGTTTGGCAGTACAGCTAGATACTAGGCCTCATGTGAAATAAGGGAAGAAAAGGAATACTTCAGCTTTCCAGAGGGAGAGTATATTCTTTAACTTCTTAATTTAAAGCTTCCCTCGTTCGAATGCTTTGCTCCTAGTCTCCTAGTTGATGGAGTTAACTACTCAGTAAATCGGCATTCGCTCCATGTCCTTGAAGACCTGATTTGCAGGGAAGGCCACTGGTAAAGGATGTTGCAAAGGATCCCTCTTCAGCTATGAAGAACAGATTTGCCTACCAATCCTGGCACATCAGTTTCCAGAGCAGTGGCGAGCTGGAAACTACAACACCCCAATCTTCTGGTAAAAGACCCATAGAACGGTCTTGGCTGACAGAGGCCAGTAGGCATGAGTGATGAGCGAGGTGTATAGGTGTGTGGTCTTTTAGAAGGCTTTGGAGCAGGGCATATTTCATTGTAAGCAGAGTAAATACAGGTAAATACGATTGATCCTGTTTCTTCTGAAGATCAAGAGTCAACAGTTCTCCCTGCAACGTGGGACGATATGCAAAACCAGTCACTCAAGATAGTGGAACTAAAACCAGAAACAAGAGAATATAGAGATGTGCAGAAAAAGTTTATGGAGACCTGTCCGTCACTAAAAATTGTCAAGGTAAAAGCGTGTTGTTGTTTCTGAGCATAAATACTTTGATAATAAGTGATGAAGAATACTAATACAGAAAAATAAATTCCACTGGGATTTCTGAAGTTGGCCAAGTCTTTATGGCTATCCGCATCTGTAATCAGCACCAGTTTAACATTGCTGTTGAGGTATTTGGAATGACTTTTCAGCAGTTGCTTCTTCAGCGTCAGGGAGAGTGCTCTTTCTTGAAATTGTTTTTGAGTAGTGCACAGCATTGACTCACTTAAGCCATGTGTGCTCTACAGGTAGGCATGTCATCTGTGTCCCAGAAACCTGCAGAACTGTCCTGTATTGTTTCCCTTGGAGTGTTTCTGTCACTTTTTTGGCTGGGTTCTGCTGTCCCTCATGCCAAAGTCTGGAGTCCTTTGATGAACTTATTTCATAATCTGGTATCTGTGCATTGGAGCTAGGAGGAGAATCTGGGAAGCAGATTGAATGCTTGATACGCTATTGTTTTCATAACAGCAAGCTAAAGAAAATCAATGTATCTTACTTTCCAACTGTGCAGATTGAAAGGATACAGAACCCATATTTTTGGAAGACCTACCAAATAAAAAAGCGTGAAATGGATAACAAAAATGGCAACACAAATAACGAGAGGCTTCTGTTTCATGGGACAAGCAAGGAGTCAATAACCTTCATTAACAACCGTGGATTTGACCGGAGCTATGCTGGAATGCACGGTAATGTGTATTTCAAGATAACTCTTGTTTTCCTGAATAGGGCTAGGAGTGATTTGCCATGCCCTCCGTATAGTTCTGCCTATAGTATGCAAAATTTGTTTGTTTTGTTAAATCTCCCTATTGCAAATAAACAAAATTGTCAAGAGAGTTGCAGGCTCTGAAGATGGCAGATAAGTGATTGCTGCTACTGAAACGCTCACAAAAACACTTTCTGATTACAGCTGCAGCCTATGGAAATGGAACGTACTTTGCTGTTAAAGCCAGCTATTCTGCCAACGACACCTACTCTAAACCAGATGTGGATGGGAAGAAGTACATGTACTTGGCTCGAGTTCTTGTTGGAGAATATTCCCAGGGGACACAAGGAGCAATTACTCCAGCAGCAAAAAACTCCAGTAACTCTATAGATCTGTTTGATAGTTCAACTGATAATGTGAACCAGCCATCCATGTTCATCATATTTAATGACATTCAAGCTTACCCCGAATACCTTATCACTTTCACGAGATAAGCATTTTGATTACAGCCAAGATTGCATGTCTTTCAGTCTTTGTGAAGGACAGAAACAGAACAAAAACCATGATGAAAACAATAAATAGTTTTATCAAATTAAATTCTTAAAGTTGTTTATTTTTAAGCAATCTCTGGCAATTTTTGATAGCACTGAAATAGACTGCTTGTTTACATTCAGCAAAGGTGAGCGCATTTAACGCTTGAGCTCAATATTCTACCAAAAGGTGCTGTTAGATTACAGTTCAGGCCTTTATACTGTATTAGCCTTTCCCTGCAGCCTCATGGCCATCCTGGTGGCACTAGGAAGGGAGCACTGGTGGGGGGTTGGAAGGGATCCTCTTTCAGCCACCGACTGCTTGGTGCCGCATTTCTGATGGCTTCTTACACTCTGTAAATGATACTCTGCTGCATCACGAATTACGACACAGTGTTCTTTTCAATAAACAAACTAATTGTAGTTAATGGCTTGTGTTTGTCTAAACCTCCCCCAATGTTTAACGTTGGTTTTCAACCAATGAACTTCAATCAACTTGACGTCTCAAATATAGGTTGGCTTGGTTTTCATAGAATAACCCTCCCTGGCAAGGTAGTAAGAGGTTCTACCGAAGGTTATAGAAGTTGCATGGGTTACTTATATATTGCTTAAGAGAGACAGGAAAGGTGTTTCTGTTGCCATATACCAGCTCCAGCAACCTTCCTGTGATCTTAATGCAAAATTAATAGAGCAAAGCCAGTAAAGCCAGAGGAGTTTGTCGGGGCAGGGATGATGGGGTGCTGAGGCTTAAAATGAATGGGTTATCTCAAAGGGGTGATCATTAACAAGCTCAAGTTCAGAGTTCCATGTTGGAGGGGGGAAGTAAAGCAGCAGCATCTTTGTAGTATGTTGATAGAACAAAAACCTGTGCCCTTCTCAGCCTTAGATATCGTAAGCTCTTTTAGTGACAAAGCAGAGTGATGCAACATCTCCAAATTCTAAAAGCCCTTTACTCATGCAAGTGTATCAGGTTTGACTTCTTGTTTGGTTGGATGATTAAGAGAAAATATTTTAATACTTGTTTTATGTAGTTAGTTAGGTTGCTATTACTTTAAAGTTTTCCTGTGGGTTGGTGTGTTCATATAAGCAATAATGGTTGCAGGGCAAACATTGCTGAGGGACATGTTTTCTAGGGAAGATGGTGTGAAATAACGTGAACCTCTCAGTGGAGCCCTAAGCATCAGGCTATTAATTCACTTGTGCTGGAAACATTTCTTTGGGCTTTTTTGGTATTGATTACGTCAGTTTTCTAACTGCTGAAAAATGCTGACTGGTGTATTCCTAGTGCTTGAAATCAAGAAACGGGCGTGGGGGACAACGGTCTTGAGTTTTGCTTTTAAAACAAATACACTTAATTGATCCCTTAACACATTAGGTCACCGGCTCACCAACATGACAGGAGGCAGAGGTTAATGGCTCAGGGTGCTTCACTGCAGCTGATGGGTCACTCTGACCTTTCTCTCCAGGAAACACTAATCCATCTGTTCTCAACTCCTCCATCACCACGAGAAGCTGTGGAGAACACCAAGGTGTTTTTTCACCAGTACTTGCATTACGTGTGCTCTAGGGCGTCAAGCCCAGGTGTCCTGGTTTGAGACAGAACAAAACCACTTTTTAGTAATTTTACTTTTCAGTTATTTTACTTTTCACTTAAGTCTTTCCTAACCGACTGCGGTCTCTGAAATTAATGGTGTGTTTTTCAGAGAGCGCTTCTAGCAGTGATAACCTCTGATGTTTACAATGACTGCCAAGGAATGGCATGCAGAGAGGCTCCTGCTTAGACTTATTGCTATAACAACCAAGGTCGGCCGACTTCATGAAGTGCCAGGCTGGAGGAACGTAGCGGGGTCGCACCTGCGGGGAGGAGCAGACAGGACAGGTGACCCAAAACTGACCAACGGGGTGATCCATCCCATCTGTGTCGTGCTCCCTATAAAGCCAAGGGATCAAAGGGGGTCAAGTCTTTTCTTCTTTAATGGCTGGTGTCCAAGGAGGACGCTGGCCGTTCCGCCATTGATCCCCATCCATGTGTTCCTGAATCCAGATCTGGAATCCAGTTCCCACCCGTTCCTGGGTCCGGTTCCAGCGCTGACCGCTGACGTGGATCATCACCCTGGGAGCCCAATACTGGTTTTGTATCTATTTCATTATTTCCTTATTATTACTATTATCTTTTCTTTTTATGTTAACGTTGCATCATAGCTGGTTTAGGGTTGGGTTTTGTTTTGGTTTTGTTTTCAACCCATAAATCTCTCTCCCTTCCCCTCCTGGGAAGGAGAAGTCAGTAGAAGTCAACAGAAGTCAGTAGCACCTGGGGTTCGGCTAATGGCCAACCCGGCCCAAACCTTGCCCGGCAGCACTGGGCTTTGTTCAGGTTGGCGAGCAGAAGCCACTGCTGCTCCCAACCGGTTTATTGTCGCCTC
>VXAK01003667.1:113557-179777 GCA_013399435.1 Arenaria interpres | reverse complement strand
TCCCCTCTTTCAGTTTAAAACTGTTGCCCTTCATCCAATTGCTACAATCCCTCGTAAAGAGTCCCTTCCCATCTTTCCTGTAGGCCCCCTTTAATAATAAATAATAATAAAGCTTATGTTAATATAGCTTAATACATATTGTAGATACAGATATATATATATATTAAAAAGATGATGTATATAATGTGCATGTATTTATATAAAGTTGCAGCAAGGTGGAAAGCATTTAGCTGCAGTTGTGTTAAATGTATGCATATATACGTATGTGCATAAAACCATATATATATATACACACACTTTTCTTTTTTTTTTCCTGCCCTGTCATGCTTCCCAGTTGCTGACTCAACCAGCTGGTAAGTTCAGGACACGCAGACCCAAACCATTATTTTTTTGATGCTGGCTGGAAGAGGGTGTGTAAGGTGTGGGGCCGGTACTGGGACCCTGCTGCTGCAGCCCTGGCACAGGTCTGCCTGCTGGCAACCAGCCACGAAACGTGTGGTGGAGCTGAGCTTTGCATCTCTGGTGGTGTTTTTGCAGAAATGATATCTTCTGCTGCTCTTCCATTTCTTTTCAGGAGGAAAGTCTTGTGCGTGCCGTGTCGGTGTTACGAGTTTAAAGCTTGTTTTGTGGGACTATATATGCGTATTAATGCAATGGTGGAAAGCGCTACATAATTTGAAATTATATTTCTATTTGGATTGTCACTGGGTTGTTTTTTTTTGTTTGTTTTTGTTTTATTTAGTGAAGCAACAAGTTCTTGAGAGACAGTCTCACCAGCTGTATTTGGGAGAAAGAGGAGTGTTGAAGTTTACTGTCACAGAGCCTCAAACACCACTGGCTGCTGAAGGGGAGGCACTTGGAGAAAAATTAGTTCCCACAAAGGTGAATAAAAATTGTAATCCTAACCAGAGCTTTGAACTAGTGGTGAGAGTGTCAAATCAGTCGCTGATATTTTGCTTTCATTTCATTTTAGGCTCTGGATTCCATGGGCAGCCTTCCAACAAAAGGTAAAATGTTATCCATCGCTCTGTGTACTGATTCTTCATAAAATGAAAGCGTTGGTGATTTCTGCAGACCTGGCTCCGGTTCTGTGGGCAGTTGTGCTGACAGTTTCCGAGTTTGGCAGCCTGACTGTGGTGAGACAGGGAAGGAAGTCTGGCCAGGGACACTGCAGGCTCTTATCACCAAGGATGGAGTTCACTGTGCCAGACTTAGACCACGTGCCTGGTTTTAGCTTCTAAAATACCATTAAAAATGTTAAAAATCAGAGGAGCATCTCCAGAGAGGGATTTAGTTCCCTTTTCCTGCGTAACTGCTCAAAGATAAGATCTACATAGAAACACCTACATTGAAGGTCTTAAGCCCAGACCTGGTGTCTCTGTGCTCCCTGCAGCGAGGAGAGTCTGTAGAGGCAAGCGGTGCATCTCCCCAGCACCTCGGTGACCTCGGTTAGGTCCTCTCTCTGCAATATTCTGCTAAGCTTTATGATTCAGAAAGCAGTCTAGAAAACAGCACTGCACACCCAAATGTACCTGCATCTGTGAAGAGTAAATAGTCAGCCCCGGGACACACTGGTTAATCAGGAAGTTCTTCAGTAATTACCCCCCTATCTTTTCCTTTCTGTATGAAGTCTTGTTCGGTGCTGTTTTGGGTAGATTTCCTCCTTTTCAAAATTAGGTACTCAAAGTTGTTTTCTACTATTTTTTGGGTTATACTAGAAAGGACCCTGAAAATCTCTAGATGCTGCTCTTAATTGCTTTGTTGGGTCAGCCTAGCTCTCTGTTTTGGCCTTTTTTGTACTTTTTGTGCTTTCTTTGTTGAACTTAGCAGAGCAGATGATTCCTGTCAGCAGTCTAGAAATCGATAACCAACATCCATAGAGCTGTTGCTTCTGTGGTTATATCTTTTGTTTTCTTCTTGTCGGCCTCCTGCTGGTAGGCCTCCAAAGGCAGCTCTCTTCTGAAGATGTTATGGTTTTGTTATCAGTTGTTGTTGTACCTTGGGAGACCTTGTAAACCCGGCGAGCTGGCAGAGCTGCCCTGTTTGTGATGCCAGCTGCTCAAGCCTTCCCACCCCACGTCTGTCTCTCTCCTTGGGGCTGTCCCCCACAGTCAGCCTGTTGGACGCTACCCCAGGATTTAGGGATTTTTGGGTGTTCTTGACCAAAAGCAAGTAAGAGGCCTTACTTCCTTCATGTCCCTGGTCAGCTGTACAACTGCTCCACTGAGCTCCTTTCCCCTCAGTTGTATGTGTCTTCTGCCACAGCCAGAGGTGGTGGCCCCGCTGAGGGCGGTGAGTGCCAGGGTTTCATTGGGTACTTGTCTCCCTGCCGTGGTGCAGGGATGTGCTGGTTTACCAGACTGAGAGGGGCTTATGCTCCTGCTCGTGTTCGTTGGGGCAAGGAGTGAAGAGCTGCCTTTGATAGCAAGCAATGGCCATCTTGACCACCCTGGGGTGCCCTTTGGCCTGTGCCCATCCCCTGCCACCCTGCAGCACTGTGTGACTGCCTTTTTCCATGACGTGTAGGACAATTGTGTCACCACACACCTGGGGGACACTTTCAGTTTACTCAGGCATGTGGAGGAGCACATTGCTCTCATTTGGAGGTTCTCTCCCTCCTCTACCCTCATCTGTCTGTAAAGCTGGAGATGTCTGTGCCTTCCTCTGGCAGCCACTGGACTTCTGGGGTACTTGGTGGGCAAGCCCTGCTATATTTTGTATCTGTGAAGCGTTGTTGCATCCGTGTACCAGCTTTCTGTGCACGTGGGTCCTTCAGTGCTGTCATGCCATGGGGATGGCACAGCACCATGGTCATCAGGAGGCTTTGCATCAAGTCCCGCAGAGCTACTGGTGGCCTATGGCGCCTGTGGATGTCCCAAGCTATGTTTGGGTTTGTTACGCCTGCACCCAGGCCAAGAAACTGATGCAGAGGCTGCAGGATCTCTCACAACCCTCACAAATGCCTGAGCAGCCATGGCCAATTATCTCAGTGGATTTTTTTTTTATTATTTTATTCATGTCTCTGACACGGAGACGTAACAGTGACCTTGGACTTGTTTACTTGTGGCTGTTTTTGTGCTACCAAAGAAACTGCCTGCAGACTGACAGAATATTGCATCTGGGCTGTTTTGGGTCCCTGCAGTATTTGGTTAGATGATCTCTTTTCTTAGGAAAAGAGAGAAAAGGTAAGCAAAATCTGTTTATTCCAGGAAATGTGTGCCGATACATCACATGGCTTATTTCTCTTTCTGTTGCAGATGATGCAGAAGCCTTGCAGGAAGCGGAGAGTTTTTTTCCGACCAGTAAGCTCCAGGAGGAAGCTGGCTCTGCGAAGAACGTTGCAGAAAGGTCCGCGAAGACCTCACCTTCGGTGGTGTTTGAAAACATACAAGGATGCAACATAAAATGCTTAAGTATGCTGTTGGAGAGCATCAGCGGCCTGGCAGTGGATGATGACTTCACCGTGGAAGTGATACCTGACAGAAATGTTGCCGTAGCTACCTTTATAAAAAGTATTGGTAAGACAGGATGAACACCGACCTTCATTTCCATGTGTGTGTATGTGTAATAGCTTTCAGAGCTTGATTCCTCTCCCATTTAGAGATTCAGAAGTTTTTTTAAAAAGTACCTGGACTGTAGTCTCTCAAGAAAGATTTAAGTCTTAAATACAGCTCCATGAAAATGCCTGTCATCCAAACCTTACCCTAAAAAAAGAAAATTGTGGCATCTTCATTAATTGAAGTTGGATGAGAACGTTTTGTTGTCTCTCTCTGATTTTGGGTTAGGTGGAGAACGATTAGAAGCGCACTGAGTGCGAAGATGAATTCTGCAAATTATTGAAGTATATGAAGTCTCCATTTGGGAAGATGGTGATGAGAAGCTCATCAAGAGATTAATAAGAGGGGAACAGAGATAGTGGTATAATATAGTGGCAGTGAATAGCAGAGAGTAACACGGCTGTATGCGTTTCCCCTTTTTTGTTACAATGCAGGGTTATTTGGCACCAAGGAGAGCTTTGCTCCAAATACAGGGAGAAGTAAACTTGTCTCCTTTCTCTGCCAGGGCTGATAGTGACTCTGGAAAACATGGTCAGTTCACACTGTTGTTCTGTTTACAGATACTGAAGAATTTGTCAAGAAGTGTTCACAAAACAAGAGAGTTAAAGAATTGAAAATAACTGCCAGGCTTCTTGAATTGACCCGGAGCATCAAGGCTGAAAACGTACCGGCCAGCGTTTCCACAGACTGCATCTCAGTTTACTTTCAGAGTCCGCAGAACGGAGGGGGGCCTGTGTCAGATGTCCAGCTCTTCCCTGAGAAGAACACGGCCATCATTACTTTCTGTGATCACAAAGGTAATGCTGTCCTTTGCCTGACCAAAGTGCTCCCAGGTGGTGCACCTGAAAGAAAATCACTGCAAATTTGGGCATTAGGAGAAGCTTACTGTCTCTAAAGCCAGCGTCCACTGTCCTGTTCCTGGGAAGTGCTCTGGATTTAGGAATACTGCTGCATGTCTAGAGTTTCAGAGTCTCTGGGGATTTTTTTTATGCAACTAAAGATTCGTTTTAATACCTGTTTTCTGCATGGGTTGCTCCCACTGATGTTTTTTCACCACTTACAGAGGTTTTTATCTGCAATACAACATTAATTGTACTTACAGGTAGAGGAAGCAGGATCTGTCAATAACTTCAGCTATCACAGTTAACTTTCAGAAACTAATTAAGGTCAGATATCTTGGTTATCGGGAAGAATAGAGCTAAAGAACAATCTTGTTACTATTCTCTGTGTTAAATCACTGTCCCGTTTTTGTGCCAGCACAACCCATAGTAATTATATCTGTGTTGGAAGACTCCTGACTTAGTAAATACCTTTAATTAAAAGTAAAGGAATTTACTATCTGCCAGGTGATTGTTTTTCTTCTGACCCTCAGAATTTGCTTAAGAATATTTTGTACATTAAGTTAATATGTAATTTGAACCACTGTAATGTGATTTTTAAGTCCCTGCCAATATTATAATTCCTTTCTTTTGTCCACTCCAACTGAAGTGGTGAAAAAAAAGAAAAAGTTTAAGTTGAGAGTAAGGAGCATTTCATAGTAGAACATCGATATGGCCCTGCTTTGTGGTGGGGTTTCCATAGGAGATGAGAGTAAGGTGTAGCAGATAAATACAGGCACAAGCATATTTACTAGGAATTTACGAGCCAAGTCCCCTTACCTTGTCCCCTACACAGTGATTTGGAAATCAGAGGGACATAAAAATAGCTCTTTCAAATGGAAAAAAAACCAAACATAGTCAATGTACTAGTTTTAACAGTGTCATTTGCTTGATTTAAAGTTAATGGTATACGTGTGTTTGCATGTGTGCGTCCTACCTTTTAGATCTAAGCACTGTCTTGGAAAAGCAGCATTTACTGGGACAGAAACCGATTTCTGTGCATCCCTATTACCACTCCCTGGGAACAGCTCTCTATGGAGAAGACATACCAGCTTTCAAGATGCCAGACCCCATTGGGGTGCCACTCGATCCGTATGTCTGGCAGTTTTTACAAAAGCAGGCTAAACTGATGCAAGACATAAACCAGGAAATGGCAATTTGCCATTGTGAGCTAAAATGGCCCCAGATAGTCTGTGCAAACCCAGAAATTACGTTGTGCCCATCATCAACTCTCTCCAAGCAGAAAAAAGCAATGATTAAGTTGATCAAGACATGGAAGCAGGATGCTTTGGCTGAGTTCTCGCGTATCATGGCACGTTACATAGCTATAAAATGTAAAGTAAAATCAGTGCACTGGAAAGATATGAAAAACAGATTGGTGAAGGATGCTGCCTTGATCATAACCGATATTTCTGAGGAGATGGTGGTGATCGCGGGCAAGAGAGCAGCAGTGGACAGTGCAGAGAAGGAAGTGAGGAAATGCATGGAAATACCCATGAGTCAAAGTGAAAGGGAAAAACAGAGCATAGAAATTTCTGTGTCCGTCATCCCAGGGAAGTACACTGTTCTGAACAATGCTGGGCTGGAAAAGAATATTCACAACGAATATCCGTGTTTAAAGATCTTTTATGATGACACAAAAAAAACTGTTCAGTTGTGTGGATTACCTGTGGAACTATATAAAGTCAAAGCTGACTTACTGGAAAAGATACTAAATATGCCATGCACATCAGTTCCTATTGATCCCTATGTTTTCAACTATCTACAGCATGTAGATAATAAACCAATGTCAGAGATATTATTCACCAGGAAGAAAATTAATGCTTTTTATGAGCTTGAGGATGATACTATGTTGCTATTTGGACATGCTGCCAAAGATCTTTTAGAAGCAGAAAAGCAAATAAAGACAGGCTTAGGGTACAAGAGCATCCAGGTGGAGGATGGTGAGATCATTAAAAAGCAGCAGTGGAGTAGTCTTCTTGCCTTCTTGCGTAAGAAGTACGGTTCTCCCCAGGAAAATGTAGTCATTGATGAACCTGTTGGAAAAGAAAACAAAGTGATTATTGCTGGCTTTTCTAAGGCCGTAACAGAAGTTTATCAGAAGCTTAATGATTTCATAGATAGAAACACGCACATGGAAAAAGTAATCCCGGCTAAGTCGCTGGTGGCAGTGCAGTTTGTAGAGAAGGAAAAATCCAGTCTTCATCTTGAATTGAGGAAGAAAGGTGTGACAGTATGTTTTGACACCAAGACACCGTGTATTTCCCTGAGTGGATCAAGAGCAGAAGTGCCAAAAGCAGTCGCCACATTTGAAAAAATTCTCTCATCTCTTTACTTAAAAAGCGTGCCAGTTAATACACCAGGGGCCAAAGAGTTCTTTGCTGAGAGGGAAGATTCATGTGTATTTGAGGCAAAGCAGAAATTTAGCTGTTTGATTAGGCTGGAAGAAGAACAACAACAACAGATGGATGAAAAAGTTGTCAATAAAGAGAAAAGAAAGCTGTACTACAAGAAAGTGCTGCCAGATGGAGTTGTAGTAGCAGTGTATAAAGCTGACTTGAGCACTTACCCTGTCGATGTCGTGGTAAACGCATCTAATGAAGACTTAAAACACATCGGTGGCCTTGCGGACGCGCTGTTAAAGGCGGCTGGTCCAGAGCTACAACAGGAGTGTGACGAGCTGGTGAGGAAGAACGGGCCTTTGCAGCCGGGGTGCGCAGTCATCATGGGCGCTGGGAAGCTTCCCTGCAAGAACGTCATTCATGCTGTTGGGCCCAGGTGGAGGAAGGAGGAAGCAGAAAAGTGCGTGTTCTTGTTAAGAAAGACAGTGAAGAGGAGCCTACAACTTGCCGAAACGTACAATCATCGTTCCATAGCTCTGCCTGCTTTAAGTGGAGGGATTTTTGGCTTCCCAGTGGAACTGTGTACATATTCGATTGTATCCTCCATCAGGGAGACCTTGGAAGAATCCATGGGGGACACCAGCTTGAAGGAGGTTCACCTTGTGGATGACGCAGAAGAAATGGTTCAGGCTCTGAGTGAGAGAGTAAAAACAGTGTTTACAGCCAAATCACCCTCAGTACCGCCAGCACCACGTTTGGGAAATGGTAAGCTGAGAGAGAGCCAGGAGAAGAGAAAAGAGGATCTGCAGATGCTTAGGACAAATGAAGGACTGCTCATCCGAGTGGAGAAGAAAAACATTCAGGAGGCCACGGTAGGTCTTTAATTTCCTGGTTCCTCTCTAGCTTGATGTCTTCTTTAAATTCAAATAGAAAAGGAATGACAGTAGGTTATATTGTTTTACAAGGCAATGGCTACATAAATAAACAAGAGCTATGTGGTACCTAAGCAAGGATGCAAGCTTGGAAAACTGCTGGATTTCAGGTTGGGATCTGCCAGTCTGCAGCTGTTTCTAATGGGCAGCTTTGAATTTAGAGGTCTTTTGTTCCCAGATAGGCTTTATTCGTTCTCCAAATCTATGGCCAACATGTAAAACAGTTTGCTTATTTTTTTTTTTCTAAAAGGGAGATATTAAAATATCTTCTAAAAGTATTTATATGATTTGTAGCTAACCTGGTTGGATATTACAGGCAATCAGCACCTGTCTGAGCCGCCGTTTTGAGACATGCTAACAGGGAGGATGCAGCTAATTTCTTACGATTCTCTTTGGATGGGTTAAAGACACAGTCTATGAAGAAGTTACTGGCCTCTAGAAAAGCAGCCCTGTAGAAGGGTGCATGCTTAGATTATTTTGTCAAAGCCTAGACCTGATTCTACTTATTTTTGTCCCCTGTTCTGTTTTTTTTCATTCTTTTTGCTAACAAAGAGTTTAACCACTACTCATCTAGACCATCAAAACTCAATTTACACCTCTGATGTAGTTTCTTTCCTGTATGTTTTTTTGCTCAGTGATGCAAAGCGCACCTCTCATTCAACTGCCCTTGATTTTTCTGCCTTTGGTGTTTAAAAATCTCCCTATATTATTATTATTGTCCTATATTTTCAATATTAGTTGGTTCCGTTGTTATTTTGTTGTCTGTAAAAGCCTATTTCAACAAAAGAGCAATAGTAGATGTAAAAAAACCTCAATATGACGCATATTTAAAATACTTTGTAATTAAAAGACCTCCGGTGGAACTGCAAAGCGAACGACAGGCTTTGGGGCTTTGCCTGTTTTACTTGATGAAAGCACAGCCATCTCCCTTCACCTCGTTTTGCTGTATGAGGTGCTGATGTAGGTGTAGAGAGTCCCACCTCAGTGAAAAGGAGGAAAGGGGACATTTAAGCTTTCTATGTTGGGTTAATTTCACCTGCCCAGACACTGGTGTCTGTTTGGGGTGAGGTGAGTCACAGCCTTGCCTCCACTGGGGGCTTGCCAGCTATGGATGGATGACCTGCTCTCACGTAGATACCTCTGGTGTTGGTACCCACAGTGGGTCTGATGCTGCCTACTATAGGTTTCCTACAAGTCCAGGAATACTCAGTATGCAGAAGCTGTGCTGAAAACCAGGTTGTTTCTCTGTTGGCATCTTGTTTTTCCTGCTGTGCCTTACTTTGGTGGATGTGTGTATTTCCTTGAAGTCTGGCTATGGATATTTTTGTTGCAATTTTGTTGCAGACGGATGTTGTTGTCAACAGTGTTGGCACAGATCTGAACTTTGGCAGGGGCCCTCTTTGCAAAGCCTTGCTGGCAAAGGCTGGACCAGAGCTTGAAGCAGAGTTCGACAAAGAAATAGATAGAAATAATGTGCTTCCTGATGAAGGGAGTGTGCTCTGCACCACTGGATGTGCTCTGGCCTGCAAGTACGTGCTTCATGCCATAGTTCCCTTGTGGGATGGATTACAAGGACAGACCCTGAAGGTATGTTTTAATTATTTAAAAAAAAAAAAAATTTATTTTGAAAACACATTTATTTGGGATCCTATGCTGAAGTTTCAAGATTTAAAATAGTTATTTTAGATGACTAGACTGCATTTGTTTCTGTTTGAATGACCTTAAAGATGTCCTGATGTGCTGAGAGCTTTTCCTCATACCAGCACCGTCTCTATGGAACTAATAATAAATGATGCCTGTAGATGTTTTGGTTTTTTTTTTTTTTTTTCCTGTGGATCTTTGCTGTGTTTACAGATCCTAGAAGGCATAATCGATTCCTGCTTGAAGAAAACTGAGGAACTCGGATTGAATTCAATCGCTTTCCCAGCTATTGGAACTGGAGGATTTGGGTTTCCTAAAACCCTCGTTTCTGAGCTAATGTTTGATATGGTATTCAAGTTCAGTAGCAATCATACTCAGAAGACTCTCAAGGAAGTTCATTTTCTCCTGAGTCCAAAAGATCCGGATAACATTCAGGTAGTTCTTCTCAGGAACAAAGCTGCCTATGTTACATACTGTTCTAGTTATGCGTTAACAATACATTTTAGTTACATTGCTTTCTCAAGGGAATAGTTCAGCACTTTCTTACTGCTGTGGGCCGGTGACAGTGGGATGTTTCTCCAACGTGTCATTCAGTGTCTCTGGAATACAAGCTGTCAGCAAACACAAGCTGCGGATGAAATTGGCCTCACTGCTGGCACTGTGAACACCTGTAGATCCTCACTCATCTTCTGACAGAGGAGTTCTGGCAATGCAAAGGTGGTCTCTGTTATCACACTTTCACCCTGAGGCTGCCACTGTTGTTAATGATAATTAAATGCACCTGTAAAATGTGTCATATGGCTCAGCAAGAGCTACGTGACTGTTAAGTGTAGAAATATTTGGTACGTAAACTCCTAAAAGCTGGTTTTGGTACCTTTTTTTTTCTCTTCTTAGGCTTTTACCACTGAGCTAGAGCGTAGGGTAGCTGAAAGTTGCAATGCTGCAGCACCGTGGTCAAGTAAGTTGTGTAGGGGCAGGAGGTGGGACATGAGGGAGAATGTAAATGCTGTAAAGTGGTTTTATACATCTCAGGAAACAGACGAAATGTCATCAAGACACAGAGTGGGTTTTTTTCCTCCTAATGGACTGGCATTCTTAAACTCCATTTGTAAAAATCTTAAAGAGGAATTTCTTCCGTTCAGGGTGTGCTCATCTCCTTGTGAGGCCAGGCTTACCGCATGGAAGAGGATATCTTGGTAGGAGACCCATCAGTTTGTCCTACTGAAAGGGTACAAGAGCTGGTATCACTTTGCCAAACAAGCCATAAATAACATGTACTTCTCTACCTTTAATCTCCTATATAGAGAAATACAGAATGGATAATTTCCCTTCCATTTATTAATTGACGGTAGTGTGACACAGTAGCAAAAACATGAGTGAACTGCATCAACAGCAGAGGCTTATTCGTAGGAGTATGTAGCTCTTTCTTCTCAGTTGCTGTGAGTATCAGTGAGATGGAAGTTGAGAGGATGCAGATAAAATATGAATTGGATAAGTTTAGACTAGAAGTAAGGAACAGTTTTATATCTGTGAGGGTAAAAATGAATTACAAAATCCAAAAGTAGTGTGATGGGATCAGTATTACAGGCAATGCTTCAGCTGGATAATCCATTTCCTGTAAGAGTTGATTCAGGAAGCTCTGAAACAGAGCTAGTCAGATCAGATAACCCCAAGAGTCCTTTCTGAATTTGTACTGTGTGCACAGGAATAGAATTGGTTTCCCTTTCACAGTAGTTAAATGGGAAGGATACCGTGCCTTCCTGCTTCCAGAAATGGAGTAAAGAGACAGGCAGAGGCTCTCTAGGTCTATCAAACTGAGCGTATTCCTTAAAAGGATAAGTTGAAGTTTCCATCAGTGGAACAGAATAATACCCCAAGCTGGAGAAGTGTTTTAAGGTGTTTTCATTTTCCCTTGCAGGTGTCATTAGGCCCATTTCAAATGAAGCATTGGGAGTTCATGAAATGCAGATCGGTTCCGTTACACTCCAAGTAATTAGTGGAGATATTACCAAGGAGAATACAGAGGTTATTGTAAACATAACAAATTCAAAATTTGATGCCACAACAGGTACTTTATTCAATATGTAGGTCTTTAGTGATAAGTTTGCGCTACTTTTTAGAAGGGGGTAGGGGAAAGGTTTGTCCATATGTGAAACTTCTATGAAGTATTTTTCAGATGAGAAAGTTGTGATTAGTCAGGAAATAGATCTTAAACAGTTGTTTTTTACATGCCCTGAATATTCTATTTAGTTTCCAAACTACTCAAACAGAAAGGCATCTGACCAGATCTTTCTTGTTTAAAAACAAAAATGCTGAAATGAAAGGGAATTTTTAGCTCAAACGTAAATCTGACAAAACTGCTCTTGTCCTGGTATGTTTCACTGTAAGCCAAAGCCCCAGTTAAGTAAATTGACCTGTAAGAAGCATAGGATTGCACTGGAATAGGCTGCCCAGAGAGGTGGTGGGGAGTATCCTTCTCTGGAGACATTCAAAACCCACCTGGACACGTTCCTCTGCAGCCTGGTCTAGGTGGACCTGCTTTGGCAGGGGTTTGGACTAGATGATCTCCAGAGGTCCCTTCCAACCCCATATCATTCTGTGATTGCTTTGGTGACATTGTGAATTGCAAGCATGGAAAACGTCAAGTGATACAATTCAAAACAACTGGAGAGTTTGGTGGGGGGCTTACTACTGGCTGGTGAAATGAAAAAATAGGAGTTATTCTTAATGATTTCTAATCAATAACAAAGGCGGTGTTCTCTTTGCTGCCAGCGCAGTGTGTCATGAAGGGTACTTAGGGAAGCTGACAAGGTTTTGCACTTTGTGGGATCTTACCCCAAATTTAGGGTATTTGTGGAGTACAGAAGTTGCATAGACTTTTGAGTTGAAATAGCTACATTGACTTAATGAATGTATATTATTTTCTTGTATAATTTAAGGAGTCTTCAAAGCAATTATGGATGCTGCTGGTTCCCAGGTAGAAGAAGAATGTGCTCAATATGGTACGTTAAAGCATCCATTTTGTTTGATTAAGTTTGGGGTTTTTTTGTTGTGCTCTCTGAAAACGTAAAGTTATTTTATAATTCCCTACTCTGATGGTATAACTATTTCATCTTTAAAAATAACTTTTACTCTTAGGAATTTTGAAAAGTCCTGTTACTGTTTGGATACCTACTTTGAGAATTTTTCTTTTTACAGCTGAACAGAAAATGGTTACGGTTTTCTGATGCTAATAAGTGCTGGGAAATTAATGTAATTTCAGTTCTTTACCCCTGAAATGATTCTTGACTTAAGAACAGAAACAGTCCCATAGACTTGAGCATCATTTTTAAGCTCCTGTATTGTCAGCTACAAGGGAGGTGAAGTTTTGAAACTGAACAAAGTGGCGGAAGTCTTTTGGTGTAAGCACTTGCAGGGCTGGCTTTTAAAAGCTAGTAGCAAATCTGGGCTTATGTTCATAAATACATAATTATTTTTTATTGAAATAATGTAACTCTGCTTATCACCGTGATCACGAGTTCTTCTGTAGTCTGCATTCTGCCACACCAGTAGAGCCGTAAAATCCCACCTCACTGTGGTTGGCCTCTATGAGCTCAGAAAGGAACGCGTTCTGGTTGCATAAACAAAATGTTCTTGCTCTGAGTCCAGAAGTTAACTTTCAGGATGGGGTTTCCTGGATATTTTTCCCAGCCTGTGGCTCTGCGGGCTTTCCCTATTCATCAGCCTGATCCCAGCGCATGCAGAGCATCTTAGAGTCAGTCGTTACCTTTGTGACCAGCAAAGTGGTATGTAACTCTGTGTTCATCAGTCCATTCATCCTCACAATGTGGCTCCATTTTGAGGTGTTTGTGATCAAATGTGAGCGCTCTGAAAAAACACAAATGTCTCTTGAAAGATTCCTAACCACAGTTCTTAGATCAGTTGGTCTTTTATCTTAATGGTATTACTGTAACCATTCAGCTCTTCTGTGGAGTAAGAGTTGGAGCTTTCAAGGAATAAGTGGCATAAGAAAGGATTTATCATATAAATTAATTGTGCACATTCTATTTGCGGGCTTTTATTTAAAAGTGCGCTATATTGAAATTCAACATAAATTCTCAAGTTGTACTTAATAGGGAACTACTTTGCAGCAGAGATATTGGGAAATTAGAAAACACAATTACTTGAATTTCTTTCTCAAAGCGATTCTGCAAAACCAGGATAATATAGCTCACAGTGAATTTCTCTTCACTTTTTCCACTTCTCTTCTAACATCAATATAACCAGCTGTCCTATCACAAGAGATAGCCACTTTGAAAATGTTATGTCTTCTTTTTTGTCTTCTCTATTCTAGCTGGGTTGTCTCAGAATGGCATGATTATTACACAAGGTGGAAAACTGTTGTGCAAGAAAATCATGCACTTGATTAGCAGTAACGATGTGAAGAGCCAGGTCTCCCTTGTGCTTGAAAAGTGTGAGCAAAGGAAGTACAAATCTGTCTCCTTCCCGGCAATTGGAACAGGTTTGTGTTTTCTTGGGAAAGCGATGATGGCTGTGACGGAGGTAGTTCAGAAAGTGGGACAAAGTTCATACCTCTGATATGCATAACTGTAAATTTGTGCAAGAAACTCTGTAAACCGTGATTTGTGAAGGTGCACTGTAGTCAGTTCAAATTCCACCTGCACACCTCAAAAACGCTGCTTTTTCCAAAGTATAAATATTACAGTCAATATTGATTGAGCAAGAGCACCTGAAGAAAAGGTATGGCTCCGTAAAAGAGATTCTGCCCCAAAACAGATTGTGTGTGTCTCAGCTGGCCACCCTGCACCTTTCTTCAAACTTCCCATAGACCTTGCTTTGGGATTTCAGCCCCACAGAAGGGCTGTGGTCGGGCTTTGTAGGCAAAGAAAGATGGAGTTGTGCAGAGACCAAAACCTTGCCTGGCTGACTACAGGAAATTGTGGGCTGAATACAGAATGCTTGCAGTTTACACCTTTTAAAGGTCTTGTTTCAGCCTACCTGCTCCAGCAGAGGGCTCAAGGCAGGCCAGCTTATTTGGCTTCAGCTTCTGGTTAGCTTGGGGAGTGGGGCTTGAAGAAAGCAGGGTATCCTTCTCAGACCAAGGCTCCCCTTGACTGGAAAACAAAATGATGAGCTGGTCCTTGCTCGTGCCAGGTTAGGGTCGGAGCTGGTGTGTGGGTCGGTGTTTGGAGTCCACAGTGGTAGTTATGGCAGGTCCTCTGGACTGCCAACATCCTCTGCGTGTTGGTGTCACCATGGCTGTCCAAGGGATGCCGTGACTGAAATTGGCAGCTGTCCCGTCAGCATTGTAGGATAAGCTTTAGGTTGCACTTCAGGCTTGTAGGGGGATAAGAGCAATCGTTTTGAGCTTGGTGTTCCTGTTCATATGTTGAAATACACTGCAAGCTCGTGCCAAAATCCTCTGCTGATTTTGATTTGGTTTTACTTTGGTACCCGGCTTAAAGATGGGGAGAGAGTAGTGATGCTAAGGTTGAAGTGCTTCTTGGAGCCTCAAAGTAAACAGGGAAGAATCCCAGAAGGGCTTCCTGGGTCTCTGTAGGATGTCATCTCCCGGAGCTCGCAGGCTTAGGTGTAGAACTGAGGTCAAGCCTGGGGCTTTGGCCAGAAAGCACAATTTGGGGGGGAAAGAGGGACACCAGTCTATGAGCTGGGGACACAGTCTGTTTCTCTCTGTTTTCAGACACTGCCTTGATTTAAGTACCACTCACTGATACGCGCCTTTTATTTTTGTTTAGGTCAAGCAGGACAGTGTCCAGCAAAGGTGGCTGATGAGATGTTGGATGCTATAGTGGAATTTGCAACCAAAACATCAGTACAGCATTTGAAAAAAATTAAAATCATCATCTTCCAGGCAAATATGCTCAGAGACTTTTATAAAAGCATGAAGAAAAGAGAAGGTTCAAATTTATCCATAACAGGTTCGTGGGTGTCCACGTTTAAATATAAGTAGGTGGGTTTTCCTTGTGCCATGGGCACATGTAACTGAAGATCTTTTATTTAAAACTAATAATTAACATGTGTTTCTTCACAGTATTTTCAGGGGGCAAAACCCAACTCATTGAGAAGAAAAAGCCCATGGTTTTGGAGAAGAAAGTTGATTTAGCCACATTTCAGATTTGTGGAGAAAGCAAAAAAAATGTGGACGCAACTGAATCATGGATAAAGAATTTAATTTTAAAGGAACAGTTTGAAAATATTATTTCAGATGAGCTAATTGAAAATTTTGATGAGAGGCAAATTGACGCTTTGGCAGATCTCCAGAGAAGAAAGCATGTTACCATTCAGCTCGAAAATAAACATTCCCCCCATCACATTAAAATTTCTGGTATTAGCAGGGATGTCTGCTTTGTTTCTGTGGAAGTTCAAAAAATGATCCAAAAAATAAAGGATGCTGAAGAAGAACAATCCAAGGCAGAACTTGTTTACAACCTGGTAGAATGGAGGTATCCAGGAAGCAATGGTAGCTTTGTTGCTTTTGATAAACTGACAAATATGCAGCTGGAGGATGCCAAAATAGCTAAAAAAACACATCTTGCTGTCAGAATTAACAAGAACAACTGCAATGTGGATCTGAATAATCTACAGGCTATTGATGACCAAGGAAGAACTATAAATATTCAACGTGTGCCAAAGAATAAAGGTAAATTACAACTTTGTTAATAAAAAAACCTTTAGTAGCGAATATAGAATGATAATTGTCATAAATGCAAACTCGGATATTCCAAAGAAGTAAGAATAGCTTTTTATTCCCCGTCCAGCAGTTTTAGCTTCATAATTAGTGGCAGGTATGACTGAAATCAGAACATCTGTTTTAAATACAAATTTTATCCGTATGTATGTGACCAGTGAGCACAGATTTCATGCTTAAGTCTGACGAAGGAAGTGGTGTATGTGGTGTATGAAGAATGCGTAAAATTCTTCTGTGGTTTTCAGACTTGTTTTAGTTAGATATTGGTATGGGGATAATTCAACTAGAGAAATTATAAAGTCTTAACAGTGCATTAGAGTAGTGATCTATTGAAGACACAGAGTATTCTTGGAATAAAGTATTGTATAAGGTACTGTCCTCTCAGCCCTCTATGTGCAGTTGTTCTGTTAAGACACTCCTACAAAACTGAGCTAGATATCTGTGATAGTAATGCAATTTCTATTTTGCAGATAAGCAGTCGATAGAGCTCCCTGCGCAGTGGGAAGACATGCGAGAGGAACGGGTCAAACTGGTGAATCTCAAGCCATCAAGTCGAGAATACGTAGAAGTCCAGAACAGATTTAAGAAAACCTGTCCCAACTTTGTCATAGAGAAGGTGAAATCCTATGGGGGAAACAAAGTGAATTCTTGGGCTGAAAACATTAATATACTTTCTAAATATTTGTTTGCAAGTTGCCAGCAACCTAATACACCTTTCATATGTCAGTCTCCCCAGCACTCTACAGGATGGATAGAAATCAAATCAAATTTCCTAAGAGTTGCCCTACCATTTCTGCCTTCTAATAACACAAAAACAGTGGCCATCCATTTTTGGGCTGACTCTAAGTTCAACCAATGTGGTACTCATTAGTTAATGTGGTATTTCCAATTAGGAAATTCTATATTGAAATGGAAGCATAAGCAAATGCGTTCAGAATACAAAGGAAAATATAAAGTCCTTGCAGACTGGCCATAAAGCAGTCCCAGAGCCTTTCAGGCTAGAGTGTTGGTTTTAACCAAAGTGTCAAGATTTGATTCTGCTTATTGTCTGCAACACAGTAGCCAGAGATTTAATTGCCAGGGAGAAGATGGAATTATTCAAAACCAGGATGAGTGATAAATAGGAGAAGATGCAATGAAATCAAGAGTGAGAATATGTGCTTGACAAATTTTCTTCCATCTTCCATCCTGAGCTTCAATGAGCGTGGTGACTAAGACACAAATAGAACAAAATATTAGTGTACAATGGAAAAAATCGGGTAATGACATGAGGTCTTTTTCCATTGAAAATGGAAAGCTGTTACAGCAATGCCTTTAAGATTGTACTTAGACACAGATACACTATTTCCCCCTAAGCTATATTCACATTGTTGGCATAGGGAGCCAGCAACATCTATCCTCCCACCCGTTTATTTTTGTATAGGAGTTTTTAGGGGTTGCTAAGCTACACAGTAAAGGAAGTAATTTTGACTTCCAAGCTGAGATCTGGAAGAGAAACTTAAATTCAACATAGTGCTATCGCTACAAGCTACTTTTTAGTGAGAAAATCATCAGTAAAGATGATTAGGATGTACAGAAAGCATCTGCTATCACTGCCTCTAGCAGTGGTACGACAGCCCGTTTCTAAAAAAGGCAGCGCAGAGCTAATACGATTGCCTGTGTACCTGGGACACCAGGCAAGACAAATGTATGCCCAAAATTATCCATTGTGAAAACCTCCTGTAAGCTACTTTGGTTTCTCATTTTTGACGAGGCTCAGGTATTCGGTTCCCCAGCCCACCCCACACACTAACAGGGCATAGTGAAAGGCACTGTCATTCTTCCAGTTTGGTTTGATTTTAACGCTTTCCTGCCGTGATAAATATTGGTCCCTACCAGTATAAATATAGTTTTATTTCGTAACTTTGCAGATTGAAAGAATACAAAATCCCTTCCTCTGGCAGACATACCAAATTAAAAAAAAATCTCTCTGTAAAAAGAACAAGTATCAAAGTAACGAGAAGTTGCTGTTTCATGGGACAGCTGCATCCTCATTGAGCACCATCAACTACAATGGATTTAATCGTGGGTTTGCTGGAAAAAACGGTGAGTCGTTAACCAAAGCAGTTAATTTCCTAGACACGTATGGAGTACTGAGGAATGTGGATGTTAGAGTGCTGTTAGCACAACATGAAGACTGGATAAAGTTGGAGAATAAAATGATAAACAACTCCAGAGCATAATCTATATGGACAGAGGGATTAACCTGTTCAGTTAATCCCTTGTTCATGAATGCCACCGTCTAGAGGGTATTAGGAAAATCTTGCCTACTCTGAAATCAAGCCTGGGCAGCTTTTGAGAAATGTTTTGTATGATCTGCCTGCAGAAAGGAGCAAGGACTGCTGTTCAGCATCCTCAGCTGAGATACCAACCGCTACCTGCTGGTATCTCCTCTCTTCTTGTACAAAGGCTTGTAGCAGAGTAGAGGTGGAAGAAATACTTTTCCTGTTGCCCCCAAAGATAAGGACAGCACAATCAATCGCAAGTGGTGTAACTAGAAAACTGTAGGTATAATCACATAGTAATTTTAAGTTGAAAAGGCTCTGAAGGTTTGCAATTTGATGGATTACAGCCTAGACAACAAGACTAAACACAGAGATGAACCCTTTTCCCCATAGGAAAGGGCAGACAAAACCTGAGTGTTGATAATTAGCTGACATCTGAGTGGATTGATATTTGATTCTGATATAAAGGATTGTTACTAGAATTTGCAGTTTAAACTCTAACCAAGTTTATAACTTCTGCAGATTTAAGAAAAAAAAAAAAAGGGGGGGGAGCTTCAGAGATTCTTGTGGGAATAAGAACACTAAGTCTATTTGAAAACGTTGTCTCTCCAAACAGCTGCAGCCATTGGAAATGGAACGTACTTTGCTGTTGATGCAAGTTACTCTGCTCAGAGTACTTATTCCAGACCAGATATGAATGGCAGAAGATACATGTACTTGGCTCGTGTCCTCACTGGGCAGTACTGCACTGGCAGCAAAGGCCTCATCACTCCACCACCAAAGGACCCAGCAGATCCTACTGACCTGTACGACAGTGTGGTCGATGATGTGGATTCTCCAAGAATGTTTGTCATATTCAATGACATTCAGGCGTATCCTGAATACCTTATTACTTTCAGAAAATAGAATATTCTTAGAAATCTGGAAAACTTCAGTGCCTTTTACATGTAGGAATTAGCAGGGCAATTCTTGATTCTTGTTTACATTTAGGTTTCTTAAGCTAAGTGGTTATTTATCTATCCGTGTGTTTAAGTATGTCTTCAAATTATCAACCCAGTGAGGCCGGGATAAGCAAGTATTTTAGAAGATGCTATTTCAATACTCGCATTTCAAATGCAGCGATGAGGAGGTGTAGCCAAGAACTGTGAGAACAGCCCTGACCTCTCCCTATGCGAGGCAGAGGAGACCTGGGGCCTGAAGTCGGAGGTGTAGGGTGGGCCAGCACGTCCGTGTGGGTCCCTGTTTCCAGTTACCAGCCAGTGGCTGCCTCCCTGTGAGGATGTATTTATAACATTCCACGTTGGGGGGAATAGCCTCTCTCGCTGTTGTCAGTCATTCTCAGGCATCCGCTCGCCCTTGTTGGTGCAGAGAGTCCTGAAGGAAAAAAGATACCCAATATTAAACTCAGACTTTGCATTCATTGTTTCACCTCTCCTTATGCTGCTGTGGCATACTTTGTTATTTTCTAGGTATAAACTTCTATATTCATACCTGTTTCTTAGGGGCATTTTCTGTGGTCCCCAGTGTTCTGTGTACATCTGACTTGCACATACAAAGTCAGCACTTCTGGAATTTTCAAGGCAGTAAAGGGGGACTTTTAATTTCTTCTGATCAGTGTCAGAACAGTAACCTTTCAGTAGAATTACCAGTTTGCAGAGAGGGACATACTCAGTTACCCCTTTTAAAATATTTGAAATTTTTTTAAAGTTCTGTAAAACAAATGAATAATGGTATTTGTACATCTTTGCAAGCTGTACACTTAATTACAGTGATAATCTTACAACTGCCAATGAAAAGCCATATACATGTGTTTTAAATAAAGGTAGTTTCAAACAGCTGTGGTGTATCACGGAGTTGGTTTTTTATGCAAAGGGACACACTTCAAGCTGAAGTGTTACGTTTGAACGTCTATATGTTACTGTGAGGCTATAAATAGTGAGAAGCTGAAAAGAGGTAGAATAGTTTTTTGTGTGGTGTCTGTGTGAGTGATGTGTGTGTAAGGACTGCAGGTGGAATTGTTCTGCCCTCCTTTAGGTCGAGGGAGGGAGGTCATTCTCCCCCTCTACTCTGCACTGGTGAGGCCACAACTGGAATACTGCGTCCAGTTCTGGGCTCCCCAGTTCAAGAGGGACAGGGAACTACTGGAAAGAGTCCAACGTAGGGCAACTAAGATGATTAAGGGATTGGAGCACCTCCCTTATGAGGAGAGGCTGAGAGAGCTGGGACTCTTTAGCCTGGAGAAGAGAAGGCTGAGGGGAGACCTTATTAATGCTTACAGGTATCTGAAGGGTGGGTTGAGGGAAGATGGAGCTGGACTCTTTTCAGTGGTTCCCAGTGACAGGACGAGGGGCAATGGGCACAAGCTGGAACGTGGGAAGTTCCACTCAAATATGAGGAAGAACTTCTTTCTGGTGAGGGTGGCAGAGCCCTGGAAGAGGCTGCCCAGGGAGGTCGTGGAGTCCCCTTCTCTGGAGATCTTCAAGACCCGCCCTGAGTGATGTGCTCTGGGCAACCCTGCTTTGGCAGAGGAGTTGGACTAGATGATCTCTAGAAGATCCCTTCCAACTCTGACAATTCTGTGACAATCTGTAAGCGGCCATATGAAAAAATTTCTGCTCTTCCACAGACGCCTGTGCGACGCTGAAGATGAATGCCCTGTGTGAATCCTCATTTAAAGCAAATCAGAGCTTAGTAATAGATTTCGGTCCAGAAGTTATGGTTTTTTTTGTGGTTTTATGTTTAAGTAAGCAACTGCATAAGAACAGGTAAGACACGCTGTTTTGTTTCACATCCTGTTCAAGGATGGGAGGTACCTTCTGTGATGTCTCAGCCATGTCCCAACCGAAACTTCTCGAGAAGGCTCCAGGGAGACCTGATAGCCCCTTCCAGTACCTTGAAGGGGCTACTGGAGAGATGGGGAGGGACTCTTTGTGAGGGAGTGTAGTGATAGGATGAGGGGGAATGGTTTTTAACCTGAAAAAGGGGAGATCTTGGGAAGAAATTCTTTCCTGTGAGGGTGGTGGGACACTGGACCGGGTTGCTGAGACAAGCTGTGGATGCTCTATCTCTGGATGTGTCCAAGGCCGGGTTGGTTGGGGGGGTTTGGGTGGGAGGTGTCCCTGCCCGTGGCAGCGGGGGTGGGACTCCATGATCTTTAAGGTCCCTTCCACCCTGTGTCGCTGCATCGCACTGCGGAGCCCGCCTCCCACCCCGCCGTTGTGCGCCGCGACCAATCAGGAGCGCCCATCGCCTCCCCCGCACCCTCTCCCGCTCGCCCATTGGCTGCGGCCGCTACCAAGGGCGCTGCCTCCATAGCGACGCGGCGGCAGGGCGGCTGAAGATGGCCGCCGAGCCGGGCGGCGGGCGTTCATTGCCCTACCGCCCTTACCGGCCGCTGCTCGCCGCTTTTGCCGCCGTGCTGCTGTTTTCCCCCTGCTCTTCCTCCTCCTGTCGCCACCGCGTGCCCAGCGGCGAGGAGGTAGGGCCGCCGCGGGGGGCTCCTTGTGGGGCGAGGGGTCCCCCGTTTCCCGCTCCCGTGGTGAGGGGAGCGCCGGTCTGTCCCCTCACGGCTGCCGCGGGGCGAGGCGTGCGGGGTGCGGCCCTTCCCCGGGGTGTTTATTGACTGACCGGCGCGGCAGGGCATGAGGAGAAGGGCGGGAAAGGGTTTTTGCTTAAAAAAACAGGCAAAAAGCGGCTCCTCGCAGACGAAGGGGAGCGAAGGGCCTGGGAGCGCTGCCTGGCGCGGCTGTCCGCCTCATCCAGCGGCTTGTTCCTCTCCCCGCCAGGTTGTCTATCGAGTCCCCCTCAAGGAGAATCATGTCTTGAAGAGAAATGTGGATCAGCAGCTGAGAATCAAGATCATATACGACAGAAGTGTCGAGGAGTGAGTATAGTGTTGTGGTGACTTTTTTTTTCTTTTTTCTTCCATGTCTGAGACTGGAAATCCTATTAACTAAAGCCTGTTTGGTTTTTTTTCTTTGTTTGTTTGTTTTTTGTTTGTTTGTTTAAATATAGCTTGCTATCTGAGAAAAGGCACCTTATAAAGGTATGTCATGTTTGCTTCTCTCTTTTGTTTGTACGTATTTTATTGTGCGGATGAAGTTAAGGCTTTGCCAGTTCAAAGCCTTTAATTAAAGGTTTTGAATACCAGCCAATTCGTATCTTCTAGTCAGGGAAACCAAGGCTTTGTGTACAGATTATGCCTCCGTTCCAAATACTTCCAATGTTCTGATGAATGTTTGACAGGTGCTTGCTATATCCCGATGTGTAGAGGTTTCAGGAACCAATACGTATATAGCTTTTGGCACTGTTATGAATATTTTAAATATCTCTCCTGGTTTCTTTTGAGATATTGTGCAAGTAAGGAGTAAAAGACAGTGCAGCAGTCAGGCTTGAGGACTGCAGAGAGACAGGAGCTCCTAGAAATTTGTGATGGACTGTTCACAGTGACCAGTAAGTTCAGGGCTGAAATAAATTCAGCCTCTTTGAAGCTGTACATTCCTGTTAATACTGACTCTTGTTTTGTCATTCCAATAACAAAATACAGGAATACCGAAATAAGGTATTTCCCAAATATATTGATAACAATTGAACTTCTTAGGAAGCCTGGATTTCTACCATTCTGCTGTACTGCAGCGTCTAGCAGGTTTTATGTAACTTGGTAGTTAATGCTTGTAAGGTGAATTATGTCTGCACTGTCTCTGGGTGACTATTTTTTTTGTTCTGTTTAGAACAAACTTTTCCCACAAGCTATATCTTATTTGGAGAAGACATTTCAAGTGCGCAAATCCTCGGGTACTATATTACTAAGCAGGTATGTGGAAGTTTCTTGACAGTCACTTGTTATGTTTGATATTTAACATCTTGTATAGACTTTGGGAGTGTAAGAAACGCCCTCCTGAATTGGACCAGTGAACCATCTGTCCCAGTGGTGGTAGCAGATGTTATTTAGGGAGAATACACAAATCTGATGACCTTCCATGATCAACATCTACATTTGTTGTGTCTGAGATTTAAAGGGTATACGTACCCTTTATTTAGGCATTTAAAGGTTTAGGATGGATATTAGGAAAAATTTCTTCACGGAAAGGGTTATCAAACATTCTAACAGGCTGCTCAGGGAAGTGTTTGAATCATGATCCCTGAAGGTATTTAAAAGATGGGTAGGCGTGGTGTTGAGGGACGTGGTTTAGTGGTGGTTAGGTTAGTGGTTGGACTCTATGATCTTAAAGGTCCCTTCCAACCTAGACAATTCTATGATTCTATGCTGTCTGTTTCCTTTTACATATATCCTTATTTATGAACCTATTCCTAACCTCTCTTTGAACTGGTGGATACTCCATTAACAGCAGGAAGTGTTACGTCTTCCAGAGCAGGGTAACTAACAATTCTCACTGTGGAAGTTACATTAAATACCTGTATTACAGTGTTGTTGGGTGCTATAAGGCTATTCTACAATTTCTTTTTGATTCTAAAACAGTGCTGACTGTCTTTCATGTTTGATTGAAGGCAGTGTGCGACAAACCAATATTTAAGGAGGAAAGCTGACCCTCACAGATACTGCCTAGGAGCCTGCGCACAACATACAAGATGTGGGCCAGTTATAGTTCCTGAGAAACACCTCCAGGTAAGCTAGGGCATCCACATGCTTCTTGACCTTTGAAGTATTACTGTTTGTGGAAATTACTAAAAAAGCTAATATTGCTAGCAGTGAGCTGTTTGCAGGAGATCACTAAGTTGGAGTGGCAGAATAGAACAACTTTAGTTAGTGAGAGTTTCTTTATCCATTGAACCAAAACTGAAATAAAACTGGACTGTTTTCTGTTCTCTAAGCCTGTGTTATAATGAACTGTACAGAGAGGATGAGAGTCAAAGCTTGTTAAATTGCAACTAATCATTATTCTCCTTGGTCAATGAGTCAGATTTTCAGAATTAGTAATAGGTTTTAATTTTTTTGAAGACTTTATTTGAAGAAGTTATCCAGGAGCATGGTGCGGGAAATGCTTCTAACTTGTTTTCCTGCACGGATTTTTGATTCAACTATAGTTTGTGATCAGTAGACTTCTTTCTTTCTCTCAGCTCGAAGTTTCAGCTACAGTATTAAAAATGTACCAGATTACACGTGAAATGCAGTTGCTACTTATGTGTACTATTTCTGCGAGCCAATTTTTATTTATTTAATTTGTAGGAAATAAAAGGTGCTTATTTTGAGATACCTAGCTTGCCAGGCCCTTTTTTTTCCAAAAGCTGCCACATTCCTAGTGTCTTATAAATCAAAAGAGCTAGTCATTTGAAAGTTATTCTTTGGCTCTGGTTTTGTTTGCTGTCTTCATACAGGGCTTTCTCATCTTCCGCTGTCATGCAATGGGATTTATTCTTGCCTTCAGGCTGCTTGAATTTTGTCATGCAAAATTCCTGTCATAGCTAATTGTATTTCAATTGTTCCATTTGAACATTGTCAAAGCAATGCAGGGTGTGCAATGGGAGTGAGTGGCACTGCAGACCCACGGGCTCGCCTGACCAAGAAGGGGTTCGGGATGCTGACTTTGTACTTTACGTCAGTGCTCTCACCACTGAAAGGTGTGGCCATGAAAATATCATTGCGTATGCAGCCTACTGCCAGCTGGAAGCTGAAATGGACAGGCAAGTATTTGCTCTGCTACAAACTGTTTTTTTAATTAAACTTTCCAGTTTTTTAATTGTTCGTATGTGGAGTATAATTGCTTGCCTGCGTTGGATAGTATAGCAAAGTAGAAGTCATTATTGAAATAAAGATGAGCACTACCTTCACATAAAACCACAAAACAATCAGATAATGCTTAACTTGCAAAGCTGAGGCATTTCAGTCAAAGCGAATCCTCCACTCCTGCTGCCGAAACTTTCTCTCAAGGTCATGCTTCTATTGAAGTGAATGTGATACTTCCATAAATTTAAAGGAGAATGTGAATGGGTCCTGCTTGTGTGGCTCTTGTTTCTAGTTCGCTTGTAGTCATTGTAACAGACACTTTGGACCTCTGTAGTGTCTCTTACCTAAAACTCAAATCTCCTCTACTATTGTCACTAACACCTGTGCAGAAAACTGAATATAGCGATTGATCCCACCCCTCCCCATTTTGACAGTAAACTAGTCACTGTTATTGTTAACAGACTATTTATAGTGACTGGGGAAGTTGTTTGGAAGGACTTGTTTTTACATTAGTCACCATTTTCTTTTAAATATTCTGCCTCTTCAAGTGACTATGATTTGAATTTGCTAGTATTTTACTGAAAACAATTTAACTTTAAAACTGTCTTCCAGGCCAATAGCTGGATACGCAAACTTGTGTCCAAATATGATTTCAACGCAAGCTCAGGAATTCGTTGGCATGTTGTCTACAGTGAAACATGAGATTATCCATGCATTGGTAAGGGTTGATGTTCTAAAATGCCTTTCCCTGAAATTTCTGCCTGCTTCCTTATATACCTCCAGCTTGTTGCAAGAGAAAGATGTTTGGTGGAGGAAAGCTCTTGCTTTGTCTCCTTCAATTTGTGTGTTAATTGCCTTGAAGTGTGGTACTTCCAGTGTACCTGGTGTGGGAGCAATAACTCTTTCAGGGCGTTTGACTTTGTAGGTGAATGTCTTAGCAAAGCTTTCCATGTGCTTGGTTTTTAACTTGAAGGGTTTCTCTGCTGGACTGTTCGCATTTTACCGTGATGATGATGGAAAACCTTTGACAACAAGATATGCAGATGGACTCCCTCCTTTTAATGAAAGGTATTTTATTTTTTTGTCCCTATGGGTACTTGCCTTGAAGGGTGTTTTCACGTTGCCTTTTCAGGATGTATTCTTGCCTGTTGAAAATCCAACTTGATTCCATTCTTAGAATGCTTTGCTTTTATTATGTTGAAACATTGGTGTGTGGTGTTTTTTGAGTTTTTCTTTATATTGACATTAAGCACTTAAATTATCCACATATTTTATAAACTAAAGCAGGATTTCATTTATCAGGAGGCTTGAAGTTTAGCATTCAAATTACCCATGCTTAAATTTTTATGCTTGCTGAGCACCTTACTAAACTGAGACTTGTATTTTCTGTAGTCTGTCTAATGTCAATGCAGTTCATTTTTAAGATATTTATAATTCAAGGTTTATAGTTATGCAGAACTGAAAATGTGTGTAGTCTGCAGCGTGATTTTTCTGACTTATTTATTGAATAGACAGTTGGTTTTGGTTTTTTTTTCTTCATTTAGTTGATGTTGTAGAAATGTTCTTCTAGGGTTTTGTTGGAGGTGGAAGGGTATAGAGCTTTTGGGTTTGTTCACCTTCCTTTTTGTAATAACAATTCTGAGGATTTTTATTTCATGCCTTACACTTCTGGTAACTGTAGAAAATACATCTGGAGCCTACAGACATCTTTCTAATAATTTATTTGGTTTATCAAATCGGAGTTGTATATATAATGAATGTATATCTTAGAAAGGAGAAATGTTGCATAAGAAATTTAAACTTCAGAAAGCATGAGAAAATGTAGAGATTATTTGTGACTCTCTTTCTTACGGAGGTAAATCTTTGCACAGTAGCGTGTATTTGTGGGAAAGATTTGTAACCAAAATATTCTTCTTACAGTCTAGGTTTGTATCAGTGGAGCAATAAAGTCGTTCATAAAGCAGTGAGGTTGTGGGACGTCCGTGGTGGCAAAATGCTGCGCCACGCTGTTTATCTTCTGGTAACACCTCGCGTAGTTGTAAGTGTGGATTAACTTGAACTTTTACATGCTGTATGTCAAGGCTGTCATCACGTTCTCAAGTCGTAAATATTCTTTAAGAAGTAGTAAGCTATCATTGAGTACCTGTTTCATGAAAGTATGGCCCAAAGACTATGCAATTAAGACGGTGTAATTAGTTGAGAAGGGTGTATCCAAAATAAAGACAGTATGAAATAAATAGATTGACATAGTAAGAGCCAATGAAGGGACTGGAAAGTAAATGATAAAAAGCTTAAGCAAAACTGACAGTGAATAGTTTCCTTAATCCTATTTTTTAGATGTTTTGCTGCAGACTTAGACACTGAGTAACCTGTTGCCTTAACAGTGTTGTCACTGCTTTTCTAATTTATTAGTTCATCCTATTTTCTACTTTTCTCTTTCAAAGCATTGTTTTAGTCTTTTTCTAAATTTTATCAATTACAGAATGACACAGTTAACGTTTTGTCATGTTTAAAAAGAAATTCCTCAAGTATTCTTGGAAATCTTTCTTGCTTCCCACGCCTCTGACTCTCCTCCCTGCCCCCAGCAGAACATATGCATAAGTGTAATAAACAGGTATTAGAAATAAGTTACGGTATTAATCATGTTTGGCCACAAATAATCTTTTTGTTTGTTTTAAATCTGATGCAGTATATAGAGTAAACTTCATTTAATTACCCTTGTTTTGAAAATTAGCTGCGCTGATCAAACTCTTCAGAGCATTTAAAGGTGCTCCTGGGTAGTGCTGCACTGGCAAAGGCTGGGTGTCTGACTGTGAGCCGCAGCATTGTTGTGATGCATCTTAAGATTTTCAAATATTTTGCAGAAAACACTTTCCCATGCAAAACTAGTTGTCACTGACACCTTCCTAATAGAAAAGTGGTTTTCTCTGAAATGTTTGACAGGAGCAGGATTGTAGCGTTCCTACGTTGTTTGGGTTTATTGTTGGGTTTTTTTTGTATGGTTGGTTGTGTGTGCATGCTGTTCTCAGCTAATTCTGTTGCTGTTTTATTCTTGTAAACTTCCGTGTTTTATTTCCAGGAGATAAGTAGACAGATTGTTAGGGTTTGTGTCGGGGTACTTGCAGGCTTAGTCAGTGTTTGAGTAGGAGAGGTGTTTTGCTTTTGGAGGAAAACAAGATGGTAGAAAAAGAAATGCTGAAATACTTCTTTTAAAGGGTAATTCTAGAAGATCAGGACTGCATATGGGCATTCATCTCATTATTTTGAGAGTTGTGTTGAAATGCTTTCTTTCTAGGAAGAAGCTCGAAAACATTTTGATTGTCCAATTCTAGAGGGAATGGAGCTTGAAAATCAAGGTGGCATGGGTACTGAGCTCAATCACTGGGAGAAGAGATTGTTGGAGGTTAGTCCTGATACTAGGAATGGAGGGGGATGTGGGAATGTCTGCTCCACTGCCTTTATTTTTAGGTTTATAGTGGTACCTACTGGAGCCTTGAAAATGGAAGTGTATCAAACCTTACTGAAATAAATCACAAACAGCACTAAACTACAAATACTTAAATGTCCAATTTCTAGATAGATTTATATTTTTGCCTTATTGCTAAGTCTCAGAGTATCAGTTTGAGATAAGCTGATTACTGAAAAACTAAATGTCTCTTATTTTTGTCTGCCATTTAACCCTTTGAGAAGGTATATTCTCTTTTTAGGGGGCAGGGGGCATTCCTTTGAGTCATTTCAACTTTGTCACCCTCTGCCTCTTACACATCAAGTATTTGATCGTTCTGTCTAGTCAAGATAGTGACTTCATTTTTATTCATGTGCCCTAGGGTTAGCTTTTGCCATCTCCACTCCAGAACCTCACCTGACCCAAGAAACACTTATTTCCCTCCTGACATTTAACTTTGTATCTGGAAAGTAACCCATGTAGTCTGGTTTTGCTCTTGATCCCACTCTCATTAAGTATCCTAGCGGTAGCAAATTTGGCACTAGTAAGTCTGCTGCTGCTAACTGCTCCTAACCATACTAATAGATAGGGAAGGCTTGAAAACTACATGTTTTGAAGAAATGGTAGAAATGAGTTGAAGTTCAGTAACAGAAATGCCAGAGTTGTGTAATTTAGACTGAGTGGCTTCTGCCGTAAGCCTGAAGTTTCTCAGATGGAAATGACTGAGCAGGAAAAAGACACGGGTGTTACAATTACCAGTTATAAGATGATTAGGAAACTCCAAGGTGACTGGAGTTGCTCTTTGAGGATGGTGTGAACTTACTTTTAAAGACATGGAAATTTCCAGCACCACACTAATAAAGTTTCCTTTGAAGTGCTGTGTTCCTTTGTTCATGTCCTGTGCACCTTGCTCCTGAAAAGAACTACTAGAAATTCTAGGAAAATTAAAAATCAGTCTTGCACAAGACAATTAAATGAGCTTGGCTTTCAGCTTACCAAAAGGAGACAGAAGAGAGGGTGTGATTGCTACTGATAAATACTCGAGAAGAGGGAAGAGTTTTATTTTACCTAAAGAAAAATGAGTACATGTTGGTCATGAATAAGGTTTCCCTGGAATTTGGAATGAGCTTTCTGAATTCTAGAATTCTGAATCTTTGTAGGATGGAGTGGGGAAGTGGGTTGGACCTTTGATCCCATCTATGAGGGAGGCTGCGATCTGATTGTCAGTAGTAAGAAGGGGCTGGAAATAAAATGCTTTTTCATATGAAGCATTTTCTTACAATGATGATTTACAAGCAACTTGTAACTGGTAACTTTCAGAATGAAGCAATGACTGGATCCCATACACAGAATCGAGTCTTTTCCAGGATCACCTTAGCATTAATGGAAGACACAGGGTAAGAATTCATAAGAAGGGGGGGTTTTTTTGGTTCATTTGTGTTTGCTTTTCATTTTACTTCATTATATTTGGAATTGATGCACTTGTGCCTTTCCATCTGCAACAATAGATAATCGGCATAATTAGCATTACATTAGACAAGGAGTTATACCAAGTATGTTAATTTCTCTTCATGTATTTCAAAACCCATACATTCTTAATCTAGCCTTAAAAAACTCCCCCTGCATTGCAAGGCATAGTACTATTTGTAGTGCCTGTTTACTTTTTTTTCTTACTGTAAGTGTTCTCTTAGTTGCATGCAGTACATATTGATTATTTTTTCAGCTCTTCTTACAGATAGAAAGTATATGTGGAGGAATGGCAAAATGATCCAAGACTCTATCTTTCTGTATGCATTGTTCCTTTGCGGATCATGATGTGTTGCTATTGAACAAACAAGCAATAAAATTTTCTTTTAGTTCATCGTGACTTGAAAAATAGTGGAATTGTAATATATTCTGTTGTAGGCAGAAAGGGATGCAGTTTCTCTTTTTCTTCATTTGAAGGCCTTAAGGCATAGTATGAAATTCTTTGAACTGCTGTCTTGTTAATCAGAACACGAATTTTTGAATTAACTGTATTCTCATTTCAAAATATCTTTGCAGCTGGTATAAAGCAAATTACAGCATGGCAGAGAAATTAGATTGGGGACGAAATAAAGGCTGTGACTTCGTAATGAAGAGCTGTAAATTCTGGATTGACCAAAAGAGACAAAAGTAAGCACGGAGTCTTCTTAAATAATTAAGAGGAAACACTGATGCTTGTTTACATTGGTCCTTTAAAAGCAACTTGGTAAGAAGAAATAGAGGTAGATACAGATTAAGGAGGAATGCTGTCCTAAGTACCTTCAGAATGCACGGGAGAAGGAACAGAAGAATCCCACCCAATAAATACAAAGCCAAACATCTTAGGGTGTAAAATGCATTTACACTATAAGAGGGCTGTGCCTGGGGGGCAGGAAGAGACTTAATATAAAAGTGTTTGCTTTCTTATCTTGCCCCTTTTAATTGGAAATGCAACCGGTATCATTTTGCTATACTGGATTGTGCTTAAAGCAACAGGAGGAGATGATAGCCATCTTCAAAACAAAGAAACAAAGCCTTCCTTATTTGTTTGTTACAATACTCTTAAATATCTAGGGCACAGCTGTGTAGTGGGCTGTTTTGCTTGTATGTTTTTTCTTTAAAGTTTACAAAGCAATGTCATTAAAACTAAATAAGTGAGTGCATTCTAACTTTTTTTGCTGGTTTGATGTTCTTTAAATTAGAAAGGTTGTAGCCAGACTAATAAGAATAATTAGCCTCCAGAGAAGAAGTTGGTGTTTCTTTGTGTGATTGACCGAGTGTGGGGGAGAGAGGAAACAGACAGGCTTGACAGACTGCTTAGGTAAATTATGAAACGCAGCTAAAAGTGATTTAATGTGATTTTTATTCTTTTTTTTTTTTTTTTTTAGGAGGCAATTAATCAGTCCATACTGCGACACTTTGAGGAGTAATCCTTTGCAGTTAACCTGCAGACAGGACCAAAGAGCAGTAGCAGTGTGCAACTTGCAGAAGTTTCCAAAACAGTTACCTCAGGAATATCAGGTATAATGGATCGTCCTTTACCAAATAACTGGTTTCATTCTTGTGCTTTGCAGCCAGGTGATTATATGTGGTTGCAGTTTATTTTATTTTTTTCTTAACTAGTGGACGAGAGCAGATAATGTGAAAAGTGTCTGCTTAGTTTATTGTAAAGACTCTGTAGGCTGAAAAAAAGCCTTGTGATTTTAGTAAAAACAATAAGGATGTCTCTTGGCCATCTAATCAAATATCAGATGGAAACGTTGCTGTGTAGCAGAAGTCCCTCAGAATGTTTTGTTTGAGGGACGAGGTATTGTTTGAGGTATTTCTTTACCCGGTCTGCCTTGTGTTACTGCACACCAAGAAACTTGTTGTTTTTCATCCCAGAGAATGCTGATTGCAAAGCAGGGGCCCAGAGGAGGGAGTGGGGAGTGGTACATGAAAATGTGAATCTCTCTGCATTATTACGTATTCTTAAATACTTCTGGCTCATGAGTTGCTGTTAATAGCAGCATTACTCAGGAGTA
Organism: Arenaria interpres; assembly: GCA_013399435.1. Classification (NCBI taxonomy): domain Eukaryota; kingdom Metazoa; phylum Chordata; class Aves; order Charadriiformes; family Scolopacidae; genus Arenaria; species Arenaria interpres. Next base: position 147,797 of record VXAK01003667.1, on the reverse strand, counting down.
ACAGCTGATGTTCTTAGAGCTGTAGTGATTGGTTCTGTTTAAAAACCGGTTGTGCACTTGGCTTTGAGCAAACTGCTTTACTGCCTTTTTTTTTTTTATTTCAGTATTTTGACAATCTTAGTGGAGTACCAGCAGAAGAATTGCCTTATTATGGTGGCTCAGTAGAAATTGCTGACTATTGTCCCTTTAGTCAAGAATTTAGTTGGCATTTAAGTGGTGAATTTCAACGCAGCTCAGACTGTAGGATAATTGAAAACCAACCAGGTCAGTTCTCAAGATTTCAGTATGGTCTTTAATACACTACATTTGTTAATCTGGAATGGACTTGTTATATATCCAAATTAACTGGATGTGAAGTAAGTTTTACGGTACTAGCTGCGTAAAAGCGCTGCTGGGGTGAGAAGCAAAGCACAACTCCCTTGTACACCTAGGAAGCAAACGTTCACATCTAATATAAGAATTTCATGAGAGCTGAACAGAAATTAACTCCAAATAATGCAATTGTAAGACAAAGAGTGAGAGTGGGATTTGGTTGGTGGTTTTTTTGAGTCTTTGAAAAATAATTCCATTTTCCAGCTTTGTAGGTGTTTGTTCAAGGCAAGGAGCTTTGCGAATTACTAGAAAAAGGGCTTGTCTCCTAAGGCGGTGCATGAACTTTCAATATTGTGGAGCTCCAGAACGCTGTAGGACATTACCTGTGTGTGCAGTTGTCTCAGAAAGAGATGAATAAACACCCTCTGCCCTCAAGCCAGCAATTGCAGCCTGGGGACAAACACATCCACATAATTCTAATGAAAACTGCTTTTTTTTTTTTTAATTGAGTTTCTTCCCACTTTATATTCAAGACAGTATAATTTCCAAATTGATGATGACTAACAGTCTGAAAGATTCCAAAAATAAACCTTGAACTGTGTGCAGAGACATCGACTAATTTAAGTTGATGTGGACTTTCTGTTCCCCTAGGAAGTTGCAATTCAGTATATTTTTTTTCTACCTTAGATCCTACCAAAAACTATGGTGCGGAGAAATACGGACCAAACTCTGTATGTCTTATTCAGAAATCTGCTTTTGTCATGGAACAGTGCAGGAGGAAACTCAGTTACCCTGACTGGGGTAGTGGATGTTACCAAGTAAGTATGTGTTGGGTTTTTATCTTTATTTTTTAAAATAACACCGAAGGAGAAGTCAGGCATAAAATGTAGGCTGCTTTTTAGAGCTGTTAGAACTTTGCACCGGACACTGCACATGATATCCTCTGCCTTACATCGCTAGATTTTATGACATGATTTGAAAATAAATGTCTTTCCACCGCAGGCCTGTAGTTCAGATCATGCATCAAATTAAGTGTGTGGTTGCTGGGATGGCTTGTGTGTTACTTCCAGGCTTGTTCGGGACTTAATCTGTATTATCCCTGTAACAGCTTCTCCACAGCTTAGGAATACTTATATAGGAATCTTCTGTTGTTGAATGTTAATTAGTCACTCTGATTTTTTTTCAAAGGTGAGAAGCATTGCGCATGTCACTTATTTTTTTCGTTATCCTCTTTCTCCTCGGGACTGTCTCACAAAAGTTTTGACTTTCAACAACACCAGACCTCTAAAAAAAGTAGTCATTAGCAGAAGCAAAATTTTACGCGTTCTCAGTTGATGATCTGCATAATTGCATGAAAACAGTACAATCAATGCCTTAAAGTGTTCTTGAACCATATCTTTGCTCTGAGTGCATTAAAACACTTGCAGTTAATCTATGCTGTAATGCCAGCTGCTTAATGAATGTAGTATTTACTTCTTGAAAGAACCTTCAAACCCCAAAACATATTTCTGATAAATCATAATACGGACTTGTCTTTTATTCTTTTATTTTCAGGTTTCTTGTTCTCCACAAGGGCTGCACGTTTGGGTGAAGGACACTGAGTACTTGTGCAGCCGCTCGGGTCAGGTATTAACCGTGAGCATTCAGATGAATGGTTGGGTACACGTTGGGAATCTGATTTGCCCGGCCTGTTCCGACTTCTGTGACTCCTGTCCCCCAGAGCGGGATCCTCCGGCTTCTAACTTCACAAGAGCTGCACCAGTCGGTAGGTTGCCTTATTTGTTGCTATGAAACTTTATATTAAACATTTGAAAACTAAAGGTTTTCATCAGGTCTGACTGTCGGGGAACAGGAAAGGAGTTAACTAGGTGTAGGATTCAAAGGAAGATGGCAAAGGTGCCCAGCTTTTTGCTGTGCTGTCGTGCGGGATAGTTGCTGACGTGGCAGAAATGTGTCTGAAACATAACTACTTTAGGTCAATCTAGCTTTAGCCTAGCAACTTACCGGAAGATCTGATCTGTGTTTTAAAGGCCATATCATTATTAAAACCTTCAAAATTATCACCTTGGTGGAAGTTTAGTTCTAGCTTGGGTAACTTCCCATTGACAATGTTCATGCTGTAATTCAGAACATGACAGATAGGTGTCAGTTTGCTTTTTGAGGGAGGAAAACTCAATTGGCTGACTACCAGTTAATGTTCTGTCAAGAACAGGTCGCGTTTTAAAAAGTCACTTGATGAAAGAGAGCAGTCTTCATAGTATTTTGCACTAGTGGTTTATTTTTTAGCCCTTAACCAGTTCTTTAATTGCTGGATGTGCTATCTCCACTGTAGTTTTCAAGGAAAAAATAGACCTGTTGTTTACCTACATACTCAATTATTTTTTTCGAAATGGTGCAGTTGGGTTTGTGTGTACCACTTCAAATAGTTTTGTCTCAGAGATAGCGACATTTCAGTGGTTGGTGGAATGTGTCCTACAGGTTAGATTTTTAGAATGAGAAATCTGTAACCCAGGAGATCCACATCTTCTAGCATCTGTTTGAATTCAGGCTTGGGGTTTCTCACACACGTCTCTGTGTATATGTGTGTATGTATATATAAAAAGTTTTTTATCTGTGCAAGTTTACACTTGTATCCGTGTATTTCTTAAGCCTCAAGGCTGTGTGATTACCTACCGTATGGACAAACTCCCTGATTTATGTATTGGGTTCCCTTCCACTCAGCTCTCTTTTTTTTTTCTTCTCTTCAGCTTAGTGTTTTGTGGCTTGGGTTTTCATATGATTTGCAGCCACACAGATCAAAAGTATTCATAAAACAATCTTCTGAGAGTCTATGGTTTTGAAATGCTGCTTCTCCCCAGTCGTGCCGTAGGGAACTTCCTGCTCACTTCTTACAATACCAATAATTTTTTCTCATTTGCTCTCCTAATTGCTATCTGTGAAAGAATGCAGAAATTTATTTAATTGTAAAGGGAATAACTGTTATTTGGTTGATTTTAACTCCTAGTCTTGAAAGCTAGAATAAATCAATGCAGATTACTGCAAGTATGTTTTTGCTCTTTGGTCTTTTTTTAGTGTTCTCTTTGTTATTTTATCTTCTCTTTAAATGCAAAATTTATAAGCTTTATGGTGTTTTGTTTTCTATTTCAGACTTATGCTCCTGCTCGTCTTGCCTGGTTGTAACCCTTTGGCTATTGATGGCTAACTTAATTCCCCTGCTAACAGGGTTATTTCTCTGCGCGTAGAGTTAAGCGTGGGGTGAGAATATGTTCCAAGGTGATACACCATCATGTTGCACTCCTTGCTGCGGAGCACTGAGTTTTTTGCCTCTGCAGGCAGCTGTCTTCTGCTGAACCTCATCTCTCCTGGCAAGTATCCGTGCCGACAGTAGTCAGGGAGGTACTGACAAAAGCAGCCAGGGCTTGAGAGGAGGAAAATTTACCTTGTCATCTCAATAAGTGCCAGTATTTTCCTGAATTGCAACCTGTGATTTTATTTTATTTTTTTGGACACGGTAACAAGATCTGCTATGCCAACTGCGTTAGACTACCTGGCGACTCGGTCGAGATTGGAAATGAGAACTCTTCTGTAACAGAACTGAGGGTTGATTTTGTTTTTGTTTTGTCCTCTGTGTGACTGGTAGCAAAGCATCCTCAAACTGGAAATATACCTCAGTGGTTTAGTCTAAAGCCATGTAGAAAACAGTCATCGTCACTACTAATAACCAGGCCTAAACAGGTGTGGGAGTTGTTTGTTTGTTTGTTTTGTCGATTCTTACAATTTATGGGGGGAAGAAATAATTCAATGGGATAGACCAGTGGTTGGTGGCTGTCTCCACAACTGGATTCTGCAGCTTCGAGGCTTCTCAGAATTCATACGAGTCTGTGGGAAAGCAACTAATTCTTGGGGTTCACCTAAATGTTCCTACATGCACAAAGTGGAATTTCAGACTGGTAACCAAGACGACTGTCTAGAAATCCCATTCTCATTTAGCATGTGCCAGTTCTACTGTGAAACTCAATACATCAAATGTTTGAAAATTCTCAGAGTAATTTGCTAGGCAAATGCATTTCAGTACTGACATCCAGTCTATAAAATTGGGATACGTTTTCTGGTTACTCTTCATTTTGTTGGTTTGTTTCTTAAATAATGGCATTATTATTTTTTTAAATAGTATGAACATAAATACAGCTGTTCCCACTTTGAAGGGCAAACCCGTAGTGATGGCAGCTATAATCTTACAGGACCATATTGACTTCTCTAGACCAAAACCTATATTGAGTGTGTAAAGAAGCCTAATCTCACTTTTTTTACTTTTTTTTTTTTTTCCTCCCTCCATTTTTTCTTAGACATATAGTTGATAATCCAAATATTTGGGTATTTGTAATAAGTTAGAGAATCAGACATTTTGAACCACACAAGGGCACACCTTGGTGCAAAATTAATCACTTGAATGACAAAGTATGTAAAAGGAAGGAAATGAGCAAAATCTGTCTTGCTAAGGACAGCTGCTCTATAGGACACTTTTAAGGATTTTTTTGTTTGCTTGTTTCTCTATATAATGTGTTACCAATAATCCTGTTGAGGGTGAAAGGAACTCTTACGGGGTGCAATCCATTGTCTGTCCTGTTAGGATAGTTTTCATTCCTGGAAAAGTGTTAAACTTGAGGGAGCAGGCGTGCCCAGTGCACTGAAAACCGCAAATAAAGGGAGAAAAGTGATGTTACTCTGCTTCTTAAATGTGCTGTGATGTCAGAATTGTCAGTGACTAGATCCCTTTCTGAAACGAAAGGTAAGGGGATGGAAAGGCTAGGGAGTAAAATTTGCTTTAGCTACAATTAAACTTGTTTAATAATAGGACTTCCATTGTAATTGTAAGAAAAATCTTTGTGCCTACTGAACTTGGTTGGTTTTTATTTATTTAAAGAAACTCTTACAACACTGCTGAGGCGAGGAAGCTGCACCCTAGAACTGTCTGAAGGCATCACAGCTGAGAGAGTACCTTGCACTGGGCTAGTTCCCCTTCTTAACTGCAGGTTAATTTTGCTTTGAATTATCCAAGGCCTAGGCTAGCCTTAAATAGGTGTTTCTGAGAAGCAATATAAATTAGGAATCAAATGCTTTAAATGTGTAGAAGTTCCAATTAAGAAACACTCAGTTTAATCAAGTAAACACTGACTATCTTAATATATGCACAATCAACAGTTGGTGTAAATTGATTCCTTGAAAACGTAAAGGTTTGAGAAGGCATCTTAGGTCCCAGAGGTTGATATTGTATTTTTTTTGTCTGTTGTGCAATAATACAGTTTAAATGGTATCGTTCAACAACAATGCTTTTGATACTTGAAAAGAAATTATTGGTTATTTTTTCTTACTGTGAAATATTTGCACTGTCTGAACTTTCTGGTTAACTTTATAACTGTTAAACTTTTTTACTGGTGTTAATTTATTGTGCTTGGTATTTGATATGCTGGTCTCTTGTCTGTGTAAGTGTGAAATTTGTCATATTTAATTGAATATTTTTATTCTCTACACAGTTGTTTGTCTTGAGGGCTTTTCTCCTTTCATTCTCTCTACCTGAGAATTAACTGAGAGATGGCTTAAAAAGTCAATGCTTACCTACTTCTGAATTGTATGCGTTAATTAAAGAAAGAGGCTGTAGTGCATTGTACCTGCAGGGAAAACTCAATCTGCCTGTCGGAGCCCTTGTGGTCAGATTCACCACTTCCTGCATCAGTGAATCCAGTGAAGTAAAACTATTACTGCCTTAATAATCTGAGATTTCAGTTGTAATTTCTTTGACGTGCAGCCCTGCAGCTGGCTGTGAGCGGCAGAACTGGCCGTGGCTTTGGGGAGTCGGGGCTGGCGGGGGGGAGGAAGGTGCTTTAGCCAGCAAAACCCAACACGTTGTGTCCTGTCGGTGCGGGAGCAGCTGTAGCCGTGTTGGAACTGCCCAGAAATGTCTCGAGTTCAGCTTGAAGTGAGAATGAATTTGGTGGCTGTCAAAAAGAGTATTTGAGTAAAACTTGACTACCTCAGTTCTGTTTGAGTCTTCTAGCCCGCTGTGAACTTCCAGATCTTAAGACGAATTAAGTAAAAACATGTCTCAGGTTCTTAAGAGCAAAATAAATACAGTAGGAAGCATAAGCCATTTTTGGGTGTAGAACACAGCTAAAACTTTAGCTTAAACCAATCAGTTAGGTAGCCTTAAGTGTAGTTTCCCCCTGTAAAAGTCAGTATTGGTTTTAAATAAAATTTGCAGACACCTGCTTTAGGTGTCGTGACCATATTGTCACGACAAGGCCATCCTGCTGCATCTTCTAGGTGTGGAAAACTTTGAAATCTGGCCCAGACAAGCCTTTGTGTTTTCACCAGAGTAGGCGGGGCAGCAGGAGCCCTGGGACTAGTGCTAAGAGAGAAAGGAGTTGGCTTGTCTGTAGCAGAAGCATTTTCAGTATATCATGGTCAGAGTTCTAATCTTTTAAAAGCATTCCATGTTTGCTTATGGGAGTAAATTAGTCTCTCGGTCTCTTTTTACCCTGGTAGTTCAAATCTCTAGCGTTTCAGTTAGAGGTCGAGGCAGGTCATACTTCAGGAACACGTTTTTCTAGCGTTTCGAGCAATTCCAAGGAGGAAGGGTAGCTTTTGGCTGGAGTATGCAGCAAGTAAAATTAGACGGCAAAGCAGGCAGTTCGTTCCTCTTGAAGTGAGTTGAGGTCTTGGGAGGCCGTCACGGCCTTAGGTGTGGGTTAATTACCGAAAGAGAATTTTTGACCCCCATTAGTTGACTGTGGGTGCAACGCAGCTCCTACTTTCTGCCGAGCACTCGTAAATTGGGAAGACTGATGTCACTCAAGAGCAGACATATCCACAGCCCTTTGCAAGGGCCAGTTGTTTTTAATTCTTCCTGTCCTGCGAATATTTCTGCTTGAATATATTTTTTTTTTTTGTCCTTTTGTCCCCACGTTTCCTACACGTCACGGTCTTCCCCCCGCGAGCTTGAACAAGCAGCTTGCGCTTGGCTGAATGTATCGCTCTTGGGGATTTGCCTCTATTTGTATATTAAAAGAAATGGGATCTTACACTACCAGACTTCCAAAGTGCGAGTGTTGCCTTTTTAATGTGGAGCTTCACCTTGGAGATAAAACAACTGTGGCGAGAGAACTGGCTGACCTTGAACATGTGTTTCCTATTTTGGTACAGAATGTAAATACAGAACAAACTATTTTACATAGATTTTGACTGGATTGAGATATAAGGGCTAATTTTTGTTATTTATGGAGTAAAAATGTCCTTATTTTACTGCGTAAAAAAAGTACGTCATACAAAGAAGAAAAAATTGTTCATCAATAAAATGTCTGTAGAAAATTGAGTCGTCTTGTCCTTTTCTTTGAGAGCTGACAATTATTAACTGCAAGAATAAGCGCGATAAGGGACCACCGTTACAACAGTCATTTGTTTTGTGAGAATTTGGACAAATGAAATTACGTCAAGTCTGCATATTGAACACTTTATTAAACTGTAATCTGATACACTTTGAATGTGAAACGTTTTATATTATTTTTAGCTCATACACGACTGATCAGAAGTTCAGTCTGCCGGTGAAGTAAGGAGGTTCTTGAATTCTCCCTCCCATCCTCATGTATGTAATATTTAAAAATTATGCAATATTTACTTTTTTTCTTTTTTTTTTTCCCCCACTTGAAATGGAAGATCATCATTCCCTGTTTTGTGTAAAGGATTTAGCCAGATGATTCCCGTTTTGGCGGAAGGGATGTTGCCGTTGCCCTGCAGAGCCCCGAGCCGCTGCCTGGGACCGGACTGGGAGCCAGAGGAGCTGAGCCACCATCGCTGCTCTTCAGCAGGATCAGTGATGTCCTTTCTGGTACCCGAGCCAGCTTGGCTAGCTGGGAGACTGAGATTCTTACAACATAATTGCAAGTAATACATTTATTTTTATATATATATATATTACTCTGATAAATGTGACAGATACAACAACACTCCTCCAAAATGCAGAGTGGAGATGATTTCATAATCTAGATTTTTTTATTTTTTTATTTTTATCCCTAAGCAATATGTCAGCAAATACATAGATTAAAAAACCCGCTTGCCTCTCTCTTTGCTATTTTGGAAAATCAGATGAAGCAAAGGAAAAGTAGGTTACTCTTCCTTTCCCTTGTCTCAAAATAGGAGTCTTTCAAAAGGGTATTAAAGCTTATAAAATGTGCCACTGTTCATTTCATAGATGGCTTTAACTCTGAAAAACATCAGGTATGTAAAGTTACCCGAGTCCAGCTGCAAGGTTTAAAAACTTTTATGTTTCTAAAAATAACGCCATTGGTAGCAAAATAAAAAAAAAAACCACCCAAACTGGTTTATGAACCAGTTTGTGTTTAAAATTCTGAAGTAGATCGAGATCTCGCTCTTCTGGAGCGTAAGGTGTGTTGCTTAGAGCTACAGCAGGATCAGGGCATCGGTCCACAGCCTGGAGTGATGGGGGTGTCAGTCCGGCGGAGTTTCCCAGTGGACTTAAAATACCGCCTGGTTTCAAATGCAATTTTACAGGATTTCTGTGCGTTTACAGCGGTCATTTCCATGCACGTATGGAAAAAAATTAAAAAATAATCAAGTATCGCAGAGGGTTTTTCACCGTCACTTGTTACATCCTCAAAACAACAGCGTTGCACAAGCTGGAGCTGTGCATGCTGCCTCCTTGTCAGCCTCCAGCTCTCCCCTCTCATCTACTCCCAATTAATGACTTGCTGAGAAATCCTGACACTAACATAAATGTATTTGGTTATTCCACATTTTTTTTTCTGTATTTCAACGGAATGCAGTAAGCGTAATGAAGGTCAGACAACTACTGGGGATTCCTCGTGTCTTGAACTTCAAACAAAAAACCCCTCAGAAGCCCTTCTTTCTCCTTCCCTGCCCCTTAAAATGTTTTAGATATACGTCTGCTGACCATTCATGTGTGTCTGTAACGACACCTATTTTTCCAAAAAGGCTTACGCTAGGAAATGAAATCAAGGAAGGGCTAAATGTCGCAAAATACAAAATGTTATTTGTGTTTGAGGGGAATGATGGAAACCCAACATTGGCCATGCGATGGCATCTTATTACCATCAACTTAGGGTTTTTTTCTACTAGAATTTTTCTGTTTGGATGAGTTCTTCATTTTTTTTCTGTACCTTGTGCTGTTCTGTAAGTAGGATCAGTAGGCAAAATGCTGAGGTTCACCTGAGCGGGATTGAGCTCTTGTTATGGAAATTATGAGGGGAACTCTTTTCAATCAACAATAAAGTAGTTCTAGGCAAATACCCACATTCAAACCCTCTTAAATTGTGCATTCATTTCCTGTTCCTTGGGTATAATGTTGAAATTAAAGGCAGATTTTTACCCCCAGAACGAGGATACTGAAATACATTCTCTGTTGCTTTTACAGCAAGCGTTGTCACACAGCCCGGTGCTCTGCTTTATTTGCTGTGGAGTAGACAGACGTCCCGGAAAGAGGAGGAGGTGAGAAGGTGACCAGGTGAGAGGAGATCTCTACATGTGCTCCGGGTGGTTCTGCAGGCACGTGATGAACTCCTGGATCGACTGACCCTCATAGCAGATCTTGTAGATGGTGGTAAATAATGGAAACCTAAAAGAAGCGTGTAACGATGAAAATAGCTTTTAACGTTTATATAAACACTTCCATTCCATTTATAATGGAAAAAAAAAAATCTTTCTTTTTAAAATGTTATATTAAAAGTGGAAAACTTTTCTTTCTCTTTACAATATAATTTTAACTTGGAGGTACCTTTGCCGTAGAAGATGATATAGTCTTCCAGTATAAAAAAAACAGTATAAAAACAAAGCAGTAGAAATGGGGGCAATTAAAAGGAACTAGGGCTGATTTTGTGGGGTGACAGCGGAGATGAACTATTTTGGAGCTAAAATTCCTATCCAGTGTTTTCATTTACTGAAAAAATCTCAAATTGCATATCCCCCTTTTCTTCCTATGTGCAAAATGCATATATTATTTGTATTCATTACTGATATTTAAAAAACCTAAAAATAATGAGAACGTTTAATGATTTTTCTCTTCCCGGCTTAAAGGGTTCTTTTCCCTTTGCAAGCTCTTAGTCATTATGTGATAAAAAATGAGTCCAGTGAATGACTTGGAGCTGAGTGTGTAACTAAGTGCAATTATAGGGATATTTATTAGATCAAGTTTTGATTTAAAGTTCACATCCTGTCAAAATGAGCTTTTCTTGCCCTCATTTTTGAAAGATAATGCCACTTGAATCTTCTATATCTGTTATAATTCTAATAGGTGGGTTTTTTTAAGTATTCATTTAGCAATGTTTGACCTCGAAGTCATGCTAACGCGTGAGAGGGAATGGGATGGAGGGAAGTTTAGCTCTTCTATTGTGTAAGATGAGGCAAAGGTTTCAAATTATAAATAATCTTTACCCCATAACCTCAAAGAACTAGAAGTACTTGTAACCTCAGCATTATTTGTCGCACTAACGCATTGATATCAGCAGGTATGACCTTTTCAATACGTATAAAATTTTTTGATGAGGAGTGTATTCCTGAGTGTTATACTGAGATAACCCGGTTCAGGTTTGCACCGAGAGCGGTGTTGCTGCAAGCTGTGATGGTGACGTTCTGAGAACAAGAAACCCTTTGACCCATCGACCATGTTTGCAAGCTGACTCCATGCGTGGCCTTCAGCCTTATTTAGAAGGGACAGGGATGTCTGGGTAGCTCCTTTGCATTATTATTTTTTTTGGTTTCCTTTATGTCTGTGGTGTGTTTTTTTCTGACGCTGCTTAGCCTTCAGCCCGTTCTACCGACCACGGCAGTGAGGGGTCAGGCTAAGCTGAGCTCTAACGGTGGCCCAGGACGTAAAAAGCAGTTGTTACAGAAACGAACAAGATAATGATACACAAGTACCTTTGAGGAGGTTATGAATCACTCATCATTTGTTGTTGATTCACTTTTTTTAAAAATAACAAGCACTTACTTATCAAGCATATTTTTCTGTTTCAGAATCTTGTAGACTTCAGCTGAGGTCTGAGGACCTTGCAGCTTTTGTCCGTTCAGCATCTCGTTTTCCAGTTCCTCGATGGACTAGAAGAGAGGAGACTGATTACTTGGGTCAGGGGGGATACCGCTGCCAGACCAGCAGTTATCAAGAAGGTAAACAGCTAAGGGTGCTTTTGTAAAACACGGAAGGATTTCTTCATGTGCTAGCGTAAAATATTTCAAAATCCTCCTTACTTTTCCTGTGCGAGCAAAGGCTTCTGCTACTTTTCTGTTGCGTCCCCCGTAGCAGGTAGTGATTAGGTCAGCGACGCCACAGCTCTCCAGGAAAGTGGCTATTGACACCGGTCCCCTGCAGAACATCTTGGCAAAGGCCACCATTTCCATAAGGCCCAAACGTATAATTGCTGCCTTCGTATTATCGCCGAAATGCAGTCCATCGCAGAACCCAGCTCCCACTGCTACGATGTTCTAAAAACAGTTTGAGTGTGAAATACAGGGGAGGGAAGGAAACGGTCAGGAAAAAGACACGCGGTTCATCAGTGAGCGCTGAGCTTTAGGAAAACCCCACAAATCTGCCTTCACCAGAACAAGGTTAAATTTCCAGTGGCCATGAGTTTATCTCACGATGAAGGTGGACAGCTAGTTACTGTGGAACAAAAGTAGCTGGACTTCTGGAAGTATCCACCTTTTTTCCCATGAGCAAAAATCAAAGCAGCTTGTTTTATACAGTAATATTGCAATCACGTAGCGTGTATGCAGTTCATGGTTTGATCTTCTGCTGGTTCCAAGTTGGGACTCACTGACCTTTCTGTTTTAACTATTTAAAGTATTCCACACGGAGTTATGCCTTTCTAGGTTTGCTCTAAACAGGGTCTCTAAACAGACTTGGGTTCTACGTACAGATGCTGCAGTAGATCAAATTTTGGTTTCTCCTGCAAGAACGGTCAGTAGAATTGCCCTTTTCTACGGCTCTAAACAAACCTCTCAGGATCCTAAACAGCTTCACAGCTCCTCACCATTGTCTTGCTCACCTTCCTTCCCACCTCACACTTCCCAACCCCTAAATAAGTCCCTAAATAAGTGTAGTTCACTGTATATGAGTAATGTCACCTAGTACTGCCAGTGAAGCGTTTGCTCCAGATGTGCGTGTGCCCCAGTGCAAAGGCAACACCAAAGCAATGATTTCAAGAAGAAAAAAGATTTCCCACAGAGCAGAAACAACCTCCCCCCGCTCTGTGCCTGCCCCCAATTCCAATCTGCGGCCAAAAGCAAAACCTGGGGGTATTTGGTTTTGTATGTAAAGAAACTTTTCTTTTTGTATGTTAGGTTAAACAGGACCAGTTCTTTCCCAGTGATCTTGACGTGGGCATCGCTGGATGCTGCACGATGTGCTGCCAGCACAGAGCATCGCTGGTTACTGCTTGAATCATGGAAATAAATTATTAGTGGGAGCTACAGTATGCAGTAAAAGTCTTTGTTCCTTGCGCTTACAACATGCTGGCAAGAAAATACAGTGGACTAAATTCTGCCCTCAGAAGCAGAGGTGCCTCTGGTAAGGTAAAGATAAAAATACAACTATTTCGAAATGCTTTGCCAGCAGTTATATTTTTAAGTAGAATTTCCTTTTTTTACAGGTTGGAAAACTGGCACATGGAATACGCGTCCTGTCCACGCTCAGTGACAAAGTGGCAGGACTCATATTAGACCCTGTGGCTTATGGAAGACAGACTCAGGTGAGGGTAGAATTTGGCCCTAATAAAAACATTTTGGTTTGAAATTACTCACTTTTAAGGCTCCACAAATCTCCACTGTATCAGAATCAAGCACCACGGTAATCCTGAAATTGGGGGTCTGCATTAATTCTTTAAAGATTTCCCCTTGTTTTTCGTTTTTGCACCCTGTGGAGAGGAAGGGTGAAAGTTAGAGGGTTTTTGCGATGCTTCAGAGTACACACAATTAACTGAAACCCGAAATACGGGCCCAGGGACCACTTTAGGTTTTGTGGTCCCAGTAACCGGGCGATGCTAAACAAGAGGTTTGTGTGACATCAGTCGCAGCAGCTGCTGGCAGCCGGTGTTAAATGTATGCAGGTCGCAGGGCATTGACCAAGCATGGCCAAATAACGCTTTAAAGAGCTTAAAAGTAGGTAGCGCCTAATGCAGCTTTCTGCCTGAGAAAGCTTGAATAACCACAACCCTTGCAAAAGACAACATTTACAAATCGCTTTGTACAGCACAATGGGGTGATTGCCGCTTTGAAAATGTAAACTGGTATAATTGCTAAATGTTATTACGGGGTGCAAATGATTGATGCCCCGTTAATTCCCAACTACAGGGAGATCCACAGATGATGAAGTTGAACAGCGGCAGCGCTCGAACACTTTTGTTACGGATTCTATGGAGGCCACGTATCACCCAGGTATTGAGAGGAAGGGTCACCAGCTGGGCAGAGACTTTTGAATGGAATTTCAATTCATTTTTATAGGAGACAACTCTGTTTCCTTCAGGGAGAGCTCAGCAGTGAGGAGCTGTAGCGTTTTCCATCTATTACTCCTGGAGAAGTTCTGGGCACTCAGTGTTTTTGAGAGTTAAAGAGCCAGGGTAATAACACTCTGGTAGCTGTGGGGTTTCTGCCCCATCTCACTAGAAACTTAGGGTTTGCTTCTCGTCCTTAACAATAAATGATGTTGGGGGATACCCAGCCTCTTTGGGGTGCCTGTTTCTGGACTATCTGGCTTTCCACAAGGACAAAAGTGAGGGGCAAAGCTTGTTGCACAGTCATCATCACAGCATGGCTTCAAACTGGTCCAGCAGAAGTTAAATTATCTGCAAGAAAATGAATATTGCTCAACTTCCCTAATCGTGTCTAGTCCTATTTGTGCCCAGCTGCTCTGCCAGCAGCAAATGCCCCAGTGGTATGGTTTTCACTATTACTGTAACAAGGCAAAGGAACAGTACTGCAATGAAGTTTTTTGTTTTGGTTTTTTTTTTTTTTCCCTTCCCTAGCTATGGAAGGATGTAACTTTAATTTCGACTGACTTTAAAAAGCAATGAGTTTTAAAAACTACTGGATGAACTTTCCAAATGAGGTCAGACCCAGTTCTGCGAGGATCTGAGGCTACGTCTTGGCAAGCAGTCTGAATGGGAGGAAGGAACAGAATGTTTCTGGGTAGGTTTTTTTGTTGTTGTTGTTTGTTTTTTTTTGGTTTACTTTTTTTTTTTCCAAAGAAAGACATTTGAAGATGGAGAAATACACCTTGGGGAGTGTGAGTTCGTACGAGCTTCTGATTACACTTCTCTCTCTAGACTGTATAGTGTATCATGGCGTATATCAACTGCTGATGTACTCAGCTGCACAGACACAAAAGGTGTCTTGCCAACTCCTAGAGAAAAGGGATTAAATTGTACTTTTTAATGGACTAAATGAGCTCTCGGCGCTGAAACGCGCTGTTGGTTTGGATCTGATCCTGCCAGCACCAAACTCCCTGGAAATCATGCTGCCTCCCTGAACGAGCTCAGTGGGCACCACTCGGGAACCATGACGGGATCTGTCACATCCCCCCGGCTTCCTCTAGAGGTTCTCCTGTTGTCCAGCCACAGGCGACGTTAAGCCACAGCTAGCGGCTTTAATTGGCTCTTCGCAATAGTTACCAATGGTGGTTTCACAGAACTTCTCATCGGCCACTTCTTTGGCGATGTTGGCCCCCATGAGCACGCTGATTTCTATTTTCAGTTTCTCTCGAATAAGGTCAGATATGAGCTTCAGGCCTTCAGGACCCTCATCAATCCCCTGAATAAAAGATGATAGTCAAAGCCAAGTTTATAGAAGAGGAAAATGACAGCAGTAGAGCACTGGTAAAGCAGAAGGTGTCCTATTGCCTGCAGCAATCTGGTTTTAATTGGAAGGATTTGGGTCTTACATTCACTAGCATGAGCCATTAATACAAGTGCTCTGGGTTTGTACTTTGATAACTGCAAATTCAAGGCAAGTTCAGGGAGAAGGTAGCGACAGTCGAGGTAACCCTGCAAGAGGCCTCATATCCAGTGCTGCTGTCCTGACGCTTTTTTGATGCTGTTTTTTCCCTTTGTGTTAAACTCCTGTAGTACAGAACCAGACTTTTAAATTAAGCCTCCGAGCAGTGGCTTTTTTGTAAGAACTAAGTATTAATCTGAGTGCTTCATTGGTATTAAGGAATATACTGAACTGTCTTGTTTTTTTTTTTTCTTTAAGCTAAAGAAAAGTAAATTTGCAGGAATTTCGTTCCTGTCCCACCTTCTTCTCCCCAGTGCACTGCTACTTGTGAAATAATTTCTATGAGGGGGGAAAAAGGGGTAAGAGCTGGTATTGCGGTCTGAAAACTTGGATTACATTTCTGTCATTACAATTTTAAATTGGATATTTTCTGTAATGCAATCAAAAGAATGCAATCAAAAGAAGGAGCAGTAGACTATATCCCTATGCTTTGCCTCTGGCTTTTAGTCTGAGATTCTCTTAAAATATTAATTCCTTCTAAGATTCTGATAATCTGGTATCTCTAACCTTAAAAAGAGATTCCTCAGTTCGTGCCAGATTTAAATTGCTTCAGTTCTGCAAAATCATTAGTGTTACTGTGAGTTTCAATGCTGCCAAGAACAGCTTTACCATGTACTTGGAAGAGGCACTTTGACCCAGCGCTCTTTCAAGTTAAGGGTTAATTGAGGCTGTGTCTGATGAGGTTTTTTTTTTTTTTCTGGCAGCAGCACCAGCTTATGCAGCCCTCTCTCTGCCCATTTTCACCTCCCTGCTGGCCCCAGTGGGAACTGATCCAGGCAAAGGATGGTTGGCAAAGACGGTTACCCTTAGCACAGATGGGTTGCCCCATCCTTTCCTCTCCGTGACCATGGGAGCAGCAGAAGGGCTGGCAGAGGCTGGGTACGTTTTAACTCTTGCAGAAAGAGATGCTCATGTTTACGCAGAGCACGCAGCTGAGGGCTGGAGCTCCCACCCTTAAGCAGAAGGTAGTTATTTACCCCATAGGGATCGGGTCCTGTGGAGATGACAACTTACCTTGATCAGGGAAATCCCAAATGTCCCGGGTTTTATCTGGCCTGCAATCTGCTCGCAGATTCGGCCAATGAATTGGTGTGGCAGAACAAACACCAAAATATCTGCCCCATTTGCTGCTTCGACCACGTCCGGTACAGCCACCTGGGACAAGAGTGACAACTGAAATGAGCCCCAGGTTGGAATCTTCACACCTTCCAAGATACCAAGAGACCAAAGCTATTGCAGATGCGTTGCACATGTCCTTAATTTTAACTGGCATTCTATAATGCTAGCTCTTCACATGAGCAACTGTAGCTCTCTTCTAAAATATCCAAAGCAGCCTGAGTTTTTTTAGGTTTGGATTTTTAAATTTATTTTATTTTTAACTTGCCCTCTATCCCAGCCCCGTGTGGATCACCTGAGGAAGATGATACACTTTCTAAACTTCCACCGGCCTGGGAACCCCTTTGTTCGTTCAGCTTCTTCAGGTGGTTCCTGAAGATACTGAGCAACCCCATATGGTTCTGCTGGAATGAATGGTACCACTGGGGAGCATGGGAACAAAGGAGGGTGGCGAGCCAGAGCCTCTTCTGGCAGTCTTTAGTTTCCAGAGGTCACTAGCTGAGGGCTACTCGGGAGTAAACTATATCAAAAAGCAGAGATTATTATCATATATGGGGTGGAATGGGTTGTATCTTTTAGATATACAGTAACTTGACCAATAGTTAGAAAAATGTACCCAATATGCTTAATAACTAACAAGCTGTATCATCCTCCAAATGCTAGCGTTACTCAGAACAACAACTCGGTCCAGGCTACAGAGGCAAGGGCAGGTGAATTGGAGCCTGCTGTCACGAGCAGGTGACAATCAGAGCAAACATTGCCCTTGGAGCAGCCAGCGGGATTCCCACCGGGAGAACCAGAGCTGCTGCCAGCGAGGCTGCTTCTCCAGGAAACCAGCAAAGCAGGAGGAGGGCAGAGGCCGGCAGCGCTGTGCAGACAGTGCCCCCGTCTCTCCAAAATGACACAGAGCAACGCAAGGAAAAAAACAGATGGGTTTTTTTTATTTTTCTCAGTTGGAGATGAAGATGTGAGGTTCCCTCCAGGATTTATTGCAACCAGCTGATTTCTGCTGGTAAAGCTTGGGACTTTGCTATAGAGAGGGTGAGGCTGATCTCCAGTGATGACGAGGAGCCTGTTGAGCTGCGAGAGGGTTGTGAAATAACAGGGGCGAGTCAGTCGTAACCCAGGAGAACAGTGTGCCAAGTTCGAACCACGGGAGTGCAAATTTGCAATCGCAGCATGAAATGGGAGTACTAAATATAACCACTCTCCAAGCGAGGAGACCCACCACGTGCAACATCTTCACTTCCCTTTTACAACTGCAACTGGTGTAAAAAGAAACGTGGCGCTACTTTCTTTAATTCACAAAAAACAGTGGCACTTGGGAAAATCTCGAGCAGCCAAAACTCCTCACCTTGCTTGCTTCGGTAGCAATAAATCACCTAAGCGGATTCATTGAAGTAGAGATGCATAACTTGGTATTTTAACTGTTCATGAAAATTAAACACCTTATATTTTTGGTGGCATTATTAGTTCTAGCAGAGCGTTGCTGCCCTGAAATCACCATGAGCCGATAGCTCGTTATTCATCTCCTTGTAAGCCACAGCTGTTAGCTGTGCTGCTGGCTCCTTTTTCAGATTGGAGAGCAGTCGCTTTCCCTCTTTTTCCCCGAAGATGCCGTAGGTTTAAAATATCTCAGCTCTGTGTAGACAGATCTCTGCCTGCTGTTTCTAGAGTTATGCTGATTTCTGCCGGAGAGGAGGATGGTGCATTACCAGCACCCGACACAGTTGGGTGTTTGAAGTTGCGTGTGACATATGAGACAAGCAGAAGTCACAGAAATGAGTTATATTTCAGCCTACTTAAAATGTTTGAGTTAGGCGGCAGACCAGAATGAAGCAGTGAAATACTTCCTAATTTTAATTTTGCCAGATGTTGCCTCCCTTATAAAAAATAATAATATTTCAGTAATACATTTCTTTTTTCAACTTACCACATTTTTGGGTATTTTGTATCCAGGCAGATATTTAACGTTTTCGTGTTCCTGGTTGATTATTTCTGAGAGTTTTCTTCCATTGATCATCTCTTCAAATACCCACATCTTGACAGTAGGATCAAATCTGTTGGACTTCTGGACATTTTTGCCAATGATTCTTGCTATGGCTGATCCCCTTTAAAAAAAAAGAAATTGAAATAACTAGTAGGAAACAAGTAGTTTTATTGTGAATTGGAAACACAAATTACTTTAAATATAATAACTCATAAAAGGCCTGTGCTATAAAGCTGTTCAGGTGCTTGCTACATTTATCAGAAAGTTTTATTCCTCCTTCCTCCACCAAAAACCCCTCAGTTCAAAAACACAGAAATTAGATCCAGAGAAGACATAACTGTAATAAGGGATCTACGGTCATATCAAAGACTATAGAGTGGGAATGCCATGGACCATTCACAGCACTAAAAATACAGTATCTGGGATTAAAATCTCTCTTGCTCCTCGGATAGTTCTTTTTTAATGAAGACCAACAAATGTAAAATAATCCATCTGGCAAAGCGGTGCTGCACGATCTTGCTGTGACAGTCTTTGTGCCTCTCATCTAAAATAGATGCATCCCACTTTCCTACCAATAACCAAACAGTTGCAACAAGGATTTTATGTAAGAGCTGAAATCCTCAGGAATTGTTCTTCTATTAAAAAAAGATATATATATTCAACCTGATGGTTTCTCTTTATATATTGCTGTCATTATCACTGTAACAGGATACGTAATAGTTGCAGCCTGAGGATATTTTAACCATCCAGTTTACTGTTCTTCAGTTATGCTGAGTGGTTTTTAATCTCAGTTTAGACAATAATTTTATTTCCTCATCCCCACTTCAGCCTTGCAAACCTTTGCTTATTTTTCTTGGCAAGAGAGAATTAAAAACCCCGCAGAAAATATTGCAAGTATTGCTTAACGCTCTTTAAATTGTATGGGGAGGAGGGGTGATTATTTTTACTCCTCCGCTCCTCCTTACCACAAGAAAGACGTTGAGGTGCTGGAGCGGGTCCAGAGAAGGGCAACGAAGCTGGTGAGGGGTCTGGAGAGCAAGTGCTGTGAGGAGAGGCTGAGGGAGCTGGGGGTGTTCAGCCTGGAGAAAAGGAGGCTGAGGGGAGACCTTATCACTCTCTACAGCTACCTGAAAGGAGGGTGTAGAGAGGTGGGGGTCGGTCTCTTCTCCCAAGTCACAGGCGATAGGTTGCACCAGGGGAGGTTCAGGTTGGATATTAGGAAAAATTTTTGCACTGAAAGGGTTATCCAGCATTGGAATGGGCTGCCCAGGGAAGTGGTTGAGGCACCATCCCTGGAGGTGTTCAAAAGATGGGTTGACATGGCGCTGGGGGACATGGTTTAATGATGGTTTTTGTCAGAGTTAGGTTGATGGCTGGACTAGATGATCTTGAAGGTTCCTTCCAACCTAGATGATTCTATGATTCTATGATTTGCATTTTAGTGCTACTTTTAATCTTTTGAGTACCAGCCGTTTTACTAACACAACTGGAAAAGGAGCTCCAGCTGCAACGCTCCTGTCCTCTGACCCACCTGTAACACACCCACATGAACAGGGTTTAGCTCCGGTGTCTTTTCTGGAACGGACAAAGGTCTCAAAGACCTCCAAGACGAAGTCCAGGTAGGTCTGTGCTCTCAATGGGTCAAAGGGAAACCACGTTGTAGCTGGCTCTCCTTGGCTCAACCTTACTTTTGGTGTAACAGGTTTGCACAAGGCTGAATTGCTCAATA
Source organism: Arenaria interpres (assembly GCA_013399435.1). Classification (NCBI taxonomy): domain Eukaryota; kingdom Metazoa; phylum Chordata; class Aves; order Charadriiformes; family Scolopacidae; genus Arenaria; species Arenaria interpres. Next base: position 127,578 of record VXAK01003667.1, on the reverse strand, counting down.
AGTAATAAAAGGGCTTCATCTTAATCTTTGATGATAAAGAAATCCTGCTGCAATCGGGTTTCGCTCTGCTTAGTGTTGACTATATACTGCATCCTGAGTGGCCGTGATGCTTGCTTTCTAAAAAGGAATGATTGGGTATGGTCCTTTTAAAATATGTAAGGAAATGTTTTAGGGGTGAAATGGTTTAGGTGTTAAATGTTTTTGGGGTGAACCTTTACTGTAGAAGAAATATTCTCTTTAAAATGATTTGTATTCTGCTTGTCTTACGCTGCTACCAACAGACAGCACACTCAAGGCCTGAGCTGAGGATGAATTGTGGTTCAGCAGAAGAAATGTTCTTCTTAAGAAAAGTTAATTTTATGAATAAACCTGAGATCTAAATTAATTGACCAGGTTGTGCTGGAGACTCCAATCAGAGGCTTTAGTCCCCATCCAGCACAACCTGGATGATGAACTTAGACCTCAAACCTATCCATAAACATGACTTTTCTAGCTATAGCCCGAGTTCATATGAATTTCTGTTGAAAGACGCAGACTCCAGCTCTAACCTCTGAAAATCCTGAATGGGATTTGCAGCTCTCAGTAGATAAATCTGATCTTCCAGCAGATCTGTCGTTACCATTGCGTTTGGATGTTGCCACCCAAGTATTTTCCTATTGACAAGGCACCTTCACCATCTCTGAAGGTTTCTCAGCCATAAAGGCAGCTCCAAAAATTACAGTATTTTCTTTTGGTTCCTCTGCAGACAAATGAGGTTTTGGAGGAGAAAGGGTTTCATATTTAAAAGGCATTGAGCAGTCATCAGGGAAAATACCTCACCACAAAACAAACAGTTCAAAACCTGATGCTCTGTTTTACTTAGTTCATTTAAAATTCAGTCACCCCTGGTCAGCCTTGGGAAGAAGAACTGCTTTGTCTGTGAAGGCGGTGGGCAGTAGACTACACAGGCTGGGCAGAAGAGGGCTGCTTATGCAAACAAAAGACAAGGACCTTCACATACAAAGATTTCCTCCAAAATTCGAGTTAGCGACAATGAATGGAAGACTGAGAACTCCACTTACTTTTAAAAATTATCTAAGTGGAAACTACCGGTCATGTTTTTTTCCCCAATTACGTTAATTCATGTTGGAAGTGATTTGCATATTGCTAAGAAAAAGAAAGCTTTTATCTGGAGATTTCCTATCAGTATAACGGGAAAGCTTTGATGTAGAATAACTCAAATAAGACCCATTATTTACATACGTGAATATGAAAGTGTGAATATGAGAGGTGAAAGGACGCCGTGAAGCAGCTCATCCCTTCCCTCTACAAAGGCCAGTCAAAATATACTTATGCCATTCCTAATAGTTTTTCTGAGGAAAAACTTAAAGACCTCAGCAACTGCAGGTCTCTTCCCTTCCCCAACCGGCCCATCCCACGACTTTGCAATCCTTGGCATGAGAAAGGTCATCCTCACATTTAACCCAAGTCTTTCTTCCTGCAGTTCAAGTCCATTTCTATTCTAGAAGGGTGGAATATTGTTTTTCTCCTTTAGATGCTTGAAGATGATGTCTTCCTCCAGTCTCTGTCTTAGCCATCCACCCCAAATTTTTTAAATTATAGTGTCGCTCACATTGGAAGGGACCATGAGAGGTCTCCAAAGCGGGAACAACACTGAGTTCAGATGGGTTGGTTACTCAGGGCTTTGTTCAGTTTAGTCTTGAAAGCTCTCCAAGGACCACGTCCTCTCTGGGCAACCTGCCCCAATGCTTTATTATTCTCACAGGGTTGTGTTGCTGGTTTTTTCTCCTGTCTTAATATATTGAGTCAGAACCTCCTTTGGTTCAATTTATGACCACTGGCTCTTGTTTTCCTTCCGTGCACCCCAGTAAAAAGCCCGGTCATCTGTCCACAGTTTGTCCAAAGAACCTAGTTTGAGCTGCATCTTCGCTGAGGGCCCTCCAGTCCAAATGAATCTGAGAAGATTGGGAGAGCTTTTGGCTCCTGACGGGTCAGGCAGTGAATTAACCCTCCATTTTTAAAAACGGATGACTGAACCGCGATCAACGCAAACACAAACCCTCCTGCACCTGGCTGGCAACCGCAAGATGCAGTGCAGCACTTACTTCGCTTAATCACATGGCTCGGGAGTCTCCTGGCAGCGTTGACTTAGTGCGTCCCCATGACCTGCTGAACTTCTGCAGCCCACACAAGCTATTGCGACACGCCGCGTCACGTGTCAGCCACGTTTCTGAGCTGCAGGAAAGACTCAAGAGCAGTCATCTGAACTGCCACCCAAATATTCAGGAGGAACATAAGGAAAAAAAAAAAAAATAAAAATGTTTGCCAAAGACAAACATCGTATTTCTGTGTTGCGCTAAGACAACCTGTTCTGCCACAGAGGCTATGAATAGATGCGATTTAAACACCAGAGCACAATGTTTACCTCCTCCCCAAAGATTTTGCAGTCTCCGTATATGGTCGGAAGCAAGAAACGGGCCCAGGCAGATCGGGAGTACGAGTAAGTAGATAGTATTGACTGAGCTGGGGTCTCTCTCTCTGTGGAGTAACTCTTCCCAAGTTTGTAGGTACACAAGAAAAGAACTTTCTCGAGCACAGACCTGAAGGACGACAACTAAGTGGCTTTGGAGGATGTCTTATGGCAAGGGGACAGCCTGGGAAAGGCAGGAGGTGCTTGCTTGAGGATGCAATGGGAAAATGATGAAGACTGTTGGCTGACCAAAGGTGAAAGCTGGCTGTCAGACGTGCAGCGATGGCTGTTGAGGGGCTTGGAAGTGGCAACAAGCTGCCTGCCCAGGCTTGGACGCCTGTGGTTAAGGTGAGGGAGAAGAGGGCGGCAGGGGAGGGATACAAGCGTTGGGATGACGTGGTGAAACTGGCAGTCGGGGAAATGCTGGTGCAGAAATGATGGGGCCGGGCTGCATCCCTCATGGCCAGCGAAAGCCAAAGGAGTTCCCAAAGATGCTGTAGCTGTGCAGTTACATGTGCAGGGCTGTGTTGGAGAGATGTCACACACACAGAGCCTGTGGTCCAGAAAAAGCCTGCATGTGGGGCTCAGAAAGCAGTGGACTGATTTTGCAAGGCAGGAAGGCAAAGAGCCATGCTTTAACTACGCTGTGTTCTCAGCAGCTCACAAGCAACCACTCCCTTACCTATTGATTTTTTTTTTTTGGCATTCGTTTCCACTTAGCTGTCAGATATTTTTAAAATCTTAAGGCATTTGCCCTCCTTGTACAAAACGAATCCACCGAACTACCTGGAGGCTGGGTTTGCCAATCCCAAAGTGCACGCACATACCTGTTAGTCTGTTTGTTTGTGCTCAGCTCACATCAACCATAAGAAAAGAAAGATGTGAGGTTCAGTGAGATAGGGTTTACCAACTTCAGTGGGGTTGTCAGACCCAAGAAGCTCTGGAAGGCCACGCTTTTTGGCCAGGCTGGAAAGGTCTGAGCAGTAGCAGACATATTCTTACAAATACGGGGAATCATAGAATGGTTTTGGTTGGAAGGGACCTTAAAGATCACCCAGTTCCAACCCCCCTGCCATGGGCAGGGACACCTCCCACTAGAGCAGGTTGCTCAAAGCCCCGTCCAGCCTGTCCTTCTGGAGGTACACTTCCAGGTCTGAAGCATCCATGTCTCTGGGCAACCAATCTGTTCCGTGTCTCACCACCCTCATAGGGAAAAATTTCTTATTGATGTCATGATCTAAATCTTCCCTCTTCCAGTTTGAAGCCATTACCCCCCATCCTATCACTGCATGCCCTTGTAAAAAGTCCCTCTCTGGCTTTCTTGTAGCACCCCCCAAGATATTGAAAAGCTGCCATAAGGTCTCCCCAGAGCCTTCTCTTCTCCAGGCTGAACGACCCTTACTCATCCTGTCCTCACAGGAGAGGTGCTCCATCCCTCTGAGCATCTCCATGCCCCTCCTCTGGACCCGCTCCAACAGGTCCACGTCTTCCCGGCGCTGGGGACCCCAGAGCTGGACGCAGTACTCACGGTGGGGTCCCACCAGAGCAGAGGGGCGGAATCACCTCCCTGGCCCTGCCGGCCACGCTGCTTTTGATGCAGCCCGGGATGCGGTTGGTCTCCTCGGTGCTCCTGGGCACGGCACCGCCGGCGGGACACAGCTCCCTGCGGGATGTCGCCGGGCTTCCCACGGGGCTCACACGCCCCAGCGGTGCGGGACCCCTCATCCCTCCCCAGCTCTGCTGCGGAGGAGCCCCCCCCGCGGGCTGAGGCGGGAGCCGGTGGGACCGGCGGGTTGAGGACCACGGGGAGGACCATGATTTACTCTTTCCGCCGCTCCCCGCCCCGGGCCCCGCAGCCCCCCGCACCCCAACCTGTTGGTCNGGGAATGGGGAAAAGTGTGCTTTCCCCCCCAGGAATTCGCGGGGATGAGGAGCTGCGCGGGGGCCACGGGCAGCCCCCGGGGTTTGTGCGGGGTGGGGTAAGGTGGTGGTGGTGGTGGGGTTTTAAGGGGTGTAAGCGTGGCCCTTGGGGGGCAGTGGGAAACAACATCCCACCTGCCCCCCCAGCCAGACGCACTGTGGCTTAAATTCCCCCCAAAGGTTATGAGCGCGCCGGCAGAGCCAGATTCAGACGATTAATCCTGGGATACATCACGGCTCTCTATATAGGGCATCAAAAGAAGTTATCCGCAAGGAAGGGCGAAACGGAGCATCCTTCCTTTTCCCCATCACGCATAATGCCCTACGAGTTACCACGTTTTTACCTCTCAGCCCTCCACTACACCCTGTCTCCTCTTCAAAGCAGCCTTCTCCCTCGTTTTCCAGCCAAAGAGCTGCCTTTGCTACCTTCCCTGCTCTTGCTCGTCCTGCTGCCCCTCATCCTGCCGTGTCCGGGCTCCCGTCCCCACGGGGGGGCCGTAGGCTCGGCGGTGACCCCACGTCTGCTGCCCTCACACCGGGGCCTGTCTCCGTGGGTTTCTGGCTCCCTGTGACAAGGACGTTTGACCCCCGTGATTCCCAGAGGCAGGGTGGCTGCCAGCGGCTCAGGAGCCCGTGGGTGTTTCTGGAGGGACACATACGCTCCCCTGCTGTCGGCTCCATCGGCTCGGCTTTGCGGTGCCTCCTGATGGCGGTGAAAGTGTTTGGGGACATAACAAATGATTCAGGGCAAAATCCTGCCATGCAATTATCTTGAGAAAAATGACCGGGACAGGCTGCTGAAAAGGAAGGTGTAGCTGGGACCCCGGGCACGTGTGGAGGCCGATGGGGAGCTCTGCGAGAAGAGGCGTTACCCACACGCACAGTTTGAGCGCAGGCAAAGCACAAGAGCCTTTCTCCGGTTCCAGGTGTGTTTCCTCCAGTGTCCTGCTTGTTCACCATGATTTACTCTTTCCCCGGCTGTACAGCTCCTCTGCGCCCCTTTTCTCTCTTCTCCCTTGAACTTGTCCAACCCCCTGGGAAGATACCTCCTGTGGAGGTGAGGAGGAGCCATCATCCTTCCTGCCCTGTTCAGCCCCCAGACTTCTCTGCTTGTTGGAAGCTCTTCAGTCCTGGTGAGTGCCCAGGCCCCAAGGGGAGGAGGACACCCTCACTGAAGCACTGGCTTCTGCAACCAATGGGTGCAACAGAAGGTGTCCCTAGTCGAAATAGTACTTAAGTATTGCAAACTGCAGTGATTTCATCTCAATTAACTGGAAGTTTTTAATTACAAAGGGGAGCTGTATCAGTTTGGTGGCCCTCTGGATCGATGGGATTTATGTGCCCTCCACGTTCCGGCTGCTCTGACCATTTGGTCGGCGCCCAGAAGCTGGCAGGGGTGGGACTGGCAGGGGACGAGCAGACAGATGGATATGGCAGCCCTTGTGAAGAGCAGAGGACACAGCCTGGGACTGCGAGTGCGCGCATTGGCTCATACATCTGTGACACTAATTGGCCGTGGAAGAAGATGACTCTGAACTGTCCTCTGGGTACGTGCAGTCACTGCTCGGTGGAGATGGATGGGAGGTTGTTCACGCACAAAGGACTGTTCCAGGTGGCCTGTGGCAGTTTTACATGGCAGGCTGGGATGCCCAAGGCTGTCCCAGTGGCAGTGTGGTGTGGGGACACAGAATCACCCCAAGAAGTGGCTCCTTTGTCAGAGTCCAGAGCCCTGGAACCATATGTCACGCGCCGGCAGATGCTGACGGCTGTTGTTTTATCAGGCAAGGAGAAAGATCTGTTCTTTCCCACAAAGGCACAATGTTTGTTTTTCACATAAGCCCACAAGCTCTGCCTCTCAGGTGTGAGTCATTAGTACGTAAGAGACATAAAAGCTCAGTCCGCTTAATAGGGAAGGTGAAGACAACCCTCTTAAGGCCACCCCCACCCAAGCTCACCTGATCTTCCGCACCTAGTGGGTCATGCACGTGTCAGCAGCTGGAGGTTATGCAGCCGAATGGTTTTCCTCTGCCTCGCAGCTGCTGCAAACAGAAAAACCTCTCTGTCAGTGCTGCAAAGCCAGGGCGGCCGGTGGGCATTTTTCTCTAAGCCAGGTGTGGCTCTTCCGATGGTGGCGATGCCGAAAAACATGACTGAGAAATGTCAGACTCGGCAGGCAGAGGATGGGCAGGGAAGAGATGAGGGGATGCTTGCTCAGTAGAGAGGGACTTGAGGGCAAGGTGAAGGGCACTATGCTCTGCCCTATGGTATCACGGAATTGTTGGAGTTGGAAGGGACCTTCTAGAGATCATCTGGTCCAACTCCCCTGCCAAAGCAGGGTTGCCCAGAGCACATCACTCAGGGCTGCATCCAGGTGGGTCTTGAAGATCTCCAGAGAAGGGGACTCCACGACCTCCCTGGGCAGCCTGTTCCAGGGCTCTGTCACCTTCACCAGAAAGAAGTTCTTCCTCATATTTGAGTGGAACTTCCCATGTTCCAGCTTGTATAGATATAGCCACTGTGTGCTTTGCTTCCATGGCCACTGGTCAGTGACATTTGGGCACCCTGTACTGTTGGGTGAGTTGGGTGAACCAGGTGAGTATGGGATAGGGCCAGATCTCTGTTTTCCTTCCCTGGGCGAGCCCGAGATGGGCCTGGAAGGACACTCTCTGACCAGGTCGTGCTGCCAGCTCAGTTTTATCGTGCTCCATCTTAAAACTGGTTAGGCTTTTTTGCCCCATCTTCTCCTACTGAGAAGCTGTTTGAGATCGCTCTCACAGTGAGAGCCCTTCTCCTCCTTTCATATCCAACTTACGGCTATCTGCTCTAGCACAAGCGCTGTCTATAAATGTGAATGATTCTTCTCCCCTGGTGCTTATTCCCCCACTCTGCCCGCCTTAAACCCCAAATGTATTTACAGAGAGGAATCGGACCTCTCCTCACCATCCATTTTGCCAAACCCAGCAAGACATACTCTGTTATCTCCTCTTTTCTTTTCCTCTGTTTATCTGGATGGCGCTTCTCTGTATCTCTTCCAGCACAAATTCAGGTTTGCTGAACACTGATAACCTGAATGATGCCCTAAAATCCTAGCAGAATTTTACCCAGTGCCTTGTACATATTTACTTGTTGTTCCTGGAAATCTGTGGCTTCCTACATATAAGACTGCATTTACCTTTTTAATAACTACATCAGGCACGTGGCTCTTCCTCTTCTGTTGTTCATTGAAGATAAATTTTAATTTACAGCAGAAATTTTATCAATTTCTCAGTGCATGTCCCTGCATTTTGCGCTGTTAGATTTTATCCCATGTCTTGTTCTAGGGCATAACAAAAATATAATTCGTCCTGTAGGATTTCCTCTCTATTGAAAATGTCTCCCAGCTTTGCCGTTAGCAAATTTCGTTACCCCACTAGTCATTTTTTGTGCCAAGATAGCTAAAAAATTATTCAGTAAGCCCAATTCCTCCAGTCCTATAATTTTGCTATCAGCCCCATCAGCAGTTTTCACCCCCAATACTATCCTTTTGGCATTTTATAGTGTTTATGTTAACCCTCATCTTCCCAAGTTTAACTAGTAACTGTCTAGGTAATACCAAATCAAATACTTTACCAAAGTCCAGGGTGATAGGATTTATTAGTTTTCCTTTGTCTGTAAATGCAATTATCTTATCAAAGAAAGATGTTGGGTTAGTCTACTTACAACATACCTAGCTTGTACTTTAACCCATTTTCTGCTTCCCTCCATGCCTTTCGTTATTCATGGCTAACATTTGCTCTAAAAAACTCACAGATTTTGTGCTAAAAAGCCTATAGATTTCAGTGATGGAGATTATTTAGTCTTCAGAAGTGAACGGTAAAGAGCTGTTGAGTTTTGTGGTGTGTTGCATGCTGTAATTTCCATATCCATGCCCTTTAGCCCATTAAGCTGTGCTGCCTCTGCTCTCTGGGGTTGCATTTTCCTCCCCGTGGAAAGTGAAGCAACATATTCCTTTAGCTTTTAGCTGTCTTCCCTGCTGTTATTGTCAGCGATCCTTTCCTTTGCTGTCTTTGTCATCATGCAGCTAAACCCTGTTTGTTCTTGTTTTCCTTCCCTGTGCAGGTCTGATTTGTTTTGATTTTTAGCTGTGCCTTTAACTTCGGATGTTTCAAGCACAGTTTTCTCTGCAAATCACCTCCTTCTCCTTTTTTTTCCCGAGGCTTTCTGTGTGTATTCCTAAGGTGTCCCGCGCTCTCTGCATCACAGTTCACATCCTGCGTGGGCATAAGGAGCTACAGGTAATATTCTCTGCCTTATTTTGTCTGATCTCTTTGGAGAGAAGTAAGGTTCAGGGAGCCTCTCCTGTCTTGTGAGTACTCGAAAGCAAAGCAGAATATGAATTTTGCACTCCCGGTGGTGGTGACCAGACAGCATCCCTCCTTGGCATCTCTAGGAATGCAGGCTTCAGAGTTTAAGAAACAAGGAGCTGAAAACCAAGCTTTTTTTTTGCTACACCTTGTGGGCTGAATTCCACAGGACTCAACAGCAAACGTTGAGTTTTCTCACCCATGGAGCCATGGGTCACGTTAAAGTTGGGATAGGTCTGGAGTTCAGAATGAGGGTTTCCAAGTTCAGTCTGGGTGTGTGAGAGGAGCCTGTCTGGTGTGAGTGTCCACAGAAACCTTCCCCTGGCCTTCCCGAGGTCTGCAGGCCATTAATAGCCTACCGCTTCAACTCTGCCCAAACTGCAAGTGCCACCCCTGACCCTCACCTTACGCTGGGCAGCCTGGTGGACGGCAGCATCAAAATTACTTGTGTATCATGGGCCTCTTTGTTTTCCACTGGAAAATTTTTGCACGTAAGCCTTCCCTGAGTTACATTCTAAATAGAAGATTTGCATGGTTTTAAATGTGTATATATAAGCACTAAATTATCATATGCTTAATTACTTTTAATTTTAGGTAGTAAACAGTAACCATTTATACTGAGGTAGCATGCAATGTCTCAAAGCAGCTCTTCCAGGATGTTAGGTACAAATAAATAATGTCAGTTTATGTCCCTAAGAGCTGACAGTCCAAATTACTTACAGCTTTACAGCTTCCGCACGGACTTCTTGCAGTCTGCTTTTACTGACTCATGGGATCTAGAAAGCAAATCAACAGTGAAGTTTTTACTCCTCTCATTTTATTTAGTTGAGTTCTCTGCTGCAGGTTCTGATCGGGTTATATAGGAATAACAACTTTTTTCTCACACTTAAATTAGTTTTCCAAAAAGGTACTTAGCAGAAAGTGAGACTGGATTTTAGCTCTATAGAAATCTACATAATTCCAAGTAATTTAAGGAATGCAAGCAGAACAGACTGAGAGGCCTGTTGTAAATCATCTGTACTCTTTAGGGCTTCCTGTAATCCAACGGAGAAGGTTTTCAGGAGAAGCAATAGGATTGCAGCAGAACTGAAAAAAGCATTTGCCAGAAGAAAAACAGTGCTGGTAACTTAATTTTCTATAAAATAGATGTCAAACCCCAGGCAATAGATGTCTACAAAGACTTTCCAGAATCCAAATATACCGACTCTGTAGGCAGCACAGGCTGCGACGAGAAGGAAGGATGTCACTTGGAAATTATGAAGGGGATGCAGAATTGGTTAGAGCATACAGATACAAGTAGGAGATCCGGTAATGAGAATAACGCAGTATCAGTGTCCCACGAGTAGAGCTCAGATAGGAACACAGCAGTCAAATTATGAAGGACAGGTTTGCCTACAAAAATTACCAAGTGCTTTGGCTTGGTTTCCAAACTGATCTTGTTGTCATGATACACCTGGAAATGGCATTTCACTGAGATAACAAGCAGCTGAACGTGATAATGGGGATTTACAGCAGATGGAGAGAAACTCATGTTGCCATAGAAACCACGCAGGAAAAGTGTGTAGGAGTAAAGCACAGCACAGAAAAGCTTCTAGGAGAAGGGGCTGGCGACTGAAGAACTGAATTCACCCAGCAGCTGTTAAGGTTAGTTGAGACATTAATAAAAACACATTAGCTTTTCAGGAAATGGAGAATCATGGAGGAAAGGAGTCCTAATGGTGAGCTGCAGAACAGTTGAAGGCAGCAACACCATGTTGTGCCATAGGGTAGGGCAAGAAAAAGTCTTTAGAGAAAGGCTGGAGATGGCCATGAGTCGGATGAAAAAGCTGGGAAGCTCCTCAACCGCAACCACAGTGCATGCTCCCCTTGTGCCTGCTGAGCACACAGCGAACCCAGGCTGGTGGGAAGGGGGTGAGCTCTCCTTAGCCTCCTCTTCTCTCCCTGCAGCAGGTCCATACATGCTTGGGAGGCACCTAGCCCTGTGCTTGTTTGGTACCTGCTCACTTTCCCCATGCAGAGAACCTGTTGGGTGGTCCCACACTGCTGAGACCTCAGTGATGGTCTCACAGGTGGCTACAGTTATTGAAGAAGTCAGGACTTAAGCACACAGATGTGTGGTCTGGAATTCCCCACACAAAAGGCTTGAGAAGGGGGCTATCTGTAGGAAATCTCTGTTTCACTCTCTGTTGGGGCAAGTAACACGGTGGAAAAGATCCCCTTGATCTCAGGGAGTAGAGTCACCCGGGGGCTGTTGAGGCAAGGCAGAAGGCAAGCCCCCCTGTGGTATAGGAGGACCAGAAGTGATGGGCTCCAGCCATCACCCTTTGTGCTAGAGCAGCTTGCACTCTGCCACAGTGGGTGGTGGGGCAATTCCCTGAGCTCTCCACCTGGGCTGGGGAACTGGAGAGGGAAGGATGTCCCCGACTGACTTGAGCAAGCAGAGGGCTGGTGCTCGGGGAAGACCCAGGACACACATCCAGCTGTCAGCAGCAGCTCCAGAAGACTCCCGGCTTAAAACCATGCATGCTGGGCAGCTGTGCAAGGGCAGGTGGAGGGATTGAGACGAAGTGCTCATCGGTGCTGTGGCTACAGAAATGTCTCGAACTCTGGTGATAGCATGGTTATCTCCTGCGAGGTGGTGAGCTGCCTCTCCAGGACAAGCTTTAGTCTGTGCAGGGAAATGGGAGTCACCGGCAAGTGTAAGTGCTTTAACCGTTCCCAGGTGGTGGGGCTGGGTGGTGGGCAGACTGCTGAGGTCTAGAAGATAAAAAGCGATGTGAGCCTGCTGACTGCGATACATTGGTGTGCTCTCGTCTTTGCTCTCATGTGATGGCTGCAGAGTGGTGTCACTTCTGCTACTTCTGCAGTCCCGTGGCTGCATGATGAGGATGACAGCTCCAGGCTGTGGCAAGCCTCCCTCCACACAGAAGCTTTAGGGAAAAACGGCCATAGATGGGGAGCAACTCCAAAGAAGCTGCTCTGGAGGCAGATGCGAGGTCATAGAATCATAGACTCATAGAATGGTTTGGGTTGGAAGGGACCGCCAAGATCATCGAGTTCCAACCCCCCTGCCATGGGCAGGGACACCTCCCACTAGACCAGGTTGCTCAAAGCCCCATCCAGCCTGACCTTGAACACCTCCAGGGATGGGGCATCCATAGCGTCTCTGGGCAACCTGTTCCAGTGTCTCAGTACCCTCATAGTGAAGAATTTCTTTCTGGTATCTAACCTAAATCTACCCTCTCCCAATTTGAAGCAATTACCCCTCAGTCCTGTTCTTCACTGAGCTCCCAGGGCACGGTCCTTTCCTCAGAGGGTGCCTCAGAGTGGGGAAGCTACTGGCTTCCAGCCAGACCGAGCCTTTGCTGTTGCCCCAATTTACATTTCCACGTCTGGATCATGTTGGGGTGATGTAATGCTGAAGCCCAGAGCGTGACTTAATGCAGAGTCACACTGAGTGCAACTGGAAATGGTGCCAAATGTGAGTGTGAGGGACGCGAATGGGTTGTGGACGGGGAGGGCAACTCTGTAGGCAACAAGAGCTGCTGCCGTCTGTGAGCCTGGTGCTTTCAGCTGGATCTGCATTACAGCAGAGCACAAGGCACAGGGACTGACAGAGAAGAGCAAGGAAATTAGGAGATGACTGACAGTGGCTGAAAAGCCCACACTAAAACAGGTTTTGACTCATTAAGGCTACAGAAGGGATGATGAATAACCACTAGAAGCAAGCACCAGAGATCCTGCCTGTCAAACAGAGCAGTGTTTCATCTGCATGTTAAGCTACAGCAAAGCCACAGACCCAGTGACTCAGTGATAGCTGTAAAGCTCCAAAATCAAGGTCTTCTGTCAAATGATCGCTGCAGCGTAAAATACTTTGGGGTTTGAAATAATTTGTATTACATTTACCTGGCCTTACTGGCCATGGTCAGGAGAACACAGTCCTGCGCTCAGTAGGTTGCAGGAGACAGGCTGTTCTTTTAATCAAATTTCCTTTCTTGTTCTTTTGTCACGGCATCTAGAGTTTTAGTAGGCAGGTATCTTTTATTCTTAGTAAGAATTGGGAGTTATTTCATGTTCATTATATAGAAGAGCTCAGAAAACAAGTATTTCCCACTATTAATAAACTCAAGTATCAGTTGCCTTGAGAAAGAATCTAAACCTAAGATCCCTTGATTGTACAATTAACAAATGCAGTGGTGAAGCACCATTAGTAACGTTATTTTTCTGTCTGTTTTCTCATTAGCCAGCAGCTTTCCCAGTTCGGCAATGATTGTGAGAAATGGCACTTCACGTGTGGTAAAGGGACGCTGCAATTCCGTCTTCCCTTCCCGGGATAGATGTCTTTCCTCAGCAAGCCTGTAGAGGATGCAGTTCCCTTATCGGACAGGAGCAGTAACTGGTCATCCTCTGTGGACCAGCAGCCAGCAATAGTTTTGATGGTTTTGACCCTGGACGGTTTCCTAAAATTAACAGAATGATAAATTATGGCGAATTGGGCAAATTTGCTTTAACAGGAGTTATAATAAAAAAATGCTCCACTTCAGCTTGTAGCCATAATCGAGCCTACAGGGATTTGATCTGACAAATAAATGTATGTCATCCTTTTCACGCTTTCCTCCTCCAGATCCACGACTGTTCCTGAGTTCTTCCTCCAGACCTAGGAATGGCAGCCGGTGGCGAGGCTCAGGCTGGCTGCGGGCAGGGCACTGCTCTGGGACCTCAGTGCTTCTCCCTCTGTCAGGATTGCAAGGGCCAGGGTAGGATTTTGGTCATCGTTTCGACCCACTAAATTATAACTGGGCAAAGAGACTGAGAGCAGTGCCTACAGGAGAGACGGAGAGGGGCTCTTTGTCAGGAAGTGCAGTGACAGGACAAGGGGTAATGGTTTTAAATTGGAAGAGGGGAGATTTAGATTAGACATCAGCAAGAAATTCTTTACTGTGTGGGTGGTGAGACCCTGAAACAGGTTGCCCAGGGAAGCTGTGGATGCCCCATCCCTGGAGGTGTTCAAGGCCAGGCTGGATGCGGCTTTGAGCAACCTGGTCTGGTGGGAGGTGTCCCTGCCCATGGCAGGGGGGTTGGAACTTGATGATCTTTAAGGTCCCTTCCAACTCTAACCATTCTATGATAATTAGTAGCAACTGTAAACTAAAGAGAAAAGGCAGCTTGAACTGTAAGTCCTTAGCAAATGTGACCAAGCTATTAGCCTTCCTATGCTATTAAGCATTTTGTCAATGCCATCTTACGACAGCCTCTGGTACTGCGAGTGCAACACCTTTTTTTTTTTT
>VXAK01003667.1:87664-113524 GCA_013399435.1 Arenaria interpres | reverse complement strand
TTTTTTCAAGAGAAAAAAGCAAATGCATGGGGGAAGTATTGGAGTATTGAGTATTGGAGAAGTTCGAGGTGGAGGAACATCCTACTGATCACCTGTGATGGCTCCGAAAGTGAAGCTCTGACTCTGTTGGGACAGGGTTGTCTTCAAGCAGGGGGGAAATAAAACACACAAGTGGAATTCTGGCCCGACTTGCTCTTGCTCCAAAATTTCCCAGGAAAATGTCAATGGAAGGTTTCAGTGGTGCTGGCTTGCCTTACAATACCGTGAAATTGTATTATGTTTTCATTTAAAATGCCAAGTGATTGGCAGAGGATGAACTAATATGTTTGGAGGGCAAGAGGAGTGCTGTCCTGGCCAAAATTTTCTTCGATGGATGTGACTCTGCTGATCTGTTCACCTGTGGTTCATAAGAGAAAAATGCAGCTGAAAACCCCCCTTTTTTTCCCTGCAGGGACAACTGTGCTTATAAAAGGCAGAAGTGGGAGATTTTATGCCTGTGCGGTGGCAATATATTGTGTCTCTGTAAGAGAGAGGTTAGGTTTAGGTGTAGGCAGTCCTCGCCTGGGGTCTGTTAGCTGAGACTACATGTGCGTGCGCTTGGCGGGGAGGGATGGATGTGGGCTAATTTAGAGACAGATTAAAGCTGATGGATATATTTTAAAGACATGGTGCTCCTAACATGCTATCCTCATTTGGTGGCCCAAGGCAAGGATGTTTTGAATGTCACTGGGAAAGTGGAAACTTACTGGTAGTAGATGGGAAAACCTGGGCAGCCTTCATGGGGTCCCAAGCTGCTCCAGGAGAGGAATGCTCCAGGCAAATAAAGTATTTGTCTGAAATATGTTCCCCTTTACATTTTTGCTTCTATGTACATTCTCACATAGGGCATTTTTAGCATCTTCTACATAATGGTTGTTCACAATATTACAGGTGTATAATAAAAGAGCTGGAGAGACGAGGGGGGAGTTGGGGCAGGACAGGATGTGGAGAACCACAACCTCGCTAACAATGGCTGTGTCCAGTTCTGCCCTCCTCTTATTTATGTGCCGGCTGATTAAAGCCAGAACGAGGATCGTCTTCTTCTGATTTTAAGAAATAAGGTGGCTGCAGTCATGGTGGTCCAAAAGCCATGCCTGGCCTGAAAGGTGTCACACAACCGAACCCACCACTCCCAGTCAGCTCTGTGAAGGAAAAAAACCTGCCTAGCTGTTTTGTAGTGCAGTATTTGGAGGAAAAATAGGAGGAAAAATGTATTTCCTCTTGAGGCCTGGCGAATTTGCTCCTGTTTGATGGGTTTCTGTGAACACTCAGTCAGATCCCAGCCAAGGGCTTTCATGCCCCTGCTCATAGAACCTGTGTACAACACAGCTTGGATCCTTCACTCTTCTTATTCCTCTCCTTTTCGGGGGGGAGAACCCTGGTAGCCAGAAGTTTTAAAATGATTTTAAAGGGTTGCTGTGGCTTTAAGCACGGCAGCCGCGGGGAGCGGCCTACCCCGGGCACCGCTGCCCGCACTAAAGATGGCGGCGGCGCTGACCCGGAAGGGGCGGCCGGGCCGGGCGGGGCGGCGGGGTGAGGGAGCGGGAGGGCGGGTTTCCCCAGCCCGCCGCGGCCGTGTGGGGAGCCCNGCACAAAGCCCCCTGGCCGCCGGGGGTTTGTGTGTCTTCCTTCCCTCCCTCCCTCCTTCCAGCTCTCCGTGTTTCCCTCACGGAAGGTGGAGACCGCCTTCAAGTTGGCGCTCCCCGTCGCTTTCCAGCCTTTCCCGAAAAGCCAAACTTTTTTTTTTTTTGTTTGTGCCGAGTTCTAGCTCGGCGCGTCTTCTTGGGAGAACTTAATGGCAGCCTTTTTTGTTTCATTGATGCCGACAGCGAGACTCCGAGCGCGGCCGGAGCGCCCGTCTGACCCGGCTTATTGTGAGAACGGCTGCCCTTGGCATAACTGGGGGTGATTAGGCGGGTACAGCAGAAGAGAGCCGAGAAAGCGGGAGAAGCTGCGCGCACAGCACGAGTTTGAAATGGATTCAAACTAAAATGCTCCCTTTGAATGACCTGCCTGTGCGTTCGAGGGATTTGGGCGTTTTCATGTACTCTTTTTTTTTTTATTTTCCTTCCCCCCTGATGTGCTCTCTGGTTGAGTTTCCACTCACACACTGACGGCGGGCTCTCTAAGGCGTGATTTCAGAGATTCCCAAACCTCTGCTTTTAGGTCTCTTTAGGTCATCCTTGAGTTCTGCCATGTTGCTGTTGAAAATACTGCTGTTACGTGAAGTTTGCACGCTTCTCTCTCACACAGATTTGGGAGTTTTCATGTACTTTTTTTTTTTTTCCCCCTGATGTGCTTTCTGACTGAAAGAGTTTCCACTTACGCACTGACAGTGAGCATCGTCGGAGAGATTTCTGGATCTCTACTTTTAGGTCTCTCTTGACTGTAGTTCTGCCTTGATGCTGTTGAAAATGCTGCTGTTATGTGAGGTTTGCATGCTTCTCCCTCAAATGGATTTGGGAGTTTTCATGTACTTTTTTTTTTTTTCCCCCTGATGTGCTTTCTGATTGAAAAGAGCTTCCACTCACACACTGACAGCGGGCATCCTCGGAGAGATTTCCGGATCTCTGCTTTTAGGTCTTTCCTCCTTGACTGGAGTTCTGCCATGTTGCTGTTGAAAATGCCGCTGTTAGGCGAAGTTTGCACACTTCTCCCTCAAATGGAGGCTCTCCAGAGCTGTCATCTGCCAGCCCAGATGGACTGGCTTTCTGTTTCCCGCGCGTGGAGACAGAGAAACCGGAGCATGTTACACGTGTGTGCGCTGTGCGGGACAGGGGGCCATTGGACGATGCGGGCAGAGGAGTGCCCAGGCTGTGCCCACACTGAGTGCCTGAGGATTTTAAGAGCTCGGTCGTCACTGAGAACCTGGGTCGTGAGTCATTTACCTTCCTGGTGACTAGTACCAGAAAGAAAAGCGGTGATTTTAGGGCCAATATTTCAGGGTGTTAGATAGGCAAGCTTCTTGTCCGATTTGGCTATTGGCCGTCTTATTCATTGTTTCCAGTTGCTTCTAAATGTTTTAAAAAACTCTGGATTCAAGTACAACTATGAATTTTCTTACGAAAATTCTTAATACTGTGACTAACTATGTGTTTCACGTGTGAAATACGAGAGTTAGTTTATGCAATCAAAACGGAAGTACTTAATATTTTCATATGGCATCAGAGGCAGTGGAAAGGATGAGACACCTGATTTGCCTGAACCCTTTTTTGCTATAGTATGCTTGAGGTGGTGGTCACAGGTCAGTGCTATGCAGTTGAAATTCCACTTTCTAAAATTATCCACCCAAGTGTTTTGTTTCTTCTCTCAGTGCTGTGGCTTGTAGGATGAAAGTTGAACTGACTCTCTGAGGGATAGTCAGTTTGGTGGCTTGGCAGCTGTAAGTGGGAACTGTCTGTCTTATTCCTTGCAGCTATCAATATCTGCTCTGATTTGCTCTAATACTTTAGTACAAATTACTCTTCTTTGTTGTTTTTTTCTTCTTCTTTCTTTCTAGATTATTGCGACAAGTTTAATATACTAACTTATTATTGTGGACACCTGAGGTACCTCACTGTTAATCTCTGCTCTGTTGGGAATCAATTATTTACTCCTATGTTTGTTTCTATATCTAATTACCCACAAAATATCACCTTTCTCCCCCTGCTTCCCTAGGAAGTTCTCCTGGATGGGATGCTGCAGCTTTGTTTTCACTTTGGACTACTTCTATTCTAAAATATATTTGACAAAAGAAAGACCCCCCTATTAATAAATCAATATCTAAAATATAGGATTTAGAAACAGATTAGCTGAGAGCTTCTCGTCTTTAACTTTTTAAAGCTTTTAAGAGCTTTGATCTTAAACTTTTACAGCATGGAGGGTGAGCAACGAGTGGTCACGCAGCCTGACAGAAGTAGGGTCCTGAAGTACTCACTCAGCAGAGGCTGCATTTGGTGCAGAAGTGTAACTCCGTATTCGGTGAAGTGTCTTCTCAAAACAGTTGTAGCGTAGTTGTCAGACAAATGGGACAACAGGTACTTGATTCTTTAATGCTTCAAATAGGGAATTATGACTATGGAAAAAACTAACCACCTCCAGCACTGCTGGGACCTGAAATAATGAAGTCTGAATCTCTCAAAGAGGTGGAAAGTCACATATCCTTGGGGTGAAGTGCATGTCTATAAAGTAAAATTTTTGTAGGGGAATAGTAGGATGATTTTTAAATAGCTGTGATAGAGTTAGACAAATTGTTTGTCATAGTGGAGAAGAAGAGACAACCAGAGGCTGCCAGACACTTCAGATGATGTGGAGATACGGCTGAACCTCTCTGCAGACTTTCTGCCCGTAGCCTGTGCATGGTGAGTTTAGGCAGCCAGTACAGCAGTGCCTCTGTTGAAATTTGTAAGGGCTTAATTTTTCAGAGTGTAGAAAAAGACTTTTTTTTTTTTTTGGGTTTTTTTTTTTACTTAATAGAAGTTAAGAGTTCTTGAGAAACTGTTTTTCTTGACCTCTGACAGGAAATGATCTTGTTTACTTGTGAATATATGATTAGGGTCAGAGTGCGTCTGAGAGTGATCAGCCCTCGGCTGCGTTTTGCTGACTGGGGTTGGGAACAGTGTGAATGTTAACTTGCAATTAAGCAGATAAACAAAGCTGGAGAGGCTGTGCCACACACTAAACTCTTTATCCCTATTTTAATTTAGAAAAATAGTTACCATAAGGTGAGATTTTCAAATACCTTCAAATTATTAAAAGATAACTTGATAAAGTAATTTAAGATCATAATGTTTTCTAAGCAGCTGCTCACCAAACCAAGTGCAGTGTTGCCCATATAGAGAGTTATTTGCATTCAGCAATCCTGTTTTTACTGTTGACTGTCTTCATTTGGTTTTTGCCTTGCTCCCGGTTAAATGAACAGCGTAGTTTCAAAGCAGGGAGAGAAAGGAGAAAGCCTTGGCAGGTTCTTCTGTGACATGTGAGTCATAGTCATTCAAATAACGTAAAAACTTCACAGCCAGAAAGCAGAGTCTGTGTCTATGAGCTTAACAGAGAGCTGGTCAGAATGTGTGCCAGAGAAGTCTAACAAGTCCTTTCAGCCTGGCTTGAGGGGCTTCCAGACAATTTGGAGTGAAATGACTTGCGATAACTGGTTCTCATTTATCTACAAAATTAAAAGTTCAAAGCGCTGTGGTTGACTAGAGAAACAAGATTGTCTTTCCCAGTTGGAGGCATGCTAATGTGCCGTCATCCTAGGTTTTTCTTAGAGGTTCTGTTCTCAAATACATAAATCAATTCAGCTGCTATTGAAAGGATTCCCAGCATTTCTTCCCTTGCCGGTAGAAACACATGTAAAATCTTCCTTAATTTCCCAAGTTCTTGCTGATTTTTAAGCTTGTAAGTTATATTTCAAAACCTACTTCCTTTTTGGGTCTGTGTGTGTTTTCGTAGGTATTTGCCTTTGTTCCTTATTTCTGAAATGGTTTTAGCATCAGCTCATTTAGCTATATATATTTATAAAATGCTACAGATCATGTCTTTCGCTCCTTTTTTTAAGGAAACAAGTTAACTGTTAGCTGTTTGTGAAAGTTTACTCAAGTGCTGCAGGGGTATTCACAGTTGTGAATTAGTATAGAAAGACATTTGGACGCAAGTAGCTTCTAAGGAAATGAAGCAACTTGCTAGATTAATTTTTTTTTTTTAGCTAGCGGGGACAATAGCAGGTAAGAAGGTTTGTGCTGGGTGGCTTCTGCTTGTCTTTAGTTATTGATTTCAGGCAGATTCTCTTGCAGAATACTCTATGTGCCTTGGGCTGGAGTAAGAGAAACTTTTGGCAAAAAGAGTAACATTGTAATTTTTTGGTATCAAATACGAAAGGATAACAAATTTAAAACAAGTGGGAGGGTCACCAGTCTCCTAAAAAGGGCTTGTTTCATTTTGCAGTTGGCATTGTGTAAGCACTCTTCATAAACAGTAAAAAAAGGGAGCAAACAATTACTGACCTTAATTTTGTCTCCTGTGTTTGAGCAAGTCAGCATATGAGAACATAACAGAAGAACTGCTATCCGAAACACGTGAATATATTTTAATTCTGAATTTTGAGACTATCATGAACTTTTCTTCATAAAGTGATCCCATAGCAAATGTGTTTTAAAGGAGATGCTTGTTTCTGAGTTCGATCCAAGTTGTCTTTGGAGAGTGACCGACAATCCTGTGCACTTCAAACACGTGGAAGCAAAACGTGTGAGGCTGAGAGAGACTGTGGAAGTGTTTATGATTTTTTTATTCATGCTATCTTGCAAAAAGGATCTAATTAGTAGTAATAAAGGGAAGTGTCTTGAAACTGATACAGTCTTCCTGAGATGTTGATAAGAATCTTTTTTTTTTATTGAGGGTGACGTTGGTGTCAGTCTTGATTGCACGAAAAATGTGCAGAGTTTTTCTAGTTTCTATGCATTTCTAGTCACATTCCAAGAATGTTTGATCTTGGGAGGATAAATTTAATCTGTTTGGCCTTTAAAGCTGAAAACAGCTTGGTAGAAACAGATACAGGAGGTAATGGCATAACAACGCTTCATGCTGCCAACCTCTCCCTTGCTGGTCCTCCTTTCTTGTCTCTGAACTTAACATTTCTCATCATAGTATTAACGTAAGCATCAAATTCTTGCTTAGGCTGCAGCAGAGTGTGTTAGCTGACCTAATTAACTCTGGACTCCTGAGAGCAGGCCAGAATTTAAGTTAAAGTCCCCAGCACTTATTAAGTAGAAGAAAAGAAACCTCCCAAACCTTCATGTAACTGTTAGTGTCGTCCTAGGACAGTTCTCTCTAATGCTGGTACTTCTTTGACTTCCTCTTTATTACCCATCTCCCTTGTTCTGGGGTTTCTCTCTGCACTGCTTGAAAGAAAATTCTTTGGGATCCTATGTGGAATTTTTGTATATTCCAAGTAATGGATGCCCCCTTCTTTGCGTGCAACCTCGAAGGTGGAAAGAGGCTGTAATTTTGTGGTCTTACCTTGGGAGGTCTGGTGAGGGCCACTCCTGCTTCGACTTTCCCCTGCTCGTACAGCTCACCCCACTTCCTCGGTTTCCTGCTGGCATTGTGACATCAAGGCACTGGCCACCAACGGGGTTGGGGTTTCCGTTGCTCCTACTTGTTACGCATCTGCTGACGGCTTTTTGGATTGGCTGGTGGTGCTGATGTCAAGCTTGTGTCAAAGTGAGCCCTGGTCATCCTTGCTCCTGGTGATCTGTTGGAGGTACCTCACCGCTGGGTGGCCTTCAGAAAGCCCTCACTGCTCATTTTCAGACTCGATGCTGACCTTTGAGATGTGATGAACTGGGTGCTGAAAAGAAGAGTTTCTCAAGTGGTTTCTGTGACAGAATTTATTTTTGCAATTTTGTGTGCTGTAGTCCTTTCATTGTTAAAAATCAGGTTAGGACGGCTGTCACGTTTGTTTGATATGCTGGAGAGAAAAGGCGCTGAAAAACCTAGTGCCTGAATTTCTTTATACTCATTTGAATCTTTGCTTAAAGAGTATACCGTATTCATAACACTAATTTAGAAATGCAGCACTTCACATAATTTGCTCACTAGAACAGACAAGAAGCCCATATTTAAGGTGGTCATTTGCTTATATCCACCTCAGGATCCATTCCGTGTTATTAAAATGTTAAGGTCATTTTTTATCAAGCTGATTTTCCACTTGCTGAAGCCCTGAGCACTTCTGAGAAGTCAGATGAGCCATTCATGTTCACACATGTATTTACGACCTGGAAGAATGGGGTTGGAACAGATGGAAGCTTAGATGTGTTGTAAATTAAGAGAAGTAAATCAGTGTGTGGGAGGTGGATAGAGTTAGGGAAACAGGTTTGGGTAATTTAAACAGGAGCTTCATGATGGCTGATCCAGGTCGGCAGGGCCTGGCTTCCCTTCTCCAGCCTTGTGTCCCTCTCTCCCTTCCTGGAGCATCCCTGTGTTGAATAGGCAGGCTGTAAAACTCACTGGGGCAGGGCTGACAAATGTGGGAGTTGGTTCTGGCATAGCAGCATACTTGTGTTTAATACTGAGATATTAATTTAGAGTTCAAATTAAGCTAAACTGAAGGATCACAAACTTTTGAATAACTTCTAAATATCAAAAAATTTGTGCTTTCCATGGAATAGATTTCTGCAGGAGTTAATGGCCTTTATAAATCTCTATCCTTCTCTAAGCGCAAGGGGTCTTTTTCAACTTCACCTTTTCTAATGTAATTATGTATCAGCAAGTTAATTAAAAGCACCTACAACATTAACATCCTGCTCTGCCACACACATTGCCTCCCCAGAGAGAGGAAGAAAAACAAACTGGATGTGGCTGACCTAGTCACATTGCATTGCTTAATGCAGAAGCAGAAAGTGCCAGCTGCTGCCGGCAGGTTATCCCAGGTGGGTTCTTGTGCGGTATTCATCATACCATGAAAATTAAGGCATCTGTGCAAAGACCCCTGTTTACTTAAGGATGTTGCCTTGACATGCATTCTGATCACCTGCCAGTGCTGATGAATTCTTTTTGTAGGAGGTCACTGCCTGCTTGTAATGCTGCCGGGCAACTTTCTTTTTAGGGTGCTTGCAAAGCTTGTAGCATTTCAGATGTTCTGTATGGTGTGTCTAAGATCGAAATGAGAGGGGAGGACCAGCTGAAGTGGGTAGGAGAAATGCAGTTTCTTCCTACATGTTCAGCTGACAATCTTGTATTTAACAACCTGCTTTGGAGCAGGAGTGTCAGTGTCGGGGGAAGGCTTTTTGCTATGGGTATGCATTTTTTTTTTTCTTTTTCCTTCCTGGTGTAAATTCCTGAGTTTTTGATGAGGCTGGAAATCTTGAAAATCTTGATTAGCATTTAAGCGTTGGCAGATAAGTTTCCTGAAGAGCCCCGTTTGCGCTGGGAAATCGATTTCATTCATTGCAGTGACGATGTAACAGAAAGCGTGAGCACTGCTGGATGCTGTATTAAGGAGCTTGCTTCTGACCCTGGCTCTGACTTCCTCTGTGGCAACAGTCATATTGTTTAAACTGCTTTTCCCCTG
Source organism: Arenaria interpres (assembly GCA_013399435.1). Lineage (NCBI taxonomy): Eukaryota > Metazoa > Chordata > Aves > Charadriiformes > Scolopacidae > Arenaria > Arenaria interpres. Next base: position 104,439 of record VXAK01003667.1, on the reverse strand, counting down.
TAATCGCTAATTGTATGTTCCTCTTTTTTTCCTCAGAGGCCTAGTTTGGAACGGTTGGCTCTGATTTTGCAAAACTTTTGCAGGGTCACAGCTGCAGCTGAAATCAGCAGAAGCTGTGATTTGAATGTCTTGAGTAAAATGGGGCTACGACTATATCAAAGTTGGAGAGGCAGAAAATTCATTGTGCTGCAGTTCCCTGTATGTAAAATGGGATGGTAATGTTCTCTCCTTTTATTGTTTGGTACATGACAGTCCTTCATAAATGTCAATAACAAGCATAAGGGAAGAAAACCATAAGGAAATTCTTTATTAGCGCATCAGTGCCACTTGAATAATACCTGATGCTTGTTGCACAATGAAAAGGAACAGTTTTGAATAATTCTTTATCTGGGAATCGCTGTCCGCTTAAAACACTGAACAAGAAACCGGTTGTACTCTTTTTATGTATTGCCGTAATCATAGGTGGTTAAGTTAGCACATGTGCTTTCTTAATTAAAGTTTAAACCTTCTGGTACCTTATGCCTCAATTTTATTGTAAGAATATTTTTGTTTAATTTTTCTATATCTAGGATTTATAGAATAATTCAGGTTGAGAGCAACCTCTGGGAAATCTCTAGTCCAACCTCCTGCTCAAAGCAGGGACAGCTTCAAAGGTAGAAGAGGTCATTCGGGGCTGCTGGTTGAGTTTTGGGCATCTCCAAGGATGGGGATGCCATGGCCTTTCTGGGTTCACAGCCCAGAGTTCACCCCCCCACCTCATTGTGAATGAATTTTTCCTTGTGTCAAATGAGGAATTTTTTTCCCCACAACTTAAGACCATTCCCTTGCTGTGCATCTTGAAAAGAGTCTGACTCCATCTGATCTGTATGTAGGGGAGCCAGTAGTGAGATCCCCATTAAGCCTTCACTGCTTCTGAAGGAGGCTGAACAGACCCAGGCACGACACACCTCACTTGCACTGGTCCATGGATTAGTCCATCCCAGGCACAAGGCTTTGCATCGTTTTTGTCAAAGTTTGGGTAGTCTTGGTCAGCCTGTTCCTCTGGACAGTCGGGACCCCTTGGAAAGGCAGCTCACCCTCCTGCATCCCGACTGCTCCCCTAGTTTTGGTCTTGCCTGAGAGGTTGCAGAGAGTGTGTGCTGGTCCATCAGCCAGCTTGGAGGTGTTTATTGATAATGATCCCTGAGGTGCACCACTTGTAACTCTTCGCTAGTTAGACTTCAAACTATTGGCCATTGCTTCTTGAGTCTGGTAGCCTACACAATTTCTTGCTTGTGTTGTACTGCAGGCTTATGGTCTTTCTGCATATGCCAGGGGAGGTTTAGATTGGATATTAGGAAAAATTTCTTCACGGAAAGGGTTATCCAGCATTGGAATAGGCTGCCCAGGGAACTGGTTGAGGCACCATCCCTGGAGGTGTTCGAAAGACGGGTTGACATGGTCCTCAAGAATATGGTTTAGTGATTTTTTTTTTTTTTTTTTTAATTTTATTGCTTATTTCTTATTTATTTTTTGTCAGAGTTAGGTTGATGGTTGGACTAGATGATCTTTAGGTGGCCCTTCCAACCTAGATGATTCTATGATTTAGATAACGTAATCAATTAAGTGTCTTCTTGCTTGCTTGGAAGGTGGTAATAATTGTTATCCTTTGTATTTAAACTGAAGTGTCTCAAAAGTGGTTCAAAATAATTAAGAAGGCAAGAAGCTTGCCTGGAGTAGCTGATCAGTGCATTTACCTTCCATTTAATAGCCAGTGTTTTATTGCTGCCAATTCCATGATGGCCATGTGTAATTGTCAATACAGTATTTTTTAAGTCATAATCACAAATACATCTTAAAACTGTGAGGGCATGGCTTTCTATTTCCGATAGGATAATTGCTACGAGACTAGAAACAGACCAAAAATGCCTTGGGTTGGAATGTGCAGCAAGCGAATGCGTAGCGAGCTAAACCACGTTGGACCGTGCGGAGAGTGACTAAGTGATGCAGAGGTTCGCTCCAGCGGCTTCTGTGAATAGCGCTTACCGGGGCCCGCTGCTTTCTGAGGTGTCGTAGGCAGCAGATAGGCCAAAATTGTGAGGGTTCTCGTCCACCAGTGAGTTTGCCTTGCTTTTGGTATGCCAGTAGCATTCACTGCGCGGAGTCGCTTTCGTTTGACTGCTTGAGCTTTCTGAAACTAGACTTCAGGGGAAAGTTTTTGGGGTTTGGTAACAATACGATGTGAAACTGTTCATTATGGTGTGCTAATGTGAGCTGGTGACATAAATAGTAGCAAACCTGCAGGCAACCATCCGTCTCCAGAGATATCAAGCGGAGACTTCAGACCTTTTGAGGTGCCTGTTTTTTGTATGCTCCGGCTCTAAAATGTTGTTGGCTAAATCTACAGTGATTTTTCCAGTGGTAGTTATCATTGCAGAGAAACCTGCAGGGTTGGCTACTGAACTCTTGGGTCCAGCTTCAGTTGTGTTATGCTGACGCAAATCCACAAATAAATTGGATGTGAGTGGAGTTCTTGCTGACTTGAGGTGTTCATGTACGTGCAAGAGAAATTGCTTAGCTGGTACTTGCTGCAGTTTTTTTCCAGATGTATTTTGAGAGCTAAAAAGGCTCTCTAAGTGATAAAGTAGTTAAATAATCAGCTTTACAGTGGCCCAGTGAGAGCAGTGTTTTGCTACTTGTTAATTAAATATTATATTTCTCTTTTTTTTCACTTGCTACCCTGCAAAAGCACTACAATACAGTTTCATTTGTGTGTAATTGACCCATGTCATTAACGCACAAAAGAGGAGAGTCGGATGCAAGTTTAATTGGGATGGTTTAAAAAAAAAAACAAAAAAAAAACCACCACAAACTATAAGCTTGATTTATCATTCCCCTTGAGCACTAGTATTGACAGAAACTGTAGGTGCAAAGGCAACGGTGGTGCCGGGAGCTGGGGAGTGGGAGAGCCCCGCAGCCCCGGTGGGAAGCCTGGGCTGCGTCATGCCGGGCTCAGGGACGGCTGACAGCTCGTTTTGGCTCTGCAGCCCCCTTCCTTCCTGGCAACCTTCTCTTCCAACGCACGTCTGCGCTCTCAAGGGTTTACAGGAGAGCGTATTAAGAGAAGCTTCTATATCTAATGAGGATGTGCGTGTTGCTAGCGCGCTTGGGGCCAAGCGGTAGGTATTCCGAAGCATCCCCAGGGTCTGCTGTCAATGTTCTTGTCATATCGTTGAACCTGTTCTCCTTGCACTTGTTGTTGGTTTCTAAACTCGTAACTGGATAGTCAAACCCACATAGGCTGAAGAGCAGGAGCTCTGCTGCCACTTCACAGTTGACTGTGGGGCAGTGCTGGTGAATTCCACAGCAAGGTTGGTTCATTCGTTCCTCCAAAAGTGGTTTGGAAAAGCAGAGCTAATTTACTGATGTAGGTAAGCAACACGGAGGCTTCTGCCTTACCTTGCTGGGTATGCTGGGGAATCCACACTTGCATCAACAAGCCATGGGACTGGAGTGTGCTTAACGTGGTGGTGGTTTCTCGGGAGTGAGTCATCTTTGCAATTGCAGAAGCTCAGCCTGAAGTTTCTGTTGCTGGTGCTGTTGGGGTTTTTTAATTCTCTTCCCCCCAGCCCTTCCCCTCCATGTAGCAAAAAGGGGAATCAGTGAGTTGAGATGAGCTCTGTGCAGTGATCAGTGAGGAAAAAGCGAGCTATTACAGAGGGGGAGCATGTAGGCAGATAGAGATGAACAAGTTCAGTGAAAATGGTTACTGCTTTTTTCAAACTATGTAGTCAAAGCTACTCATTAGTTTGCACTGTTACGATCCTGATTTCTTTTTCCCCTCCCCTTTGTGCTTTGCTAGCTTTTAAGCTGAAGACAGTCTCTTTCACCAGGCTTTTGCATCTTGCTGTGAGCTCAGTAGGAAGGAGCCTCTTCCCTTGGCCATGGCCTGAAGGCAGTGTCATAACAGTGGTGGTGGCAGCTACGGAGGCTGGACTCCCCCCTTCAGGACCCCTCCCGAACATCTGCATGGGCTCCAGGCTCCTGGTCATCCTTCCTGCTGGAAGGAAATCCACGCATAGTCAGCTGCCATTTGAAGCCAGGCCTTACGCAAGTCTGTGGGGAAGCTTTGGCCTCTGTGGTTGCTCTTCAAACAGCTGTTGGGTCTTCAGAGACCTGGCTGCTCAAAGTATCCCACCGGGTGCTATCTGGGTCCTAGCAAAATTAAAATCATCGGAAGGGCAGTCTTGGAAGTTTTCTGTAATCGCTTTCCCAATGGGTGTAATTTTGTGCCACTGCTAGGAGTGGTTTGTTTCTGTGGGGCTTTTGGGGAGAGCTGCACCCACGAGGGGTTGGAAAAAAGGGTGGAGAGGCCTTCTGCGTCGGTGTTTCTTCTTGGAGAAAATGTTGGCCGATCAGGTGTGAGCCTGGGTGTCTTGGCTGAAGCTCCTGAAAGACGTCATTCTGAGACTGCTGTTCCTCAGCATCTGCATTCAAGACTCGGATGCTGCACGTAAACAGGATACGGGGGGAATTTGGCCTGACTATCACTGTCTTAATTCTCCTCCAGGACAGGAGACCAGCCTGTAAGGCACTGGCAGCTGCTGCAACTTAAGTGCACTAGAAAAGGATAAATAAATCTAGAAAACAATAAAGAAACTAACAATAATCCTTTGTGAATGTTTTATTCTTATAGTATTTTATATAGAACTCTGGCTTGTGATAATCATCTTTGAAGATGGGGAGGGATAGTTTCCTGGAAAGACTATGAACTGATTTCTAATTTTTCATAGACTTCAGTCATTTGTTTACAAGGAGAGTTTCAGTCCATCTCACAATATTTATAAATTAAATAAGAGTGATTAATGGGCAGCCAAGCTCAGTGGTGTTCAGCCTTTGGGGAAGAAAAACCCACAGATTTTTGGGAGGTGGTAAATGTGCTGGGCTGGAGTTCAGATGTTATACCATGAGCTCCTCCATAACTTTTTCCTGGATTGTGATTTGCACAGTATCCTTACTTCAAGTAGTCCAACAAAAGTGAAAATGAAATTCTTTTTACATCTTTAAGGCTGTGACAGGTCTGCTGCAACACAAAGATGTTTTTTTGTCATCCTTTGACAGAAGGACACTTAAACTTCTACAGAATATGGACTTTAGGGGTTGGTGACTCATTGTTACTGAGCTGTTGCCGTTCCTTTGACAATGTGAGACTGCTGTGAGCATTTTGAAGAGTGACAACACCTTGGCTATGAAAAGATACACGTACCCATAGGTACATGTACATGCAGGTAGGCATCGGCGTGAATGCAAAGGTATTCTTAAAGCTGGGAAGGATCTCAGGACAGCCAAGTCTTACTGTCAGTGCTGAGTGTTCTGAGTGCACTTGTGAAATCTGTTTTCTAGAAGTCAAAAACCTCAGTGTGGGGAATTGTGGAGGCTTCCGAGGTACACAGGTGACTTTGAAACAGGTTTTGCTGTTGTTTCATTAGAAACATGCTGGTAAGAGCTTTAAGAAAGATCTCACTCCTATTTAACAAACTATGGTTATCTGTGAGTAGAGCCAGTGCCTGAACCTCAACTTCTTGTTCGCAAAGTCTATTATCTTAAAGTTTTCTGTAGTGCTCTGAGGAGCTTTGCTGTTAATTCCATACTAGTAAGATATTACTGAAGGTTTTGGGTTTGTTTGGTGGTTTTATTTTTCTACAGTGTTAACTGCCTTACAACGCCATTTTAGTAACAACAAATATTGTAGTTTAACTCTTGCTGTGGAGACACTAATCTTGGAGTCATTGAAGGAATGTGCTAGTTGAGATTTCATGGCCTTGTTGTTCATAAATAATACTGAGAAAGTGTTTCTGTATTCATAGAAAAATACCAGTGCTTACCCAGAAGAAGAGTAGGAGGTTGAACTGTATTTCTGTGCCAGGTTTGTGTACAGTTATAGGATCTACCTTTTGTGAATTGCAATTTGCAGACTGGATTTCAATCTCTTTTTTAGTGTATAAAATTGCTACTTTTAAAAAAATAAGCCTTAGTTCAAATGTTGAGAATTCCCTGGCCCACATTGTGTGGGAATTTGTGCTGGGAGAGAATGATCAGTGCCTGTACGGTCTGTGCTTTTACTCTTCTGTTTGCTTATTTGTTTGCCTCTAGGCCCTCATACTGTTAAGGGAAATGTTTTCAAAATGAACCACATTTTTCATACCCTTCAGGCAGTTACTTGCCTGGGCACTAAAAGTTTGCCCAGCCTTTCACAGGGTGAAAACTAAATACAGTCTTTTGGGGTTGTGCAGTTCTATTGCAGATACATGAACCCGATTAAGAAGGAAAATAATTTAATCAGTATTGTCCAAGAGGCGGCTCATTTAGCAGGGACCTCTCTTTGTGCTCCATCGCTTTGGACTTTGGCTCTTCTAACGTTCTCTGATCTCCCAAAAAAGCAAGCCACAGCTCAGTCTCTTCTCCCCTGCTGCAGAGGTTAGTTTCCATGATCTTGGGCAGGTGGATGAGGTCTTTTTGCTTGGGAATGGGAGATACCTGCTAAAGGTAATCTCAACTTTACCTTTTATGTTGAGTTATAGCTCTTTGGTGTCACATATAGGGTCTGGGGACTCCCTGAGTGCACAGGTAGGGATTCTGAAGCTCAGCTGGTCAGTGTGTTTAATGTCATAGAATCATACAATGGTTTGTGTTGGAAGGGACCTTCAAGATCATCAAGTTCCAACCCCCCTGCCCTGGGCAGGGACACCTCCCACTAGGGCAGGTTACTCATGAACTGGTGTTTGCTGCAACATGCTCCTTCCAGGTTGGCAGTGCCCATGATGCTGGAGGTGACTGGCTTGCTTGGCCTTAGTCACTTTCTCAGGCTTCTCGGGGTGGGGGGGGCTGTTTTCAAAGTTTTTTGGTTAAACCATCAACTTTTGGGACTGCGGAAGCTAGAGATAGGAATTATTGAAGAGGAGGCATTTAGAGAAGTTTGGGTCTAATCAAAGTGAAAATCCAAGTGAAGAGAGATGTGTGTGTGGATGAAGGCAAAATGTATTCAAGTGCACATTTGATGTGGAAGTACATCACCGAAAGCTGCATTCCCTTCTACAGTGACTTTTTCTAAAGAGTGACAAAATCAGCAACCTCATCTGTCACACTCAAAAAAAAAAAAAAAAAAAAATTTTTAAAAAAAAAAGTCAAATGATTTTAATCAAAGACTGTTTAATTTACCCATGCCAGATGAATGGACTTCCAAGGCCATACGTATAGTCCTTATGTATTCATTGCAGTCTGAAGTTACTGTTCTGATTTTTCTCGGATTCTGCTAAACATACAATGCCTGTGATTTGGGCACGACCGTTAATGGGAGAGCACAGCAGCTCTTGCCCACGTGCACAGGGCGATGTACAATGCCTAACTGAAAAGCAAGGGTGAAGCTTGCATTCACTAAAACTGAAAAAACAATTAGCTGTGACTAGGGACAATTTTCAGGCAATTAAAACCAAGCTCATACATTTTTATGGCTAGGCAATCTCATAATTTTCAGCTAAATTAAGGCAGCGAGCAAGTCTAAACTGTACTTCCCTTGTATGCCAATAATAACAAATGAGAGGCGTCTGCAGAGGATGAGTTTGGCTATGTCTCCTGTAGCATTTTTGTACGTTTAAAATACACGCTATCCTGAATACCCTCTGCTCTCCTCGGTTTTATTTTTATCTGTAGTACCACTTGATGAGCTATTAGAAATTAAATTCCTAGACAGTCCTGCTGGCTGCTCTCCATTGCAGGATATTACTGCAATACTGATTGCGGCAGAAATACCTAGAACGCATATTTTTGTTTTGAAATGTTATATTTAAAAAGTCAGCAACTTCTTTTACTTCAAAAATCTACATACTTTAGTCTCTTCTTTGAATAGTGTTACTGAATGGCAGTGATATGGCACTGGTTCATATGGCGGTGTTTTACTCTGAGGTTGCCTTCATTAGCCGCATCCTGAATAGCTTGCTTTAGGATGAAACTTACCATGTTTTATTTATTGAATTGTCAGGTATCTTACTAATCTGATGATACTGACGCTGTTTAGAAATGAAGTGTAGACAGTAGCTTCAGCCCTTATTTGAAACTTACCCCAATAGTTCATCTGACTGTGTTTGCAACCGAAATCCACTAATGAAGGTGATCCCTTGGCTCTAGTAGTCCTATTTCTCCTCCCTTTCTGCTTCTGCTGACATGGGGGTACTTTGACTTCTTAACAAAGAATCACAGAATGATACGGGGTTGGAAGGGACCTCTGGAGATCATCTAGTCCAACTCCCCTGCCAAAGCAGGTCCACTGAGAGCAGGTTGCACAGGAACGTGTCCAGGTGAGTTTTGAATGTCTCTAGAGAAGGAGACTCCACCACCTCTCTGGGCAGCCTGTTCCAGTGCTCTGCCACCCTCAAAGTAAAGAAGTTCCTCCTCTTGTTTAGGTGGAACTTCTTATGATCAAGTTTGTGCCCATTTCCTCTTGTCCTGTCACTGGGCACCACTGAAAAAAGACTGAGAAAATGACCGAGACACTGACCAAAACACCACTGAAAATGACCAAGACAGGCTGCTGTTTCAATGAGCTCTAAATAATTTTCATATAATCTTCAACATACTAGGAGCTACAGAACTTTTAATTTAAAATCTAAGCAAGATGGCTTGAATATAAGCTTCTTGTAAAAAGCAGGTAGTCAATATCTGGTGTTTGGGGGATTGTGTCCATTCTTCATTGGAATAATAGGAATTTTTCTTATGCTGGACCTGAACTGTCTGTCAAGAGCGTGTTCTTCAATGTAAAATTGTGGCCTACTGTAAGAGGCGAGGGCATTGAGGTGGCATTTCACAGAATCACAGAATCTTCCAGGTTGGAAGGGACCTTAAAGATCATCTTGTCCAACCGTCAACCTAACTGACAAAAATAGACGCCCACACAACATACAAGGAGCATCACCATCACTAAACCATACCTCCCAGCACTACATCAACCCGTCTTTTGAACACCTCCAGGGATGGGGCCTCAACCACCTCCCTGGGCAGCCCATTCCAATGTCTGATAACCCTTTCGGTGAAAAAATTTTTCCTAATATCCAGCCTGAACCTCCCCTGGCATAACTTGAGGCCATTTCCTCTCGTCCTGTCGCCTGTGACTTGAGAGAAGAGACCAACCCCCATCTCTTTACACCCTCCTTTCAGGTAGTTGTAGAGAGCAATAAGGTCTCCCCTCAGCCTCCTCTTCTCCAGGCTGAATAACCCCAGTTCCCTCAGCCTCTCCTCATAAGACTTATTCTCCAGACCCCTCACCATCTTTGTTGCCCTTCTCTGGACCCGCTCCAGCACCTCAATGTCTTTTTTATGGTAGGGGGCCCAAAACTGGACACAGTACTCGAGGTGAGGCCTCACCAGTGCCGAGTACAGGGGGACAATCACCTCTCGGGCCCTACTCGCCACGCTGTTCCTGATACAGGCCAGGATGCTGTTGGCTTTCTTGGCCACCTGGGCACACTGCCGGCTCATGTTCAGCCGACTGTCGACCAACACCCCCAGGTCCTTTTCTGCCAGGCAGCTCTCCAGCCACTCTGCCCCCAGCCTGTACATCCCCAAATTTCTAGAATTTTGGGGATGTACAGTATAAAATAGGTCTCTAAACTTGTTTTAAGATGATTATTTTGTAGACATAAGACTTGTAAGCCTTATTCAGGAGGACTGCTTTTGCCTGTAGTGATATGAAGCCTCCGTACTGAATGCTCTCAATGGGTTTTTGGTTTTGGTGGATGTTGCAAGTTGAGGCTTCAAAAGAGAAACTACCGGATTTTCCTGCCAGGCCAGAGGAGGAAATGTTATGGCTCTTGTTTTACGTGTCAGAATATGTTGATGTGACCTGCACCTGCGTGTTGGGTTCTGTAGAACATCTGTTCAAGAGCGTGATTGTTCGTGTAGTTGGGAAGGGTTTTGGACATTGAAAAATAAAACTACACTGGTGTAGGAGTACCTACGGACTGTTTTTAGTTAATCACTGTGATCAAGTTTCTGTTAATAAGCTAGTGAAAGTTCATTTTGTTCAGGAGTCCAAAAATACAAAGCTTGCTTAGAAGAGGGAGCAGGAGACAAAAGAAACATGGATACTATGTCTTTAATTACTCAAAGCTGGTTCGGACGTGTCCAGAAGTGCATTCTAAGTAAAACTCAAGTATTGGTGAAACTAATTATGCTTTGAAATCATTTGCAGTTCAGTAAGCTTGGTTAAATTGTCTTAAGAGAGAATTTTAGAAATTAATCTGCAAAAGTTTGTTAAGTGTTGATAGTTTTATTAAAATGGTAGTGTCATTCTAAAAATGAAGGTGAAAATTCATTTCTGAGAATAGATAATGATGATCAAAAGATGGTAAGATCTAAAATTTGTTTGGTCTGATTGCTTGTCTTTTTTTTTTTTATAATAGTGATCACATGGAAAATATTTGTGGCTACTTAATGAAATATACCAATCTCGTCACTGGTTGGCAATATCGGTAAGTCTTTTATGATGTTTTTTAGTAATTGTCAAACTTCTTGTTAAACTTGGTTGGATAGATGAAACATGCTATCCACTTTAATTTTTTTTTTAAAATCTGGAATTGCTTCAGTTTCAGAGTTTTGTATCTTGACTGTTTTGCATCTGGGGCTGTTTTACCCTTAATTTATGTAGTTTAAGGATGTAATAAGCCTTGGAGATTCAGGATATTTTTTTAATTCCCAAAATCTTGCAATAGCACTCTTCTGTGGGCACAGCTATTCTGTTGTGCAATAGCATCCCTGGTCTCTGAGAAAAAAATTGTTAAGAACTTAATTGTTGTGGAGTCTTGTTGGGGACATAATTTGTATGTTTGGGGTCGTACTGACTTAAGTCTCAGCACTATCTGTGCAGACTTGTGATGAAAGACTTGACTTCTCCCCATGCCCCTTCTCCTCCCTGCCAAAAAAAAAAAGAATAAAGAATGAGCTGTTTTTATTTAGTGTGTTTGCTTTGTTATCATTGCAGATTTTTTGTTTTAAACAATGATGCTGGCCTGCTGGAGTACTTTGTGAATGAGCAGTCTAGACACATGAAGCCCAGAGGTACCCTGCAGCTAGCGGGAGCTGTGATTTCACCCAGTGATGAAGATTCTCACACCTTTACAGTCAATGCTGCCAGCGGGGAGCAGTATAAACTAAGAGGTAGGTCCTAGATTCTTGGGCAGGGGATTCTTCCACTAGAGGACACTCCTGGCTCTCACCTGTGGATGCTCTGCTGGGTTTGCCAGCAGGTCCAAAGCAAGAGAAATTGTTTGGCAGACTGCTGCAATGGGTTGACTTTCAGAAGACCATGAACTTAAGATGTGTAGAATGGCGTTTAACCTCCATGTATAGTGTCCTTAAACTGTACCGATTCAGCATTTTCCAAATCATTGCAGATAACAGTACTGTGTTGATGCTTACACAGAACTACATTATTCCTAATGTTCAATATGTTGGCCTTCTTGGAATGGTTATAAAAGCCCATTCTCTGATTTTGCAGGCTATGGAAATCTGGGCTAATGTCTTATAGCATTTCGTCCTTTGAAGACTTGCTGTCATTATCTAATTCTGGACATTACTCTAATGTCCTCATGACTCATGTCATTACTCTAATTCCAGGAAAATATGTCATGTTGTAAGAATTAAAGTGTGTGAGAGGGGAGTTATTGTTTGTTGAAGCTATTTCTGTGTTACAAAATAAAATAAAAAAGTACATGCCATTTATTTTCAACTTTATTTAATGTTATAGCTAATTACTGGTCAGCTGAGCAAATTTTAGATAAAAGATACTTTGTACTGTTAAAGTCTTCTGTCTGATTTAAAGAATTTAGCAGACTTTTGCCAATACTTCAAAATGTCATAATCATTTTGGTTTGCTTTTATTAGCTACTGATGCTAAAGAACGGCAACACTGGGTTAGCAGGCTACAGATATGCACACAGCATCACACGGAAGCTATTGGAAAGGTATCGTATGACTGACGCTTTTATGGGCAAAAGTAATTCAGGCTGGTGGTAGAAGTAGTTCCAAATACAACTGGCTTATTATCTAAGAGAAATACTACAAAAGGGCCTGTGGTTGAGCTTGACACTTACGTTAGGGAACACTTTTCTGAATAATAGACTTGTAATAGAAATATGCTTTAGGAGTGACACGAAGTGAAGTCAGTTTACTGCTGAACAGCTGAATGATCTTCGTTTCCAGTGGTTTTGCATTTTTTTTTTTTTTTTAATGCATAGGGAAACAGGTCTTCAGTGTTATTGAAGCCCTTCTATTTTGGGAGCTTTCATTTTAGTTTGGCCTTTTTCTTAAAACCACTCAACAGCCCACAAATACATGCAGGATGAATTCCCATGTCTGAGAAGCAAGTCCTTAACATTGTATCTGAGGGTCACTGCTTCCATTTGCTAACCATGTGTTGCTTGCAAATACACTGAATTTGATAGAACTTCCTGATCACCATAACACCTATTCTGATACCAGAATAAAACCTTGCTTTTAAGATAAGATTAACATCTTGTAGCTGGCTTTGTTGTAAGAGGTAATTTCAATGAATGGTTCTAAACAAAATCCCATTCTTCTGAATGTGAGTTCTATCCTTGCAGGATCTGTTAGGAGTCAGTTTCCAGTACTGTTGCAGATCAAGGACTAAGTTTCAAGTCAGAAGTGACATATATTGATCGATCTTATTTCACAGTTTGTTCATAATTAGACTATAAAACAGGGCAACTGTTCACAGACAGTGCAAAATATTTATTTAGCAGTTGCTACTAATATATTATTAGGGCCTTGTCATCTGTCTTTGCTCTACAAAATATCAAGGATTAAATTGTTCTGCTGTATCTTTCGAATTAGAGTATTTGCTGACTATTAGGAATTAATTGTAAATGTTTCTCAATATGCTTATTTATTCACTAGAACAACCCTCCTCTGAAATCTCGCAGCTTCTCTCTTGCATCCCAAGGAAGTGCCAACTCTCCTGGTGTGCAAAGAAGACCCAGTCAAAATGCAGTTTCCTTTTTCGGTGTTGGACACCACAGATTGTCAACGGGAAAAAGAGTTCCTATTATGCAGCCAGATCACCTTGTAGATGTTAGAGAGGTTTGTATGCCTTAAACTATCAATCTTTTGAAAAAGCTGTCCTATTATTTATAGGATTGTAGAGAAACCTGCTATTCTTAGTTGAATATATTGTCAATACCATGTTCTAAGCTGTTACTGCATAGCTTGTGCGTGAGGTAAGTAATTGCCCTGGCTAATTGTAGAAGTACATGATGTATATTCTGTGACTCTTGTAGAATTTTGTGTGTTCTCATCCTTGTAAGTCCAAGCACTAGGAGTGACAAGGGAATATCCTTAAGGAAGTATAACATCGCATACTATGGTGCTATTATATCATAAATTGCTTTCTTCCTGTTTCAAGCTATAGAAGAATCGACTAAGCTGTACTTGTATCTCCTATGACTAAGGAGAAATTGGTTGTGATTGATGTTGAAGAACTCTAATAGTGCTTTCTAGTATGCTAAATCGTGTGGCCAAATCGTGTAGGGATGGATATGATTTAAAAGAGAGCAAAATAAAATGAGCAATTTGGGAGTGTGCTTTTTTTTCCCGCTATGCATTCAGGTGTAGTGCATTTTGGAAAAAAACAGAAATAATTCCCTTCTCATCTTGACTGACAGAATGGACCGACGACTTCATACTTTAGCTCTTAGCAGTTTTTCTTTCTTTTATCTGTAGTTGTATTTTGGTGTTTGAAAAGCTATCCTGTTTAAGTGAGGTAATGTTTCAGAAATGGCGCTTTAACTTTTTGCCTTTTCAAACGGCAATATGGCATTAAAAATTTGAGGGAGGAAAGCGCGGAGTGTGTGAGCTTGGAGCATTGAAGCAGTGACTTGCATCTTCTAATTGGGATTCTCACTGGGTGGGAAGTAAAGTGGAATGATTTTTCTTAGCATTGCAAAGAGCATGGAAAACTATTCATGTTCCCTTTTGACCGTTTGGTGACACAGCATGGTTATTTATCAGCTTAGAATGTTTTGACCTGTACAGATGAAGGCTCCTCAGTAATGGTAGCTTTCCTGAATGTCAGAGTTGGTTTACTTTTTGAAGCTAAAATGCTTGCTGGAGACAATGCCTATTTTTTATTATTATTTTTTTTTTTAGATATAGTTAAAATACTTAAAAGGCAGGTGGATGCTTGTTATACTTAAACATGATACAGCTCGAATACTTACAAATTCACTTTGAGAAGCTGTGGCAAGAACAGCTTCTCTTTCAAAGGCTCTGCTGCACAGTGATCTCTTTTAATTTTCCTGTGAATTGCACTGTAGCTGGTTCTTCTGTCAGTCCCTTTCCCTTGTACTTACCCTTGTTCTTGGCTGAGTACATGTCACAATGCTGACTTGGATCCCTTGCTAAACCGGAGATCTAAGTAAGATGGTCTTTATGCTGTAGGTGTGTGTGTTTGCAAAGTGAAAACTACAGCCTGTGCATTTCTGATAGATGACTTTTTTTTTTAGAGTTTTTAATCACCGTGCTTTTTCCTCCCCTTGCACTCTTTTTTTTTTTCTTTTCTTTACAAATCCAAGTGTATAAGCAGCAAAAACTTAGGACCGTTCAAAGTAATTTCATTGAAAGGGGAGATGTGCCTGTTTGAACTTTAGTGCTCAGTCTAACGTGGTTTGTCCTGTTGTCTGGCCTGATCCTGCAACGAGGTGCTTGGGTGCTACCACATAGTAAATTGCAAAGAGTGAGGATCACCCAAAGTGTTGCAGTGATTTGTCAGCTAATTATCTTTGTCATCTTTATGGGTTTTTAATTTTTTTTTTAATCCAGCAGAGTTTTTCAAAGGATTGGAAAAAAAACTTGCACCCAAAGACTTATATCATATTTGTGACTGAAAAAAGGACACATGTTCTGATAGCAACTGATGGGTTTGTGTAGGCAAGGCTGTATAACGAGGTGTTTTATAGCTTTCTGCCCTGTCACTCTTGGGACATGCTAAGGCTGACTGTGCACAGTTAATTCCACTTCCAAAGAGCCAATGTTCTGTAAATTCACACCATAGCACGCTATGTAGCCAAGCCCTAAAATGTTCCAAATGCCACATACTGTGAACTTGGATGAATACATATTGCCTAAGTATTTATTGCATAAAACCTTAAAAGCAGTTCCTGGAAGCGATTGCAGGGAAAGGTACTTAAAAAAAATCAAACAACAACTCAGTAAGATACTGCTAGGGTTGGTGATTGGAAAACCTAAGCAGTCAAACGCATGAATTGACTTTAAAGAAATTATTCTCAAATTCTTTAAAGAAATTATTCTTCTGCTCTGCTAAATCAATTTGTTCTTACATTTAACTTAACTGCCAGAACACGTAATGAGGGCAGAGTAACGCTATTGAGTTAATTAGTGCTGTTTGTTGTACCTCCCTGGAAAAGGGACACTGGCCTCTTGGTTTGCCTTCATCCTGGTGATTCAAAATCAGACAATAATTTACTTCTGTGAGTACAAGAAGGAAAGAATGTGGGTTTTTGAAGACCACAGTGTGTCGCTTGGCGGCTGGTGTACTTCGGCGCTGTGGGCAAATGTGCTGTTGCAGGTGCTGTGATGTAGGGGTGCTCTGTGTCAGAAGGAAGGAGGAAAGGAGCTTGGGGGAGAAGGGGAACAATGATACCAGGAAAGCTGTAATTTGAAGTGGATAATCCTGCTTTCCCCCCACTCTGCAAAGTAAACAATGAGATACTGATCCTAAGCGTGGTGGCAGTGCAGACAATACATGTGAATCCTGTATGGTTTGAGCCAAACTGAGTGATACAGGTCTTCTCCTTTAAAGTGTTGGATCTTTTCTTGTCAGGAGTGAAAAGATTTTCATACCCGCAGATAGTACCTCGTAGATCCTCTTCCAGGCTGCGCATAGCACAGAGCTTAATTACTTCTCACAGTGAGTGTGGGGGGTGTTTTTGCCCCCCTGTCCCTATGAAGCGAGCATGAAAGTGTTTGATGTCTACTGCAGCAAGTATTGTATTCAATTTCCTCTTTGGTTTTTTTTTGAAGTCACTTTGATATTCTCTTGCTTGTTAATAATGTGCCATGTATTGCCGCAGGAATTTTCATCATACATTCAATGACTCTTTAGTAGCTGCATCAAGAAAAACAAGAGTACAGTTAACCATACATAATCTATTACCTTTTAGTTTTACTTTCGTCATAAAATCATTTGGGATCCTCTGTGTGCACAGCTAAACACAGACCATGCAATGCATTTCCATGCCCTGATAAGTGACTGTTCTATTTGACAGATGATGTCTCAGGCTGAGGGCCAGCAGAAAGACTTGATCAGGAGCATAGAATGCCTTCCTGTCTCCGGTCACCTTACATCCTTGGATCAAGACCTATTAATGCTGAAAGCAACTTCCATGGCAACCATGAACTGCTTAAATGACTGTTTCCATATTCTCCAGTTACAACATGCTTCTCAACAAAAGGGATCCTTACCAGCAGGTGGGTATAGATGCTCACAAAGAGCAGAACCTTATAAAAAGTACAAATCCTTTCCTTCTTGCAAAAATATTTCTTGCAGTAAATCCAGTTTAATTTGGGTAGAGAAACTGCTGGCTGCCTGGTTTCTTGTGAGGTTTTCCAGAGTCTGACTTGCTGGTGTTGGGTAGAACTCCCATGCTTTTTTTTTTTTTTTTTTTTTTTTTTTAAAAAAAATTTTTTTTTTGTAAAAAAGCCTCTGCCCA
>VXAK01003667.1:59535-87401 GCA_013399435.1 Arenaria interpres | reverse complement strand
TGGTTAAAGGGAGAAATAAAGAATCTTTAAAAAAATCTCTTTTCATAACCAACCAGCCCCCTAACAAACAAACCAAAAAACTCCACAAACCCCACCACTGGATGTGGAATAACATGCATTCACAGGCAGCAGACAAATTCGAAGCATAATTGATTGCTTCCATGGATTAAAATTTCATTTTAAAAATGAAAAACTGGATGGCATCTCTCCAAGCCTTTGAACTCCAAAGTTACTCACACTGAAAGAACTCTTCCTGTTCCCTGTGAATTTTTTTAAGTATTGATGTATAACTGTGGGAGGTGCACATCAGAAGTCTTTTTGTTTTGGCATTTTCACGTGTGCTACTAAGGTGGTTTTTTTGACCCATTACTGTATCTAGGGAAATAAGTAAGGCCTAATGAGCACCACTGTAATAACTTATGAAGAAGATAGGGTTTTGTTTGGTTTTTTTTTTTTTAATGGGTGCTTTTGTTGTTTAAATGTTTAAGCTGTGCAGGGAAAAGCTCAATTCATCTGACTGCTATTCAGTTGGTATCTGCCTGTTAATAGCCAAATCTACAAACATTGCTTGAAGATGTCCAAATCTTGGAGATTGCTGGTGATGTAGCAGAGAAAAGGGTGGAGAGGGGAGGAGCAGCAGATTGGATGATGGGGCCAGAATTAAAAAATAGACTGTTAAAAGAAAGCATGCACCTTTCTGCAGCTTTCCACTCTCCAGCTGGCGTGGCCTTTCTAGAGACACTGTAATACATTTGTTCTTTTAAGGATTGCGAAGAATTGTTGTTATTTTTTTTTTTTTAAAGACTACTTAGCTTAGGATTCCTCCACCCCGTTCAGGACGGATACTTATCCTTCTGGTTCAACTGGTGGAGTCTTTTTGGTAGGCTGCAGAAGTTGATATAGAAAGGGAAAGGGTTGTGGTTTACTTCAAATGCTGCGGGAAATATTGTCTTGCTGGGGTGAAAGGTGTCTGGTCCAATTAGTAAAGCTGGAATTTTTTCCTGCCCCTGTATTTTCGTGGTGGAAATGCTGTTTCTCTGAATTAAACTTACTCTGCCTGTTGTGGTTGAGGATGTGACCTAGTTCTAGGTAACAGATGTCTGGAAATAAAGGATTGTGTACCATATAGGAGGAGGCAAGAACTGCCTCGGCGTAGGTACCTGAGCACAGGAAACTGCTGTGTGGTGAGAGAAATTCAGGCTTCCTGATAATTTCTGTGCTTGCAACTCAGCCAAAATGGTTTGTCAGTTTGTGTGTTCTTCAGTAAAAACTGATTGCAGTCACCTGTACGTTTATTAGCCTTTGAAAAAGAATGGAACATTTGTATTATTAATGAGGAACCCGATCTGTCCTGATAAATTAGCTGGAAGTAACTAGAGATGCTGGAATCCTTGAGTGGGTAATAGCTTCTTAAGCCCTGCAGTGTTTTTTTGTTTTTTTTTTTTTTTCTTTTGAGCAACTATTATTTATTCAGCAGCGTGTGCCTGCCGTCTTTGCAACGGAGAAAAGACAAGTGCCCTCTCCAGAGAAAACACTGGCAACAAAACTTTTTCTGCTTTAGCTCTTTTTAGTCTACAACTCAGCTGGGTTTGAGAAGCTTATTAAGTGGTGGGTTTTTGGTTTTTTTTTTTTTAACCAGTTAAAAAAATTGTGAGGGTTACTTAACATTCCTGTGATACTGGGTTCTTCCTATAGTGTCTGATTACACCTTTCATGACACCAACTAGTTTCTCCAGTCCAAGTTGCATGTATTACAGCTCGCCAATCGCAGTGTTTGTGCTAATGATCACTGAAGGTGGTGTCTTATTGCACCACCTTTTTTTAGTGGCTGCTGAAGGGATTGGCTGCAGGAGGAATTGGCTGCTTTCAGCTTATTCCTTAAAAAAAAAAAAAACAAACCTCTTTTGTGAAAATTGCTATTTATCAACCTTCCAGAGGATGAGCAAGTTTCAGCGCAAACTTTCTTTTGCTTCAGGAACGACGATCAATTGGTTGGAACCGAAGATATCTCTGGCAAACCACTTCAAAAATGGAGCAGCTCAGAATTTCCCAGCAGAGATAAACAAGCCAGCATCTGTCAGAGAGGAGCAGTCCGCTGCAGAGCCCTGCCAGCTAACAAGGGTAAGGTAATGTGAACATCCCGTTTCTGTGGGGAATTATTTCGAGGAATATCTCTAAATGTTTCCAACATACTATTTGAAAATGATTTAATGACAATTCCTCTCACACTTTTTGATTAGTTGTGATGGAGGACGAGTGAGTGCAGTTGCAGTAAACAAAACTTTCTACCTTGCTTTTTCAATACATTTTTGCTGCTTTCTGTAACTAGCTGTCAAGTGGAGGGAACTAATTGGGGTAGTAATGCAATGTTTCCTTGCATTTTGATCTAAAACAACTGGAAATTGAAATGTAAAAAAAACCTAACTGGAATTCAAGACACTCCCAAAATGGGCCCAAGAAGTGGTGCCTAAGTAGATGAGACACAAAATTGCTTGTCTCCAGCTATTAAATCTCTCTGTCTTTCTTTTCTAGCTCTTGCTGTGTCTGTTTTTTTGTAATCCGAGCAACTCTCATCACTTGACTTCAGGATAGCTTAATGTATTTGAAATACAGCTACAGTCTGTATCATTATAACTGTCAAAATTGATTTGAAGCGCAAAATACTAAAGTAAAAAACCAGCAGGGATTATGATAAAGAGCATGTTTTCCTAACTAAGCTAGAAAGTCATAATTGCATTCTTTTTATATTAGTTGGTTTCACACGGTTGTTTGGATGAGACTTTATCATTGTGAAGAGATAATGTGCTGTTGTGTGTCTCAGTAACAGCACTGTGCTGTCTTACAGCAAAATAGAAACAGATTTCTTTTAGTTGCAATAGTTGCTAGATTTTTTTTATTTTAAATGGTTCTGAGTAGTTGCTACTAAGTTAAAAAAAGGAAAAATGGAACAAACCAGGAGCTTTCAAATAAATAACTTAATTCCTTCCTCCTATTAATTGAGTTACAGTTCAAGTGCTTAATGCATATCACTGTATTTGGGATATGACTAGTCTTATCACTCCCCTTAGATATTTTCAGCTCCCTTATTTATGATAGCAGAACAGTGTAGCGTCCTTGGAAATGAGTCACCTGTGTGATACTTCAGTTTCATCAGGGTTTGAGCTCTGTGTGAGGGCTTGGCCCCCTGTGTTTGGTGGCTGAGTGCTCACAAGTTTGCCTTGAGCTGGGGCAGCTGGTCCAGGACAAAGAGCTTTGCTCAGGCGGATGGATATTGCTGGCGTCCTGTGGCTTTCAGTGCCTCTCCCCTCTGTCTCCCTCCAGCTGTTTGCCCCAGGAGGATGCTGCTCAGAACCCGACAAATGCTCCCTTCTCTCCTGCCTGAAGCGTTTGGCTTTCTGCTTGCGGGGTGATGGTGGTTAAAATGGTGCTTGAGGGATGGCGGCTGTTAAAACAGTGCAAATATCATTTCTGCTAGTCTGACTGGGCGTTTCAGTTGTAATGACACACACGCCCCACACACTTGGTGTCTATGTGTGGTTTTTTGTTGTTGTTTTTATAAAACTATTCCAAGTTACTTTTCCTTTTTCCTTTACCTATTGGCACTAGCAGCAACATTGATAATGCTTGTGAAAACAGCCTTGGAGATATGTTAATTGCCTGTCATGGGGCCTGGCAGTAAGCAAGTGACTAGGAACTACCACTTGCCTTTGCAGTAATGATGGCAACACTGGAAAGCCTGAAGTAGTGTGGAGGTGGAAGGGTGTTACTGAGGTGGTTGGAATTTCTGCTAGCATTTGTTTCGCTATCTTTGTGTATGTGCTAGATGCTTGCCTTTCTGTTAGCTCACAAAACTTACAGGAAAACAGGTCACGTTTGCTTTTAAACTTTTTTTTTCCCCTCCTCCTGACCCATGTGAGAGATGGTGAGAAATCTTAGCCTGAATCCTCTAGACAAAATCCTCATTGAGTTATTTTAATGTCCCTTTAAAAACTTCAGCTGCTGTTTATCTTGGGGGTAAATTCCATTGTGTAGCTCTCTGCAGGAGTTTTTTTTTTTAGTCTTTTTTTCCTACATGGACAGTTAAAGACAACATGAAGTCCTTTTTTTGGATATTGTCTGGCCAGTCACATCTTTGAGCTGATGTTTATGGCTCTTATCTTAGGAACCTGAAGAAATAAATCCAGATGAGGAGCTGGAGGATATCTGTGATGATAAAGAAGATGACCTAGGAGCAGTGGAAGAACAGCGCAGTGTTATCTTGCATCTCTTGTCTCAGCTGAAACTTGGCATGGACTTAACAAGAGTAAGTAACTCAACTTCTGTATTGAACAATATTGAGTTTCATATGAAACTGTGACCTGTAGCAACTTCAGATCTCAAGATCCAATGTCCCAGGACACTGCAGGTTTTAAGTGGAACACACTGAGGGACTGGATTTTCTTTAATGCAGCAGGCCATATCTTTTCTATTGGATTCTCTTTGTGTTTTCCACAATGTTTTTGTTGGCTTTCCTATAATGGCCTGTTTTCTTCCTGTGTTTGCACCCTAGTCTTTCCATGCTGATTTCTACAGCCTTCTCATGTTTTTGTCTTTCTGCTTTCCTTCCACTTTCTCACTTAATTATGCTTTTACACCCAAGTCGCATAACCTTACACCTGTATTCATGCTGCTTCTGAAAAGAAGCTTTCTTTTGGTTCCCCGTTACCTATCATCAGATGTCTGTTTATCCCTCTCTGTCCTATTCTCATTTCTGTGTTTGCTCACAGCTATAGCAAGCAGGAACAAAGTTACACTAGAGAGAAGTGGGTTTGACACTTCAGTGCAGCTCTCAAAAGCAAGCAGCTTTGAAAAATTAACACTCAGTTGCGACTAGACAATTTGGGCAGCAACTTTGGGAAAATTTGGCTGCTACCAGCTTATGTTCAATTAACTCTTGTAAAGACTTCTTATCATAAACAGTAGACACTTTTAAAGCATAAACAAATTTTACAGTGGCATGTAATGAGGAAAGCACTCCATGTAATTCTTGGAATTACGGATTAGAATTATTTTTTTCTAGCTATGTTTTTTGACCACTAGCTACTTGGCCACTTGTGTAGTGAGGCTTACACATCACAATTTGATGGTATGAACAGGTCCTGCTGCCTGGGAGCCAAACTAACACCACTGCTGCTTAGTCAGAAATTCAGTAAGACGTTATTTCACTTATATTGAAGCTTGGATTTGGTCTATCTTTTTCTCTTAGATGGAACAAATTGTCAAGTCAGCCTCCCAGTTGTGACTTTTGGCTGTGTGTGTAGAATTGTCTTTAGATCAGAGCAGGCAGAGCATTGAAATGCAGCACGCCTGACTTCAAAACAGGTAATGAGGCTGTTAGGATAACGTTTAACCTAAATATCAGGGTACTGAAATGAAAAGCAACTTTAATATTCCAGGTTGATGTTGAAACAACATGGCAAGTGTATTCAGCCTAACTTGTGCATCTATTAAGAGTCTTTTGTCTGTGCTCTGCCTCTGTGAATGCAGCTGATGTAAATGGACTGTCTTGACCTCATTGTTGAGACACCCTGTGTTGCTCTTTACTACAGTTACTTACATGAGGTTAGCTGCCACTACAGGGAAGGAAAAGACATGATACCTGCAGACTCTCATTCTACAGGATTGCTCTGGGCCCAGCGAAGGCCAGGACTGCTGTTTTTATAGCAATACATATAACTGGGAAAGCGTAAGGTCCTCTGCTCAGAGGCACAGAATAAACCAATGCTGTGTTATTTCTCATAGATGCTTGTCCTTGTTGCTGTGGCAAGAGAGAGTGCAGGTTCTTAAGAGCACTGGCATAGCTTGCCTGCTTTTCTCTCCATTAGACAAAACCTTTCCAAACCTCTACTCTGAACCTTTCTTGCTATAGTTTGGGCTCCTTCCTGCTTGTTTTCTCCTCCACAGACATGCGGAACACATTATCTATTTGCAGCTCTTCTATGTTTTTTGAGGTCAGTCCCTTACAACCTCTTTAGTCCTAATAGTACTTACTGGGCTCTTTTCCTCCTTGTAAATTGCTTTTCTGGGATCTGTATTTTGCTCACATCTTAGGAGAGGGACAATTCTGAAAGTTCAGTCTGAAAGTGTGCTGTCCAAAACAGGACAGAATCCTCCACCAGAGAACTTCCTTATGCCTGTTTCTTTGTTTTACTGACTTTCTGGGTTTTCTTTTATTTCAGGTGGTTCTTCCCACTTTTATTTTAGAGAAGCGATCATTGTTGGAGATGTACGCGGACTTCATGTCCCACCCAGATCTCTTCATTGCAATCACGAATGGCACTACCCCTGAGGAGAGGATGATCCGCTTTGTTGAGTATTATCTCACTTCGTTTCACGAAGGTCGCAAAGGAGCTATTGCAAAGAAACCGTACAATCCAATCATTGGGGAAACCTTCCACTGCTCCTGGAGGATGCCGAAGAGCGACGTAGCCACTGATGCTGGCAGTAACTCCTCTGCTCACACCACCTCAGAGCAAGTAACTCTTTCTAAAGATCTGGAAGGCCAAAAAGAGCTGGACTACTATACAGTAAAATTTGTAGCCGAGCAAGTGTCCCACCATCCTCCTGTCTCAGGGTTCTACGCTGAATGTGTAGAGAGAAAGATGTGTGTCAATGCCCACGTCTGGACAAAGAGTAAATTCTTAGGAATGTCAATAGGAGTGACAATGGTTGGTGAAGGTGAGTGTAACTTCTGTCCTTTATTAATTTCATAAATCCAATAAAATATTTGTTTGAAAGGAAATATGATGTATGCCTCTGGCAGAAATACAGATGATTACTGGTCACCAGTTTTCTTTCAAAGATTTTTCAAAGAAATTTGCTTGCAGAGATGCCAGCTACTATTGTGTGTATTTGGTTTTTTATGTACTTCTGTTTTTCCTCTAATCTTTGTGATCTGCAAACCTTAGTGTGCAGTCATTCAGTGATCCCTTATTTTTACAGTTTACAAAGTACAGAAGATACTGCAAGTCCTCGTTATAAACAGCAAATTTTTATATATGAAAAAAACTAGACAGGTTTATGCTTTGCCAAAAATTGGGATTATATTTGGAAATAAAATTCTTACTTTTAAACCAAAGGGCAGTTACTGTATTGTAAACTGGTATTTGTGAATGTTTCTAAAGCATTGGACAAATTTATTTGCATCCAGATGTTTATTAAATAGAAGTGGTGTTGCATTTGCATGTATTGCACTTAGATATCTTACTATGCAAGCTTTAATTTTCTTTAGCTGGAGAAATCAGATCCTTTAGGGCCAGAGAAGGTTATCGGCCCTTAAACTGTCGTTTCCCTTTAGTACTAGTCTTCACTGCAAGAGGTGAGACGGCATCTCCCGTTCTGTGTCCCCTGTGTGTATCGCTTGGTGTCTGGGCATTCCAGGCGCTTGCATGTAAAATGCATGGCTGGCAGGGGAATGAGCATGGCAGGGGATGTGGAAGCACATCTTGATGCTTTCCCTGCGCCAGGTAATTTCTGAAGGTAATCTGAAGTTAATGTTTCCCTTGGGGCATTTCTCACATCGTGTTGCAAGTATGGAAGCCATGAGAGTATCTGAAAAGTAACCTCAGACGCACAGTGATAACATACTACAGAAGGATGGGTTGATGCAGGCACCAGTCAAGGGTCGTGCTGTACTCTTGTAATGGCAAGAGGGAGATCTTGTGTTTTGTGTTTTTTATAGGAATCGAATAATGTGGGCGCATATATTATAGGAAAAAGTAATGTGGGCGCACATCTTAAAAGCCAAAGAAAAATTCTAGGGTTTAGGAGATTCTTGACATTATTGCAAAAGCCAATGCTAGGAAAGAGTTGGGTTTATCTTGGCAGAGAGGTGGGGTAAGGAGCATTGTCTCCCTTACATGCCTTCACATAGGGTAGGGTGTATCACAGAGAGAGAGAAACCACCACAGGAATATTGGCCTTCCTCAGGATCTGCAGTTCAGGGTATTCATTTGTTATTTGCTTTTGGAGGCACAAGTCTTGTGTTGCCACGCTCCTGAACCATCAATAAGAGAGTGACCAGCCCTTTGACATGTTACTGAAAAGTATGTTGCCCAGCACAATATTATACTTTATGGAGCAATATTATTAGGATGAGTTGTCTTTTCCAAAAGAAACATAAATGTTTGTTATTCAGGTTAGTACTTTCAGGAAAATATTTATATCTAGAATCTGTAATAAATGTCACTTTCATGGGGTATGAGGTGGTTTTTTTTTTTTTTTCCTTTTAGGTATGAGGGGCTATGAGGAAAAGTAGTCAGATGTAGTCAGATTGGATATCTGTTTCAATAATATGTTTGGTCTTTTCTAAAATGGTCCTGATTGAGGAATTCTTGTATTTCTTCACGCAGGTGTCTTAAGTCTCTTGGAACATGGGGAAGAATACACCTTCTCTCTGCCCTGTGCGTACGCTCGGTCAATTTTAACTGTTCCTTGGGTTGAACTGGGAGGAAAAGTAAACATTAACTGTGTGAAGACTGGGTATTCTGCGAGTATTAACTTTCACACCAAGCCCTTCTACGGTGGCAAATTGCATCGGTGAGAACACTTTTCTATTTTTCCACATAATCCACACTCTAGAACCGCAGTAGCTGCGTAACTCCCCTGTTCTGTGTGCTGAATAATGCTGAATTGATAGTCTGAAAAAATGTAGTTTTTTCCTGTTCGTAAATACTTGAAGGTATTACTGTGCTCTTAAACAGTATCATAGCTAAACAACTGCATCTTATGTGATCCTCAAGGAAAAAACCGGGCTGCCTTTAAAGACGGTAAGGAAATTCCATGTTTGTCTGACTGTTTTCAAACCACTGGAAAAACAGAGCTCCTGGCTTTTATTCCTGGCTGCCACAGGTTCTCTTAGTTCTGTTAGAAGTTAGTTAGTGTTTCTTATTTTTTTTTTTATTTTCTCTGTTTGAAATGAGGTTGAACTTGCTGTCCTAAAGGTTTGTGTGTTGTATGCAACATCCACTGTAGTTGCACTGCAGGGAACATTAGTAACTAGTCTTCTGTTACTTATTTGTCTTAGGATTTCTGAATAATAAGCATACGATTGTCAAGTTTAAGCAACTAGAAAATTTCTAAGTAAAAATACCTTTTTAAAGACAAAAATTGTTGCAGTGGTAATTCTTCATGTTTATGCACAGTTAAAAACTAACAGATGACGAAGATCCAGAGAAAATTTGCTTGGTTTTACTTCTACCAGTTTCTAGTAAGTGTCTGCACACTTGGTGCAAGAGCTTTTAGAACTCATTAACACTGATGTTTTTAGAGAGTGTGTAGTAAGACTGCTGCAGATTAGCCTTATGCTAACATATAGGCAATTAATTAAGGAAGGAGAAAATCAAGTAGTAGTCACACATAAAATTTCTGGTTGCAGAGCATTTTGCTGGACTTTAAACCTTTCTTAAATTAAATGTGTAAGAGATAATAAATACATAGCAGCTTAGAACATCAGAACTTCTTAAACATAGGTTGCTCTCACAGGTTGCAAAAAGTCATCAGTCTTCTATAAACCCCTTTTTTTCTGAAACAGTAGGGTAAAGCTGTATTTATCATTTAAAGGAAAACAAAAATTCCCACCAAAGCCTCCATCTCGAAGCACTTTGCCCCAAAAATTCCCATGCGTGCTTGGAATTTAGCTTGGGACCATGTCTCGTGTCCCAGTGGCACCTGGAGAACTGAAGCTTACACGTAGCTCTCTTTCACTGGCAGCAATTGTAAAATGATGCACGGTTTGGGATTTTTGTTCCTGGTGCTTACAATGTATCTTCCACCTCGCAGGAACTCCTGTTGCGCCATAAAAAAAAAAGCAATAGGATGCAATTTTACTTCAACGACTTAATTTTGGAAACTGTTTTTGTTGTTTGTCTCTCTGAAATTAGTCACAGATGTAGAGGCATTTCAAAGACAGATCTGTTCAAGGTACTGTAGCTATTGAAAATTTGACATGGTGATGATTGGACATTGCCAAAAGACTCTCTTGATGGGGAAGCAGCGGCGTTGTCATGGTTACGCAGAGCGCAAGTGAGTTGCTATGGCAACGTTATAGATTATTTTTTTTTTTTGCAGAGTGACCCTTGTTGTTAGACCTCAGCTGGGTATTGGCTCCTTGGTCCTGTACCTCTTTAGTTTGATGAAACCGAGGATGTTGATAACGAACAGCTAGGCATATACCAATCGTGCCAAGCTTACAAATAAGTACTAGCAGATTTTTATCATGAATATTAGTTCAGACAGATATTGTGATCTGCAGTGCTGGGAATGGTTCTGTGATATCGCAGCTCGGTACTGCACTGTAGTAGTGAATGACACAACTTTGTTTACTTTAAGCTGAGTGGAGGCAGTAATTTTGTGATTGATATTAAATACGGGATGTCGGTGTTGTGTTGTAACCACACGGTGCTTGGAAAAATTAAGTTCTTAAGGTTGTGAAGATGTAACTGCAAAGTATGAACGGGCTGGTCTCTGGCACCTTGTCAGAGTCAGTCTGTTCAGAGATCCCTTGGGAGGAGGGCAGGGACTCCACCGCTTGTAGTAGCTTTGGAAGTCACAGGATGAAAAAGCAGCACAAAATGAAGGCTGTTTGCTTGTCACCTACTTTTTCAAAAACTGTTAGTGCTTGTTAACTTCCACCAAAAAAAGCTTAATAGTTTAATGTAAACGTGCAATGTAAACATGGAGCTGGTGTTGCTCCATCTCTGGCCTCTTTTCTGGAATGAATCTTAAATTTTTGTAATAGAGAACCGTGCCTGGGCAGTCTGGTTTTTTGGAAGATCTTTCTAGTGCAGTTAAATCGGGTTGGAGCTGCTGGACTGTGATGTGGCTCCAGGTGCCTTGTGCAGGATGTGGCAAAAGCCCTGGCTGTTTCCTCCTGCTCTGACTCGGCTGTGAGCTTGCCCTGAGGATTCCTCACAGGTCTGATCGCACTGGCATCCAGTGTCTCTGGGCTGCAAGGTCTGGCCTGTGGTGCTCCTTTTGTTGCCTGAGAGATTAATTTCCCTATTTTGATGCCAGGCTCGGGGGGGGGCAGGCACAGCTGGAAGTGACCAGTGGATGCAGAAGAGGGAGAATGGCATCTACGTGTCCTGTGCTCCCTTCTGAGCATGGCACCACACATCGGGGGGGGGCAAGGTGGGAGCACAAGGTGGGAGCTGCTTTCTGCTCCTCTGTGTGTTCAAAGGAAATAGCAGCAAAGCGGTGGATTGCAAATTAGCTGTTATCAGCTGCACAGAATGTAAGTGCGAAAGGAGATGTAACGTGTGGTTTGTGTGAGCGCAGATGAAGTGTGGGAAGGGGAGCTGGAGAGTGGTGTGTTTGTAGAGAGCTTGTGTACAGCTAATTGCAGTCTAATTTGAGCTGGAGACAGTGAATCCTTGGTGAATCCTGCAGCACCTTCCAAGTGAGAATGTCTCAAGTCTTGTTTGCATCGTGTGCTGACCCTTTTGTTTCTTCTTCCTGGGAGAAAAGTTGTGTTTGAGGGTGGTAATTGAGGGCGCCTAGCAATGCTCCCTAAGCTTCCATTCCTTCGTTCAGGATGAAGTGAGTGTCGGGAGGTCTTTGGACAGGTCTTGATGTTGAGAAGAAAAATATGCATAAGTGTGTGTAATTATGGTGATACTTGAGCATCTGTGCAGCACTTTGAATGAAATACTGCATATTAGAAAGACATTTTAATAGCTTGTTATTGGCAGAGGTTTCTGTGGAAGAGACAGGGAAGAAAAGCAGTTCTCCTGATTCCTAGTTTCCTACCTTGCTTTCTGCCTGTGTGTGACTGCTGCTTATGTGAGCAACATAAAAACGAGATCACCTACGTAGGGGGTACATTGGGATGTAAAGATGTGAGATGAAGTGCCAGCAAGTAGTAAGATACATTCTTGCTAGAAAGTTCAATTTTTATGTTTTAAGTCTGAACTACATATCTGATGTGATGCTTTAAGTGGAAATGATCAACTGCTTGCTAGACGTGAACCAGCCTCTGTTAGTTTCTTTTTCATTTTCAATTCCATTAAAAGGTTTGAAAACGCTTTAAGCTGAAGTCAAAAATGGAGTTTCCTGGGTAACATAAAGAGAACTAGAACAACCAGTGAAAGTCACTTTGCTCTTTGAGCTTCTCCACACAAACACAATCGAAGTAACTAACGTTTTTCAAGGCAGCGTGACAAGTTTGCAAGCTCATTCAGAATGAAGTTGAGTGGTTATGCAACGAATAGTCCTCAGGTGTCTTCAGCCATGCCTTTTAAAAATAAATTGCTTTCCTAGAGTCACGGGTGAAGTGAAGCAGAACACAACAAACACAGTGGTGTGCAGAGTGCAAGGAGAGTGGAACAGCGTGCTGGAGTTCACCTACAGCAACGGGGAGACAAAATACGTGGACTTGACAAAGCTGTCTGTGACAAGAAAACGAGTCCGGCCCCTTGAGAAACAAGGACCTTTTGAGTCTAGGTAGAGTATGTGTTTACTGTTGTCTGACCCATTTCCTAAGGTGAATGCCTTAGGAAAACCTGCAAATGTAGATGTTATTTGTGGATAATGCTTAGCAGCAGTGACCTTTGGGTTTTTTTTTTTTTTTAAAAAAAATATCAAAACCAAGTGCATAATAAAAAGTGCAAAAACCAAGTGCAGGTGCATGGTTGTTTATCTTGTCTCTTTTATTCATGGACAGAGTTGTCTTAAGTGTTCATAAAGTGCTTGCTAGAACAGAGCCTCCTTATTTGTTTTGGTTTTAATCGTCAGTTACACAGCGGGGGCAGCTCCTGACAAGGGAGGTCCTCACCAAAGGCTGCTCATTGAGTAACACTCCCATAGCAACCCCAACAAGTGCACAAACAGACACCAGATTGGCACAGCCAGAACCTCAGAGCCCTTCCTATCAGCTCCTAATTGCTGGTGTAGCTCTACAACTCCGCTGTGAGCCCTTCCACCTGCCCTGCACCGTCGTGCTCCCACCTGGGTTGGCTTGTCATGTCTTAAGTGCAGGGAGTGCTCCTGTTCTAAAAGGAAGTTCCAGGCTTTGAAAACTGAAGTTAACGATTTGTTTTGTAGGAGGCTGTGGCAGCATGTAACAGAGTCTCTGCGGGATGGAGACATCGATAAGGCTACAGAGCACAAGCGAGCCCTTGAAGAACGACAGAGGAATGAAGAGAGGCTTCGTGCTGAAACAGAAACACCTTGGTGTACTAAATACTTCCTTAAAGAAGTAAGTTCTCAAGCAGTTAGCTGTTGATGAAGGCAGAGCTACAATGAAAGCAGGTGCACATAAGGGTCTGTGTCCTGTCAGAATAGAGCATTTGGCCTTAGATCTTATAGTTTACCTCCATGGGGTCTGTAGGAGTAAGGTGACATAAGCATGCTCGAACATTTAAACACATGACTTTACCCTTCACTTCCCAAACACTTTGGCAATTTCCTTGCAACAAATTGTCTGCCTGGTTTGTGGTTCAGTTTCTTTTACCAAGCGCTTCCTTGTGGTACATAGAACACAGCTTTCCATGGGCACGTGTAAGTAGACTGCAATAGTAAATACTCAAAGAAAATAATCAGTAGTACTAACGTTGCTTATCTTGTGTGCCTATGAACCCCAGATATTACTGTTAGCAAGAAGAAACATGAGTTAATTCTCAGCTTAGAACTTCTTGTGTACTTGTATGTTATGTTTTGGATGGAGCTTATTTGTTCAGTGGCTTAACCTGTATTTCAATAATGGTAGTAATAATAATAATATAGTAAGACTTTTAACAAGGTGAACTGCAGCCTGCTCAGGAAGCCTGGTGGCTACCAGTATGATAACTTTGAAATAGCCTTTCCTTGTGACCCAGACAATGAGACCCTTCTTGTGCAGAGAGCTCTGCTGAGCCCCATGCAAGAGGGGAGGACTCAACAAAAATTTATGCTGTAGTAGTTTAAATTCTCCTTGTAGTGAAAATATTATCTGTGAAGCTCCAATAATGTAACTCCTCCTTCATCTTTTTGCCATATATGTGGTCTAGCAGGGGCTTAAAACGAGCTAAGATTTTTTTATTGGTTATCTTTCTGGCTTTGTTTTTTAAAGTTCAAGACTGTTAGCTCCGATAAAGCTTTTTGTTCTCTAAAGCTATGTTAGCACGACTGGCTCAGATGTAGATATTTGTCTTGTCAGTATCTAGATTTAGAAGAGGTGAAATTCTGCTGCTGATCCGAGAGACAGATCTACTCGGAAAATGGTTCAATGTAATCCTGAGCTCCTTGGTTTCCGGGTTAGCGGTCGGGCTGTGTTAGAGCTGATAATCTTGGATGGCTGCCTCTCTCCTGGCTTCTTGGTTGGCTTTTTAAAGTAATCTGGATCAGGGAGCTGAGGAGAGTGGCTTTCCATCTGGGCTAATTACAAGTGCAGTCGATTCCCAGAGCGTGCTGTGGCTCGGCACGAGTCCGTGTGTGTCCTGGAGTAGTCTCGGAGCCTGCAGCATTGATCTCTCTGTCTTAATCTGCGGGAGTTAAACGTGTAAGTTATGTCCCTCTTGGTTTTGACAGCTATCGGACTAATAGTTGTGTGAAGGGAATTCTCCTGGGGCAGTGTCTTTATTGTAACCGTCTTTTCTCTTACAATTGCAGGGAGATGGCTGGGTTTACCATAAACCCCTCTGGAAA
This sequence comes from Arenaria interpres, assembly GCA_013399435.1. Lineage (NCBI taxonomy): Eukaryota > Metazoa > Chordata > Aves > Charadriiformes > Scolopacidae > Arenaria > Arenaria interpres. The sequence goes on along the minus strand of VXAK01003667.1, from coordinate 72,740 downwards.
ACGGTCTCTGCTGTGCAAACTCAGCAAATGGACACTAACTAAAAAAGCTGCTTTGAGATGAGTTTTCTGATTTTCCTCTCCTTTTCCCCTGTCTCTCAAAACACAGTAATCACACCGAGTGTCCCCTTTTTATGTAATTGTGAAAGTTTAAATGAGCATAAAGAAATAAGTATACTAGGGCACTTTAAAGCTATTAAAAAAAAAAAAAAAGTTGTAGAGACAAACTTGCCAGGTACATTCAACCAACTTGTTTTTTGTATGGTCCAAGAGATTTTATCTGAATTGTGTAAGATTCTTCTAAGTAGATCTGATTGCAAAAGCTGCCTAAGAGGAGAAGGAACTGTTGGATTTTGGAGTGACATGGGAACTTTTTTTCAGAATCTGCGTCAAGCTCTTTAATAACTGAAACCTGCTCAGTACCCATGTAGACAACAGCAACAAAAAATTGCTGCTTTTATGCCCAGTGATTAACCTTTCTGGCGAAAACTGGAGGGATGTTTGGAAGATGTGCCTGAAATCAGTGTTAAGAAACAACTGGATCATGATGACTTTTTTTTCTTCAGAGAGAACACGTGCATGCATCGGAGGAATATGGGATATGTGTAGAGACTACCTTTCTTTTTTATGGATTTATAAAAGCAATTAGAATTGTAACCATGGAGAAATTTTTCCTCTGAAACGTTTTAATATACTTGAAATAATTGACTTGAATTGGAAAAGTAATTTGAACACTTTTCAACTCCTAATTTTATTAAATCTCTTTGAGTGACTTTGACTTTTCTCATGTTATAATGTAATGAGGTTTGGCCTTTTTTCCTTCCTTCACCATCCCTTCCCGAGGACTAAGGCTTTCAAAATGAACAGAAAACGTCCAATTTTGTATTTAAATTTCTCTGCCCATCTAATCATCTAAGAGGGGAAGTATCAGTGTTACAAACTGTCCTTTGGATTGTTTTGGTTTTTTCCCTGTGGTGTGATTCAGAACAAAGCGGTGAAATGTGACCTGTGAATACATCGACTGTAGGTCCTGGTTTTCCATCTTACCATATAAAAAAAAAAAAAGCTGATTATGCTGAGGACTTGGTATTGATTTGAAACACAATCAGATATCAGGAAACTGTATTCAGGTACAAACATCCTTTGTTGTTGTTTTGTTTTTTTTTTTTATAACTATTTTATTGAAGTCTAAGAATTGCTGGCAATTAAGAATAGTACTTATTATGGCTTTCGTTATTGTAACTACAAGCTACCTTAATTTTTCCAACAGTGGTGCCTTACTCTGTTTTTTCTTCTGATGTAGTCTTCCAACCAGTGTATATAACATTATCTGCCACCTCCCAGCCATGGCAATGGCTGCACCTGATCCAGCATTATGAGAACTCACAACTGTGTGATCCGGTAAGATGTTTTCCACGGAGAAGATACAAGTGTAAGAATGCATCAGAAGGTTTAAATAACCATCTTAACTTTCAACACAACTGTAAACCGTGCAAAAAAAAAAAAAAAAAAAAAGTTGGGTTTATGCCCAACTATTTTGATCCTCTTGTACCTTTTTTTTTTTTTTTTTTGCTGTGAAATGCACTGAGATCTCAATGCGAGTCCTGGTCCGTTTGTGAGAAGTGGGGGTGGGGATAATAAAACTACAAAATGATTCATCTGCTCTGTGTGGTTTCCTAGAGATCAGGTGACCGGGAAGACTAGGCTGTTGTTATCTTTTATGCTGGAGATCCGTCCGCCTGGGCTTTCCTTGGCCCTTAAAGCAGGATATTTTGGCACTGTGCACTTGAGTAGTAACTATGCTCTCCAGCTGAAGAATGTTTTAGGCCCTGCTGTCTTGTTTGTGATATTCTATACAACCATCCTGTTGTGTTAGTTTTGGATATCCATTGGGCATTTTCATGTTTAACCAGGAATAAAAATAAAAATGAAAACAGTGGGATTAGTTCCTCCTTGTTTCTGGGTCTGCGGCACATTTGGGGTGTGCTCCTTGGCCGATTCCAGGGTTGGGGGTAGCAATTATGGTGGCGGCGTGTGAACTTCCATGGTTCATCGGTACCTGCACCAAACTGGGGGTGGTAAAGGGACGGAAACTAAACTGATGAAGCTGTATGTGTTTCATAATTGTTCTGCCTGCGTCACGTGGCAGATTAGCTTTAAACAAACAGCAAGGGCTGCGGTGCGAGGTCCAGCTTCTGATATTGCTGTGATCAGAGCAGAAAACAAACCTTTGCCAGCTGAGCGTGCTCCAGGGATCAACTTGTGCTTATTAAAATATAGACCTATGACTCAGTCGCTGAGCTCTGCTTAAAATTTTGATTGGGGAATTTGTCAAGGTGATGGCTGTAAAACTGACTGAAAAGCTCCCGTGTTGACCATAAACCCATTTGTGTTCCTTATATAATATTATTAGTCCGGTTATTTCTCTTCCACCCTCATCTGGTATGCTTGTGGTTTCACACTGAAAAAGCTGTTACTAATTTTGTTGTGTAAAAAATAGACCCAAGGCTGAAGAAGTAGTCTTTTAAAGTACATGAAACGATTTCTTTTAACTTGGGGGTGCTGCTAGGAGAAAAAAGAAGGTCAAGCCTTCCTTTGCTCGGGTGGTCACAAGGACCGGACTGGCTTCGTGATGTGGATTCAGTTACGATGCGAGTTTCTAGATACTTCTAGGAATAAAGGACATAGTAGAAAACAGCTAAAAAAAAATATGAATTCTAGCCACTGAGTATCCAGCTTAAATCGTAAGATGTTTATGTGATTCTTCTGAGAGTTACAAGCACCCTATGGACTAATGTATGTATTTTTAACTCTGACCAGATTTGAGTTCTCTTGCGTAACGGCTGTTGTTTCCATCTTACACCTTCTGGAGTGAAGGGAAGGGCATCGCTGCTGCTTCCTACGTGGGTATTTGCTAGAACCACAGTGTGTTCAGTGGGGAGCATGGCAAAATGTAGGATTTCGTCTTGCCTTCCCTTCTGTCTTTTTGGCTTGATTGGGCTCCACTGAAGAGCAAAATTCTTACTGGTCTCAGTGGTTTTAGGCTCCCTGGGATATAAACAGATCTTGGGAGGTTAAGTAAGTGTCTCTCTTCAGAGGTGCTGGGTGCCCTGCTGCTCGTGGAAAACAGAGACTCTTATTTAAAACAAAGTCACTCCTATTTAACGCAGGCATTCAAGCATGTAATTCTGCAAGCTTTATTCTGGACTTGGTTTTCATGGGAAAAAAAAAAAAAGCAGTATGTAAATTGGAGTGTTCAAGACTTTAGGCACGGGGAGGGGAAAACTCGAGAAGTTTTTCGACATATTTACAGTATAAACTGTCAACCCTAGGATTAAGTCTCTGACTCCCCAGGAGAATTTGGATTTCAGCTGTTGGAATCAGAGATGCAACCTTTGATGTCTGGTTTGCACGGGCTGATCCTCCCCCTCTGTCCTGGTCACCTGCGGAAGAACAGGTCAGGGTGTCTTTTAAAGCCTCTTGAGCTGAACTTGGAAGAACAAGCGAATTTATTCATCAGTGTTACATCCAGACAATTTGGTGCAGAACTTGGAAGGGGAAATTCTGCCCTGAATATTATGAGAAGGAAAGATTGGACAGCCCTGGGGGGAGTTCGGTGTGTTCCCGTAGCTCCTTATCTCCATGTCAGAAAAGCTGCCCCAGGCTCTCTGTTCATTTTGGGTATGTATAGAGTAAAGCCAGTGGTTAATCTATTAAAGAAATGAGGCTGAAGTCAGGTGGGTGGAAAGAGTGTGTTTCTGGTGAACTGGGGAGGATATGCTCGGAGAGAAGGGGGTTGGCTTGAAAAAAATCATAAGGTGACAGGAGGTAGGAGCGAGGTGGGGGATTGGTGACAAGGAAAGGTGTGGTCAGAGTCACAGGTGGAGACTTAAGCTTGGTGGCCAAAGCTAGCTTTTATTATTTAGATTTTATGTGACCTAATTCATTCCCCTTCTGTCCTTCTTTGAAGGAATTGGAGACAATTTTGTTCTAGGGTTTTAATTTGGGAGCTGTGGAAACAGTCCGAAGAGGTGGAAACAGCAGCGAGAGAAGAAGAGGTTTTTGTACGGGCTGGTCCTGTTTTAGAAAACCAAAGCAGCCCTGCAGATCTGCTTCCCTGCTCCACGTTGGGGAGCCTTGGCCTCAGAAAGCTTGTGGCTATTGTAGGGTTTTCTCCCTTGCGTTCTCCTGTAGGGGCTGACCCACGAAGCCGTGTGCTGGCAGGCAGTTTTCCTCTCCGATGCCATCCTGAAAGGTACACCTCCGTGTAGGTGAGTGTCAGGTGTGGGCTTGCAGGGCTTCTTGGCAGCACCTAAGGCTTTTATTACCTTTTGCTCCCATGGGTGGAGGGATATAGATTTGCAGAGTGCCTGGGTTCAGAGTGAGGTAGGACTTAACCTTTCCTTAATTGCCTTCCTGCTCCGTGGGCAGCCGGGCATGGGCTGGTGGTGACAGGAGTAAAGGTCCTGGTTCTATCTGATCATGTTTCTTCAGGTTGAGCAACACAGCAGAGGGGTGCGAAAGGGTTGCCAGAAGAATTGCTGCTGGAGAGGGTACAGCAAAGAGCTATGAAGATGATTAGGGGCCTAGAACATCTCTCTGATGAGGAAAGGCTGAGACACTTGGGGCTTTTTAGTCTGGAGAAGAGAAGGCTGAGGGGGGACCTGATCAATGCTTATAAATACTTAAAGGGTGGGTGTCAAGAGGATGGGGCCAGTCTTTTTTCAGTGGTGCTCAGTGACAGGACAAGAGGAAATGGGCACAAACATGATCATAAGAAGTTCTGCCTAAACAAGAGGAGGAACTTCTTTACTTTGAGGGTAGCAGAGCACTGGAACAGGCTGCCCAGAGAGGTGGTGGAGTCTCCTTCTCTAGAGACATTCAAAACCCACCTGGACACGTTCCTGTGCAGCCTGCTCGAGGTGGACCTGCTCTGGCAGGGGGGTTGGACTAGATGATCTCCAGAGGTCCCTTCCAACCCAATATCGTTCTGTGATCCTGTAATCAGTGAACGTGTTTGTGATGACGGTGTGACTGTGGCACAAGTCTGTTGGCTCGAGGTGGCTGGAAACTGGACTGATACGGGGAAGGAGTTGTCAGGATGCCCTCTATGGAGACTTCTTAGAGTGAAACAGCAGCATCCGCACTGGTGTCTATTTTCATTCTATTGAAGAAACTTCACGCACCCACCTGAACTACGAAGTACACCCAGGAGTTCCCCAGTGAAAAAAGGTGTGTTGGAGTTTCAGCAAATCAGGCTTTTGCAAACCAGATTATCAGGTACCTTTGTGGTGTATTAAGGATTGTCTGATCAGTGAGCAATTTTCTTGGGTGCCAGCATTTCTTCTACTGAGGGTGTGTTACATCTCTAGATTATTATTCTTTTTTTCCTGCTGCTACAACAGAATTTCTGTGTGTGTGTGTGTGCCATTAAAGAAGGAAAATCAAAAATTGTCTTGATCTCTGCAGAATAAGCAGTCAGAAGAGAAACTCGTGATGGCCACGTGGAAGGACTTAAAAAATAGGCACGGGATTCAGGTGCTTATTAATAAAAGATTAAACATTATTATTTTAAAAAATAATAAAAGGAATGCTTTGCATCATTATGCATTTAAAGTAGGTACAAAATCAGTTCGTATATAATGTTACACTTTAACCAAAGTATTGATTCCACAGTTCACTGTGTCTGTGGGAAGAAACAGATCTCATAAATAAGTTATGTCCTGGATCTTAGTTCCATTTGGAAAAACGAAGCAGGGTGGTTTTTTCCCCCCCGTGAGCTAAATGCTCCTCGCTTATTGTCTTCTCATCTCTGACGACCAGGCCTTTTGCCTGCTGTGTCACTGCGTGTTTCTGCTCCCGTCGCTGTCCTGGGGCTCCCCGCCCGGAGAGGCCGTTTTGCTGGCCTCGTTGTCCGTGTTGTTGTTGAGGATGTCGTCGCAGTCCATCTGCGCCATCAGGTTGAAGCGCTCGGCCACGCAGTGGGCGGTGAGACGGGCCTCGGGGTCGTGGTCCCAGCACTCCGTGATGGTGTCGCACAGGAAGCGCATTCCCTGCGAGTCAGAAGGGCTGAAATTAGGATCTGAAGGCGGGAGGAAGAGGAGCTAGAAGCTGGTCTAAAGCAATGGCAGCGTTTTACCGTGTCCTTCACAGCTTACTTCAGAAATGCTTTTTTTTTTTTTTTGTGTTGGCCAAGCTTAAGCAGAGGAGGAGCCTCGGTAAGTCGTGGCAGGTGCCGGTCTCTGGTGTTAGAGCAGCAGCCTCGGCTCACCTGGGATCCCCATCCCATTTCCCACGGCTCCCTGGAAATCCTCCCTGGAAATTGGTGTGTGTCGACTGGGGGACTTAAATAGGGGCCCAAGGGAATTCGCTTCCCCTCCTGCACCCCCATCTCCGTCTCAGCCCTGCCCGTTCCCCTCGGAGCATCCTACCGTGGGGAGGGGCAGGAGATGGTGTCCTACAGCCTGGAAGCCGAGCCCAGGTTTCTGGGTTTTGAGCCCATGCCCTGGCTGCTGGACCTGGATGGTGGTGGTGGTGGGTTTCAAAGGCAAGTTTGGAATTCAACTTCTTAAGAGTGACCTTGCTTTCTGGCAGGGTGCGCCGTGCCAAATGGTTGTTGCAGTGGGCAGCTGAGCTCTCTTTTCTCACCCCAAAGTACCGGCTTGGTTTAGGTAGGATTGGGCACCTCTCGGCGTGCTCAGTTCCTCCCACTCACAATGGTTATACCTCCTAGTAATAGAATTATTTTTTTTTTTCCCCAACTGTTTAGTCCTCTGAAAAGAGTCCCAAAATTTTGGGCTTAAACTGGCAGTATTTAGCTGATTTATTTTATTTTTTTTATTTTGTCCCCCTCTTAAGCTAGCAACGCTGCTAGCAGCAGGGGCTATGCTGAACCTTCCTTTGCGTATATAATTCCCATCATGTGCTATTATTGCTTTCTGCATGGTCGACCCAGGTTGCAACACAGTGGAAAAATCGTTATTCTAAATAAAGCTTCACGTCTTTCCGTGGGTTTTGTGGATTTCTTAATTTGCAATTAAGAGAACACAAAAGTCCTGCATAGACCCCCCCCACCAGAGGAGCATGCGAGTCCTGCAGAGAGGGGTACCGCTGGTGCCATCCGTCCTTCTGCACCTTTCTCTGAACTCCCTGCTCGTCCCTAAGGTTCCTGGAACTAAATCTTCCGTAATGGAGGCAGATGAGAGAGAAGGGACCTTTGCAGTGGAACTGACAGATGGTGCGTTGCAGAACCTCTTACATCATCCATTTATTAGCTTAGTTGAAAGGATTTGAGGATAATTGATTAACATGTGAAAATGAGCTAGCTTAGCCGAAGCTTTTAAAATAAGCCTTTTCTCAAACAGGACATGGCAGCGCCGTATGGCTTCGTTGTTAGATTTTTCTGTGCTTAATTTTGCCCTGAAATCACAGCATTTATTTGCAGTTTGCCTTCTAAGTAGTGGCGATGCTCTTTTGAACGCTACAACTGGGACATCTCGCTACGCTCACGAAATGGACTTAGTTTGGATTTTGTATTTGATGTCTCGGGTTTCCAAAGGATGCTGAGTTTTACAAGTATATTTTTAGTGGCAATATTGACTGAAGCTCCCACTGCTTCTTCCTGTTCTGCACCAGCTCTTTGGTTGTGCCAGTACAACAGTCTGTTCAGCTGCTTCAGGAACCAATCCAGGAATTTACCTGGCCTAAATAACCACTTCTCTTTTTTTTTTTTTTTTTTTTTTGCTTTTTTAAATATGGTGGGGCGTGAAGCGAGGTGGAAGCAAAGTGTTTGTAGGCTATCTGGGGAAACTTTGGGGATAAATTTCTTCAGTGGGCTTTACTGTGCAGCCATTGAGGACAGTGGCTGTAGAGCTGCTGATGGGCATCCTGCTGGGTGAGTCAGCTCTGCCAGGGACATCAGTGCTTACGTCTGCTGAGAATCTCAAACTGTGGCCAACAATGTAGGCCCTCACTTGACTGAGAAGGGATCCTGTTGGTTGAAACACGGAAGTAGTGTTTGGAGCTCAGCGTCAAACTTATTTTCATTGGTGGGAACATCTATGGGGGCTTCCTGTTCAGGTGAGCACTTTTGTCACCTCTGGGAAGCCCTTGACTCTTCTGAGGAAAGGCTGAGAGATCTGGGTCTGTTTAGCCTGGAGAAGAGAAGATTGAGAGGGGACCTCATCAATGCTTACAAATATCTAGACACAGCTGTCAAGAAGATGGGGTCAGACATCTTTCAGTGGTGCCCAGTGACAGGACAAGGGGCAACGGAAGCAAGCTGAAACAGAGGAAATTCCACCTGAACATGAGAAAAAACTTCTTTACTTTGAGCATAACTGGAACAGGCTGCCCAGAGAAGTTGCGGAGTCTCCTTCTCTGGAGATGTTCAAAACCTGCTTGGATGTGTTCCTGTCCAGCCTGCTCTAGGTGAACCTGCTTTGGCAGGGGCTTGGACTAGATGATCTCTGAAGACCCCTCCAACCCCGACCGTTCTGTGATTCTGCGACTCCCAAGGAAGCCCTTGGCACGAGCTGGTGGCTTTCTGCTGCTTCCCAGCAGATGGTGCTGCCCTATGCCGCATCCTGGGGAGACTGCCTGCAAAATGCTGGGAAAAACCGTGTCAGGCCGGGCTTGTGAGGAGATGTTTGTTAGATCAGCTGAGATTAGTTGGAAAAAAACTTTCAGGAACACAACGTGGCTTTTCTGTTCCTCTTCCCCAGTGGATATCAGGTGGTCTCATAAAAGTTACAACCTTGTAAGCTTCTCTCTGTTTGTGTCCTCGACCAACCCAACTGCATCAACACGGTATCTCGGGGGTGATTTGCAGTCAGCCAGCCCTTCTTCAGCTCAGCAAACAGCGCAGGTACAGTCTGGCTCTATCAGAGCGTGGTTTTTCTCACAACCCAAGCCTCTGTCTGTTTTCCCTGTGGTTTCCAAGTTTATCAGAGGCCCCAGGAGGTTGAATGTCTGTGATGAATAACCCAAAGGCTTCAAATGTGCAGCAGCGCTGATTGGAGTCCCTGTATTTGCCCTCATCCAGGAAGAAGGCTGGGTGGTGAACTTCAGAAAGGGACTTGCCAGCTGATAAACTCATCCATGGTCCAGCGGAAACCCCAGGCTGATTTGAAGCGGTCGGCAGCTTCAGTGGGTCAGGTCGGTGGTGAGTCTTTGGGCAAACACGGTTTTGAGAGAAGATATTGTAGGGAGCACACGGCCTACGAAGATCGTGGAATTATATCTCTCTTCTTAAAAAGCCTGGCTTTTGTGCAGGGTCCAGGCAGAGTGGAAGTGGGAGCCCTGTGTTTTATGGGTGGGTTCTGCAAAATGATGCACTGAACCCTGCAAGGCTCCCTGAGCCGACGGGCTCAACGTTCTGGCTTTTTTCCAGGTGAACTGAATTGTTGATCAGCAGATGGTGTTTTTCCCCAAGACATGTGAAATTTAAGAAGCACAGAAGTCAGGCAAGATCTAAAAATCACAGTCAGCGTGCCTGTGCTACCCTTGTGTCCTCAAAGCATGGAAGAAAGCACTGGAGCCGGGGGAGAGAGGACCACACCGGGGCCAGGAGGTAGCTGTGTTTCTGGAGCTGGTTGGTCTGGGTGTGCCTGGGGGATGGTTTCAACAGAGCACATCTCATCACTGCCAAAGTATTTCTCTTCTAGAGCACTGGGTTATTACGCTTGCTGTGCTGAAGCGCCGTGCTGTCAGACCCTCTGAGCCGCTGAAAGACTTCCCCTTGACAAGGCTTGAGCCCAGCAGGTTCCCTGCTTTCAGCTTCACGCGTGTTTCCTGATCATTTCACTCCAGGGAGATGCTTTCCTTGCAGAAGTCCTCCTTCTTGAATGTCAAGTCCTGACCTCTCATGTTGGAGGTAATTTTGAGCTTGAAAGCTCCATCATCATACAAGCAGGGGGCTAGGTGCAACTTTCTCCCCCGTCCCTGCTGTGAGATGGCTGCGCGCGAGGGACTGCGTGTTTCTGGATGTGGTGGTTGTGGTAGAAAGGGGGTAGACTCAAATAATTTATTGTTTCATGAGAAGAGCTTGCACTAAAATGCTCCATTTTGCTGTTATCCACAAGATAACTGAATAGCATCGCTTGGCATTCGTAACGCTTCCTGATCAGGACAATTTATGCATCGTTAAATTTTGCTGTACCCCTGGCTGATGGCTTTTAAACACCAAGGGCCTGGGCCTTGTGGGGCTTATGTGGGCTCAGCCAGCCAAGTAGGAGCTGCAAGTAGGGTCCAGGAGTTCTGCCTCCTTTCGCTTTGATTACAGCTCTATCGATTTTTATGGCTTGCTCTTTCCTGAACCAGCTACCCCCACTTTACCTGATGCACCAGCCAGCTGCTGGGGATCTCGGGGCGTCCTCTGCCATGCAGCACGATGTCCCTCATGGTATCCACGCAGGGCTGCTCCTGGACTTTTGACCCAAAAGGCAGCTCATAATTCTTCACCTCTGCAAGGAAGAAGCAACAGCAGTGTTTACAGGATGTTTTTCGTGCATTCCCTGCTTTGCTTTGGTATGGTCCACTGGAGGAGAATAAATTTGTTTTTATCAGTCTGCAAAAATAAACAGATCTGGAAACAATTTAGAATTTGAACTCAGAAACATAGGGTTGGGTTTTCATATAGAGGTTTTGGGTTTTTTTCAGAGATAAGACCAAGGAACCGTATGACCACCTTCCTGAACCCAAGAGATGCACTACGAAGGACTTTGGGTGAGACATATTTTGAGCAGATAAAACGTGTTGTGCTGGTGAAAGATGGGAGAAGCAACTATGGTACCAGCATCCAGACTCCTGCTGCGGGCATGGATTGGCTTAGAGGAGAAATGGCCCTTCCAGAAGAGCAACCTCATCTCCTGGGAGGCCAAGGCGAAACTCCCTGTTGGAGATGTGAGACGCCACCATGGTTTCTGCCAGATCCTGCCTGGGTGTGAATGCAGGTGAGATATGAGTGGGGAGGGATGGTCTGGGACGCTGTCTCGGGAGCAAAGGATGCACAGGGCATCTGATCCAGGCACTGCCAAGCAGGGGGCACATGGGGATGGTTGGGGCAGCTTTCTTGCCGAGGGTTGGAGCTTCTTGCAGCTCCAGGGACTGGTATTGCAAGTAGGTGGGATAGGGAAGGAACCAGACAGAGCTAAAAAGGGAAGAGAGGGGAGCAGGCAGAAGCGCAGGCCGGGGCTAACAGCCAGGCAGTTAATTAAACGTTTTGCTACACGCAATTACAGATGCCAGGATGTGGCTCTGGGAAGTGAGGGGGGACGTGGCTCTGTTGGAGGCCGGAGTTTGTGAGTCCCCATTGCAACATAAACCCTCTGCTGTTGTCTGAAAAGAAAAAAAACCAACAAGGCGCTTGTGGCCAGGGAGGGGGAGGCAGCTCTGGCTCTTCCTGCTCGGTTTGCTTTGCATGGCCAGCGCTGACTCGGATGTGACTTGGCCGGCTTTGAGCAGGGGCTGGATCAGATGACCCCCTGGGGTCCCGTCCTGCTCCTCGGCCACTGAGCCAGCCCCCTTGAGCCGCAGCACACAGGGCAGGATCTGCTGCCAGTTCTCAGCAGCCCTGCAGAGACCTGAGCTGGCCCAAATCAGGTCCTGTGCCGCCACCAGGAACGTGAGGGTGGGCCATGTCCTCGTACGGGGAGGAAGGGAGCAAAAAGACATGTGGCAATCCCACTGCGATGCTCCTACCTCCTACCACTTCACATCTGGAGGCCATTTCCCACAAAACGAGGGCCATGGAGTAGACATCCATCTGCTTGAAAGACTCTAGGTCTTCCAGGTTCACCCTGGACTCCAGGACCTCTGGGGCCATGTACCTGGCGGTGCCCACCTGCCCGCAAAGAGGAGAGAGGTGTTAGTAGGGGTGGGTGAGGAGACCTCAGCCATGGGGTGACCAGGGGTGGTTTGCAAAGGGTCCCCTCTGGGGAGAGCCAGTGGGTGATACTTGCCTGCCCGCTGTTGGCAAAGTCGTCCACCGTCAGGGAAGGGTCGAGGCGTATGGCGATGCCGAAGTCGCAGAGCACGCACTCCTGCTCATTCTTCACCAGAACATTGGTGCTCTTGATGTCCCGGTGGGCGATGGGGATTTTGGGCCTGCCACAGGCGGTGTAGTCGCTGTGGAGGTGGGCCACCCCGCTTACCAGGGAGCCCGCCATCTTCTGCAGGTCCACCCAGCTCAGGACGTGGTGGGAGAGGTAGTCCTTGAGGTTGCCCCGGCTGTGGTAGGCGGTGATGAGCCAGTACTCCCGGCGCGGCCCCGCGCCCCGGTCCTCGGCGGTGAGGAACCGCAGGACGCTGTCATGCTTCAGGCTGGCGTCGGTGAAGATCTGGCTCTCGTTCTTCCAGGAGGAGTACTCCTCGCAGGGGAAGATCTTCACGGCCACCGTCTCGTACTGCCCCGAGCGGCTGTGGCTCAGCTTGGCCCTCCACACCTCCGCGAACTGCCCTTTGCCCACCATCTCGTCCAGCTCGATGGGGAGCAGCTCGGCGGGGCGGTTGGTGGGGCTGGCGCCGGCCGGGCTCTCGTCCATCAGCACGGACAACTTCTCCTCCCGCTCGGCCGACCTCCCCGGCTCTGGCAGGGCCGGGGGCTGCCCGGCTTTCCCACCCCACGCCTTGGCCCTCTTGCGCCGCTTCTGCGTGCGGCAGAGGTAGAACGTCACTGTGATCATCACCGCCACCAGCAGCGGGGGCAGGAGGCTGATGGCGGCCACCGGGATCACCTCTTTGCTCTGCAGCATGGAGTAGCCTGCGGGGAGGAAAGCGAAGGCGAGGGTCTGCGACAGCTCGTTTGTTCATCGCGCCAAGGAGGAAAATAAGGTGAACCCGTTAATGAAGCGCAGACCTTTGCGGGGCCATGAGGCAGGCTGCCCACAAGCCCCGTCCCGGTGGAGAAACCCGATGTCGGTAGTTACGAAGGGGGCTGCTTGGGTTATCTCCCAAATTTAGCTCCGTTTATCAACCGAGGGTTTGGGGCCAGGTGAGACCTGGCTGCTGCCACCACAATGGCTCGGCTGCCCTTTTGGCAGCTCCCAAGTGCTACTTGTGCCCGGCGAGGGGATCTGGGGTGGATATCATAGACTCATAGAATGGTTAGAGTTGGAAGGGACCTTAAAGATCATCGAGTTCCAACCCCCCTGCCATGGGCAGGGACACCTCCCACCAGACAAGGTTGCTCAAAGCCACATCCAGCCTGG
>VXAK01003667.1:23542-59414 GCA_013399435.1 Arenaria interpres | reverse complement strand
ATGTCCTTCCTGTGTTGAGGACTCCAGAGCTGGACACAGGACTCCAGGTGGGGTCTCACGAGCGAGGGATAATAAAGAGGGATAGAAGCTAAGGCAAGGCTTGAACGGAGCAAATTTGAGGCTGAGGCTTTGCTGGCCCCCAGTGGTGCTGGGAGATGCGGGAGGGATGCTGGTGGGGAGGGGGTGGGCAGGGTGCGGGACTCTGCATCCCGGGGGGAACACCGGGATGCTTTGCACAGTAATTAGCGTCAAGGAACATCGTTTTAGCGCTGTCTGACGGTGTTGGCATCTCCTTCCTGGCCGCGTTACAGCACTGACCCCCGTCAACCGAGCAGGCATGGCTGCTTTTGTTTTGTTTCTTTTAAACCCCTGTCAGCCTTCAGATCATCGCGGGGGGCTGGGGGCGGAGAGGGAGGGGGAAGCACACAAAAAGCCCTAACCCTCGCACAACATATAATTGTCTGATCCTTTGATGTTTGCGATTCCTGGAATAAACATGCTGACTTCAGTAGAGATATTCAAGTAAAATCTTACTCAGAGGTTTTTCTGCCAAGTATAATAACCCAGGGGAAGAGGGATAAGAATCATTCCATAAGCAAAACTCTCGCTGCTTGACCTCAGTGTGTGCAGATCATAATTCAGGTTCTGGAAAAACAGAGCGTTTAGCTATTTTCCTTGGCAAATTTCAAAAAAATGTGCTGCAGCTAATTTCTGCAAGGCTGTGAAAGCGTTTCTAAAACAGGCATCAGGTTCAAACCACAAGATCAACCTAAACTGATATAAATCAATAACTAACTCAGGAATATGTTTATTTTGGAAAGCCCTAGGCCTGGATATCACCTACTGCTTTAATGGATTTACCCGATGCTTAAGATCCCATCTTTGGAACTCTGAAGAAAGAGGAGATATTTTTAAGGGAGTTGCACGCACCAGATCTGAAAAGGGGAACTTAATGCAACTCCAGCAAATTCCTTCGTGAGGATGCCCCTTCCCGATGCAAGCCCTTGGATACAGGGGGGCTGCAACACAGCTTAGACCCCTTCCATGGAGACCACATGTGGCTGCTCTGGTGGTAACTGTGGGTCTGTAAACCCACACCTTGTTAAGCATCACTGCGTGGGGCTTTCTGTCCCCGCCAGGGGGAGGTGGACCTCCAGGACCAGGCTCAGCTTGGCACCAAGGTGGAGAGGACTTCCTGTGCTCAATCCTACCCAGTGTCTTCCCAAGGTGTCTGCTGGGCTCCTGCTTGCGTGGCTTTAGGAAATGCTGCTGTGTGTTTTTTAGGGTCATCTCTCAACTCTGATGGAGTTCCTCGCAGCCCCGGTGCTAGGGCAATGCCACCCAGCAGCCCAGACCTGAAAGTAGAGCTTAAGAAATCAAGAAATGGGAAAAAACCTGTCTGCTTCAGCTGCTGGAGAAACGCTCGTCTCTAGTAAGTATCTCTCTGCTCGGCGTTTGTCTATACCATTGAAGGTGATCATAAGTTAATGTTTAAAACGCAAATGATCCTTTAAAGGAGAAGAAAAGGATGTAAACAATGGGACCTCTGAATTTGGGGCTTCCCAAGTGGTCCCACAAACCAAATCAAAGAGGAAGATAATTGTTTAAGGCTCGAGCTACTTTCACTCTGAGTTCTGAGCTTTAGGAGCCAGCCTGCAGGAGGAGGGTGTTTGTGGAAGCCTTCAGTGGGGGTGGCATTTCCAATGAGCCAGTTGTCATTTTTGTGTGAAATCACATATCCCAGCATCGGCTTTGGGATTTGACTATCTCTCCCTAGAAGTGTGTGTACCTGTTATGTTTGACTCAGGAAGCAGCAAAGAACCGCCAAATTTAGCATCATTTGCCTTCATTAAAAGTGGCTTGTTTGTTCTGAAAATTTGCATTTTATGTGATTTCTTTTTTTTTTTATTTTTCTTTGCGTTGCGGGAGAAGCTATGCCTCCCACTTGCAGGTTATGCTTTAGGCTCATTTTCAGCATCTCTTTTCTCTGTAATTACAGAAAATCAGAAGGGTTTCATTTTGCTTTTGTTATGGGTCAGGTTCTTGATGGGCATTTGGATAAACCTGGGCCATTTGGAATTAGGGAGGTTTGGACAAGCCCCCAAAGGCTCGGGATCTAGCTGGAAGCAGTTCCAAAATACACGACCCTCTCAAGGTTCAGAAATGAGCCGCCTCTTAGATCTCCCTCCTGTGGCTTTATAGCTCCTGTTGGACCTGCAGCCATCTGCTGAAGCATCCACAGGTGTGCCAAGCCATGCTCATGTCTGTGTACAGCAGCAGGGTGGCTCTGGCTGTCCCTGCCAGGGGAAAATGCCGCTGCAGAAACCCCCAGGAGAGTAGCAGGGGAGGCACAGCTGAGCACTGAGCCCCACGCCCCGGCACCACCACCTTTTTGGGTTGGAGCTGTGGTGGACGCCAGCGGTTCCCATGGGTATGCCGGGGCAGGATTTTCTCTGGCACTATTTATTTAAAGCTTTCAGAGTATTGACTCACGCTGGGTTACGTCAGCTTTTGGGTTCCCTGGTTGATTCACCCTGATTCACCGAAGGGTACAACCTACTGAGAGATACGGTGGATTTTCCATTGCCTGATGTTTCCAGACCAAGGCTGGAGGGATGGCTTAGCCACAGATAAAATATGGGGCTCGGTAACAGGGTACAAATTTTACCTAGCTTTTACATAGGGAGGTCAAAGAAGATGCTGAAAGAGCTCCTTCTGGCATTGCATCTCCTACTCTACAAGTGGTGTTCCTCAGGGGTCAGTACTGGGGCCTCTTCTCTTTGATATCTTTATCAACACCCTGGATGAGGGGACAGAGTGCACCCTCAGTAAGTTTGCAGATGACACCAAGCTGGGCGGGAGTGTTGATCTGCTTGAGGGTGGCTCTACAGAGGGATCTGGACAGGCTGGATTGATGGGCCAAGGCCAATGGGATGAAGTTCAACAAGCTGAAGTGCTGGGTCCTGTGCTTAGATCACAACAACCCCATGAACACCACAGGCTTGGGGAAGAGTGGCTGGAGAGCTACCTGGCAGAAAAGGACCTGGGGGTGTTGNAGAACAAGTCTTATGAGAAGTGGCTGAGGGAGCTGCGGTTGTTGGAGAAAAGGAGGCTGAGAGGAGACCTTATCACTCTCTACAACTACCTGAAAGGAGATTGTAGTGAGGCGAGGGGGGGTTGGTCTCTTCTCCCAAGTAACAAGTGATAGGGGAAGAGGAAATGGCCTCAAGTTGTGCCAGGGGAGGTTTAGATTGGATATTAGGAAAAATTTCTTCACAGAAAGAGTTATCAAACAACTGAAGAGGCTGCCCATGGAAGTGGTTGAATCGCCATCCCTGGAGGTATTTAAAAGACGGGTAGGTGTGGTGCTGAGGGACGTGGTTTTGGCAGTGTTAGGTTAATGGTTGGACTCAATGATTTTAAAGGCCCCTTCTAACCTAGATAATTCTATGATTCTATTGGAAATACAAGTAATTTATCATTAGCGTTGGGTGCTTTTCCCTGCCATAAATAACATTAACAAAAGTGCTCACCATTGGTGTGGTTTTCAAAGATAAGTTTATCGTTGCACTCCTGCTCGTCCACACAACCACAGATATAGATGATCCCCTCCTCGCTGGGCTGGTGGGTCATGATGCAGCGTGAGGTGTTGTAGTTGGGGACCATGAGGTTTTCGATGGGGCGGTGGGGGTTGTGGCAGAGCGTGCTGATCCTGATGCTCTCGTTGTCCTGCCTCCTGCACGAGCCAAACGAAGCGACAAAGCGTTAGTCTCACGGCTCAGCCTTTGTGTCGCCTGCGTGACATCTTAAACCTCGTTTTTAAGATCATTTATTTTAAGCCGTGTAGGAAATTACTCTGTTGCAGTGGCTCTGGTATAATTCTAATTATACTTGCTTTGGAGGGGCTTTGTTAAAGCCCGTTATCTCTCCCAAATGGTGAAAAGAGAAATGCTTAGCACATGCCAATAATAGGATGTGAGCCCGAGACTCTACTTTTTCCAGCAGATAATTCGCCAGTTCATAATCACGCCTTGGATCAGGCAGTGCCAACCCTAAGGCTGAGTGTCCTGCACAGGATTTGAGGAAAAATCCCATCCTTTACCAGTACCACCTGCTAGGCCAGCTGGTTTTGGGGCTATATGGACCTTCAAAATGAGGGTCCTGCCTCGTATGTCACCTCTTCTGCTACAATACATTTCTGCCTCAGGAGATTTCACCTCTGCAGGGTGAAAAGATGAGAGGTGGGAGACATGGTGGCCACCCGACAGCGACCACTTGGCTTGTGCTTCCTTCCTGCTCCTCCCAGCCCATGTGTGCAGGTAGAGCCTGTAAGTGCCATCTCATCCCCTGAGTGCTCTCTGGGCTAATTGCTGGTTGTTGTGCCCCATCCTTGCAGGACCGTTTGCTCCGGCCACCTGTGGGAGCAGAGCACTTCAGTCGCTGGTTGGGGCTATTTCGAGAAACGGCTTGACCTTTGGAGCTGCCAAATTATAACGTGAAGGCGATACATTGCTCATGAGCATGGGGCGAAAGCTACTGCTGTCACTGTGACACCCACGTGGGACAAGTTCTGATGACCCAAACATGCCTCTGCAAGGGAGCAACGGGCAGCGAGGCTGGCTTGGAGGTGAGGCATCTTAATATCAAGATGGGTCTTGGGATGGGGTGGGAGATGCTGGGAGGAGGCTGTACGGCTGGTAGGTTATTTGTGACCCCACAGCTGCCTCACCCCATCCGATACATGGTGCGAGGTGCAGCCCCATCCCATGCTGTGGGGTTGCTTTCCTGGCGTGGGGATTTATGCTCTGGGGGTCTTGCTTTTTCCTGTACATGTAGGCTGTCAATGAGAAAACCCAGCCAGATGATGGATTGCCTACCCAGGATTTAAGGTGGCTTCTCCATCTGCGTGTAGGGGAATTTGGGGCAGGGGGTGGATTTTGTTGGTTTGTTTGGGTTTCTTATTGTTTTTGTGTTTTGCCTTTTTTTCAAGTCCATAATGCAACAATTATGTTGAGGCAAACTCCTACAGAAAGTGGGGCGTACAGCATTCACGCTAATTAGCAGGTTGAGATAAAGCCTAGTGATAAGTGCTTGGCTGGCTTTCACTTTGGCAGCCAAATTAAAAGGGAAAGAAGAGAAAATCACTCTGGGCAGACCCAAAATGGGTGTTTTTTTAGTTTTACTCATGGGGACCAAAATGCTGGGGGAGGCACTCTTCCGGGCAAATGATGCAGTGTATGCTTGGCCTGAAGTGCAAGATAGTGCTTCCCTTACAGGCATCTCCAGGAGAAGCAGAAAAGGGCTTTTCCAAGGGGATGGGAAGGAGGTGGGTTAAACCCAGAGGGTCGAGCCCTGGTTCAGTACCAGGTCAGACGTCCATGAGCTGGATGGGGACAGACCTCAGCTGTGCCCCTGCATGTGAACTGGGGCTTCACCAGCCTAAGGCAGGAGGACATCATGGGTTTGGAGATCAGGGCTGCTGGTGTTGCCCGGTGGGTTCAGCCTGTAAAGCTAAATTCAGGGAGTTATGGGGGTTTAGAGGTTCTGCAGCAAACTTGCCAAACCCCGTGTCGGGCACTTCAGTGTTCAATTCATTTAGAAAATGAACTGCTACTAATTATAGGGCAGACCAGATAATTTTTTACTGCAAATTGTGATTTTTTGATTATGATGGAATCAAAGGGGGAGGAAGAGAAAGCCCTGAATTATTTTAAGGGGCAATAATTCAAGTGCAGGAGTAGATATACGTGTGTTCCCATGAGCTGCTGCCCCACGAACCCCTTTTCCCACCACGTCCCCCCTCACCGAGGGGATTGCCGCTTACCATATGGCCACACAGATCTCGTAGGGGTCCTCGCAGTAGGAGTTGAGGTTGCAGTTGCTGTAGCAGACCTTCTCCTCACAGGCCGGTGGTGTGGAGTCGCACCACTTGCACAGGTTGGTCTTCAGGCTGCGGCGGGCGCTGGCACAGCAGGCTGCGGGGCAGAGAGGAGGCAGGGGTGAGGAGAAACAACCTCCCACTATTTCCAGCGAGAGAAGGAGCCCGAATCGCCCCTGTTTCTCCATGCATTTGTTGACAGCTTTCATTTTGCTCCACTGCTTGGGGAAATGTGCTTTAGATTATGCCAAAGCCTAGAGGAGATGGAGGGATGCTTTGCAGAGCCTGGGAAGCTGCAAAGAACTGTGTTTTTCCTCTGCGTTTCCCATACTGGGTTATCATCAAGGGGAAGTTTACTTGGTCCTCTACAACTTAGGCTCAAATCAGCGTCTCTCCTCATCCAGAGTGCACGCAATATCCGAAAAGGGACATCTCCAGATCTTTGCATGCCTGAAGACTTTATTTATTGCTGGATAGGGATGCACGGCCAGGCTGGGGTAGCTCCCTCCTCTCCTGCTGCCTCCTCATCCTCCCTCTGCCCGTTCCACGAGCCCAAGCCAGGGAATGTGTTTGCCACCCACTCCCCGGCAATGAAATAAAGGATGGGCTGAGACTTCCTGAGCTCTGGGCTGCTCCTGCCCCAGTTCTGCTGCCCACTCTGCCCTGGAGTGCTGGATCCAGCCCCAGCGGCAGGAATAACTGCTGCCCGCGTGGAGCTGCTCTGCCTGTATCTCAGTGGCATCAAATTATCTCTATTTTTATATAAACAGTGAAGGAACTATGCTCAGTAAAGGGATAAATCCCAGCTAAATTTAAACTTCCTGTTTTAAGGCTGCTAAATTCCATTAAAAAAAAAAAAGGAAAAGAAGCCACCAAGTGGCTTATGTAGATACGTATTTATAAATTTTAACTAAATAAATACACTCAAGAGTGTTCAGGTAGGAACCTGAACTACAGCTGCTAATTTTTTGGAGGTTTAGGTCATCTGTGCTTCTCCAGCAGCTGCCTCCCCGAGCTGTCCGGCAGCGCTGGGTGCTCCCAGTTCCTATGGAAAAGGGCAGTGGTGGCTCACTGCGCTGCCACTGCCACCACAGGGGCTTTCCATCACCAGCCCTTAGTTCAAACAAGAAACAAACTGCAAAACCCCTGACTGCGGCTCAGAAAACCTCAGCCCCTGCGAGCAAGGCCCTGCTGATACAGGAGCATACCCATGGGCACCCTGGGTCGGTGGGCAACGTGCAAGGACCTCTTGCACCCTTGGTGGTCACATCTGCGACCTGCCCGTGGCCAACAGACTAGCCTGCAGTCCCTTTCCTTTTTAACACATATATTGTCCTAACACCAAAAAAGGGATTTATTTTTTATTTATTTATTTTTTTAACTTCTCAGCTTCCCAAATCCAGGGCACACAGCCTGCTCCCACAGCATCTCGCATGCCTGCTCCGGTTCCCTTGCCGGCTTGGACCCCCCTCCACGAGATGGCCATAAAAGAGCTGCTGGAAGGCTCCCACACAGAAATAAACCGTTTACAAGCTCCCATGGCCTCATACATAGGGCCAGGGTTAACAGTGGAGGGGAAACCTGGCTGCAGAAGAAATGCCTGTTGCATCTGAAGGCTAGAAGGAGGAAATTTTGGTTAAATGACCCATGAGAGGCTTAAAATGTGACTCAACAGGGATGGTGTCCTGCAAGGTGGCAGGGGAGCCGCGAGCCGAGTGGGTGAAGATGCTGCCCACAACCTCTTGCTCAGCGTCCGCCTCATCCATGAGGCTTCTCTGGCCTTGCTGAAGGACCTGGGGATTTTGTGGATAACCTCAACAGCCCCACATCCATCCAAGGGCAAGCTACTGAAATTGTGATTCCAGATGGGATTTGAAGCACCTGCAGCCAGCACAAGCCACCCTTGTCCCCCCACCTCACTCTGTCAGGGCAGGACTTGCAGGATCCTGGGCAAAACTCCTCTTGAGGGCAAGAGTTTTGGAGGTGGATCACTCATTAAGCCCAGCCTTTGCTTTGGGCTCTTGAGCTACAGAAACAGCCATGAAGTCTCTACAATGCTCTACAAACCCCATCGGTGTTGTGACATGGGAACAGAGAATCAAAGGTAAATTGGTTTCTCCCCCCAAAACCCAGCCCTGCCACAGCCAGGGCTGTACTCTGGTGGTGTCACTGCCCTATTTCTTCTTCCAGCCCTTCTGCTCAACACATCTATTATGCCCTGGCTCGTGCTGTGCTCGCAGCATGCTCCTGCAGGACCACAGCCTCAGCACCATCGTCCCAGGGATATTTGGGGGCCTGGCGGAGGAGAAGCAAATGAACAAATCCAGGTTGTAGATGTCGCTGATGCAGAAGAGGGACAGAGTTTGTTCTTTACGTATTTATACCCACGAGGTATGTTATTTACTTATTTATATCAAGGGTTTGCTCGAGGTCTCAGAGCAAAACGTCAGCCCTGGCAGTTTTGTACTGGCACACGTGGTGGGGATCTTGACTTGGCAGTCCTTTGCACTGCAGAGTGGAGAAGCCCAGGCAGATGAAAGAGTTAAATATGGAAATGAGATCCAGAAATATAGCGGTAACTGGACAAAATTCTTTGGAGACAAATTGTTCTAAACTAGCTCAGGCTGCGATTCTGTTATCTGCTCTGTAAGAAAGGTCAGAGCAGGAATATCTCTTTTTTCCCTCCTCCTCCTTCTCCTAGGAAGCTAAAAAGAAGAGCACAAAGCCCACTGCAAGTTTTTTCAGGACTTTGTGTCCTTGAACCATTAGCTCGTAGGTACAATTTAACTGCCACATCACTCATCTTGGCCCTGATTAGATGCAGATGAACACTTTCAATATTAATACTCAGATGATTTAATAAAGCTGCACGAGCAGTAAAAGTAACAATACACTTCCATAAAGGGGTTCCAGATGTTGCCAAGGCAAATGCTAAACATCAAAATACAAACTTCAAAAAAAAAAAAAAAAAAAGACCAAAAAAAGCTGCATAAGCAAAACTTGGAACAAACTATAAACTAATTAAATGTGGGTTGAGTTTTCCAAAAATAAATTGAAGCCATAAGGATGTGATGTGAGCCAATAAATGGTACAGTTAGTCAAAGTTATTGTGGAACGACAGTTGGAAAGACGGTTTGAAGTCACCGATAGGTGGGCTCACAGTGAACTTGGCTTCCTATCAATAGGAAGGCTTGTTCTCTTGTGCACGAGAATGGGATCAAGTCTTCTGGTATCTATAATCAAGACCCCAGAGAGGTTACTGAGAGAATATGATCCGATTTTCAAGTAGAGGAATAAAGTAAAAAAATATGCCAAAAGTGCCTGAGTCTCTCCTGCAAGAGCAGCAGGGGTGATACCACCACCCAAGGACATTGGGATATTTCTTCATGTGTGTTGGGGCAGCTCTCCAGCCTGTCATTGCCCACAGGGCATCCATGCTCTTTGCTTGGCCACCTGCAAGGCCTATTGAAGCACCACCACCGTAGTCAATAACCCACCCTCTTTCCCCCATAAAAGTCATCTAAAACAGCTCTCCAAGAGCATTTCATACCAGTCCTGTCACTGCAGCCACGGAAGCAGTCAGGTCCCAACAGATGAGCTTTTTGCTGGCTTGCCAGGTGCTCAGCTGCCAACTGCAGCTGCAAAAACCCAGTGGGATAAACAGGGCTCTAATTAGCTTGTCTCTACCAATGCAGCCCCAGAGAGCAGGTAGGTCCTCCACCACCTAACTTTGGCTCCAGCTTTCTGCACGCTGTGGTCCCCAGGGAGGATGAATAAGGAGCAAGCCTGGGGTGCCCAGAGGTGGAGGCAGGGTGCATTTGGTGCAGGGAAGGAGAAGGCGTTTCGTTAGCCAAAGCGATGGCATGTGCTTGCAATGCGTTTTCGCTGCGGGGCAGAATGAGCAGCTTTAGTTCTCAAATATTCTGTCTGGCGTGCTGTTTTGTGACAACTAAACACCAGATGGGCTCAAGGAAAAGCATGTGTTGTGAGATGTTAAGGCCCTTGCACCCCTCCAGCTCCCCCCTTCCCGATGTGGAAGGACACCTTCCACCATTTGAGGGCAATTTGACCTTGAATTGCTTTTATTTTTCAAGGACAAAGGAAAATGGATCATTTTTAGGTCAGAAATCCTTTACAGTGAGGTCCGTCCTCTCTTTTCTGTGTGGCTCTAAGCACCTCGGGATGGGGCTTCCCCTCTGCTCTGCACTGGTGAGGCCACAACTGGAATACTGCGTCCAGTTCTGTGCTCCCCCATTCAAGAGAAACAGGTAACTACTGGAGAGAGTCTAACGTAGGGCAACTAAGGTGATGGAGGGATCGGAGCATCTCCCTTATGAGGAGAGGCTGAGAGAGCTGGGGCTCTTTAGCCTGGAGAAGAGAAGGCTGAGGGGAGACCTTATTAATGCTTACAGGTATCTGAAGGGTGGGTTGAAGGATGATGGAGCCGGACTCTTTTCAGTGGTTCCCAGTGACAGGACGAGGGGCAATAGGCGCAAGCTGGAACGTGGGAAGTTCCACTCCAATCTGAGGAAGAATTTCTTTGAGGTGAGGGTGGCAGAGCCCTGGAAGAGGCTGCCCAGGGAGGATGTGGAGTCCCCTCCTCTGGAGATCTTCAAGACCCGGCTGGATACAGTCCTGAGTGATGTGCTCTGGGCAACCCTGCTTTGGCAGGGGAGTTGGACCAGATGATCTCTAGAAGGTCCATTCCAACTCCAACAATTCTGTGATTCCGTGAATTGCAGAGGGCTTCCCAGCTTGCTGTCACTGCATCATCTTTTCCAGGCAGGTCAGTCAACCTGTAACCCCTGGGCTTTGCACTGGGAGGAACTAAGGCCTGGGAGACTAGCTGCTGTGCTCTGCGGCTGTCTCTGACTGGCAGCCGGGTTAATCGCAGGACTGGGGAGCGCCTGTATCTCAACCCTGCAGCCACGTTGCTCCTGGAAACCCCCAGGTAGGTGCCCTGATGGAAACGCAACCTGTGCTGAGACCGGCTTTCCCACCTGGGTGAGCCCGGGCTTGGCAGCAAGTCCTTCATCCACTGCCGAGTTCAGGATTAGGCTTTGCCTTGGGCTTTGATCCACAGCTAATGACATAACTACACCATAGCAGAGCCTCTCATAAAATTATTATGAGAACAAACAAATTCCTTCCCTATTATATACAGTACTTGTTTTTAAGATTAAAACAACAGCCGGGCTGACGGGCTCCGCTCTCTCGCTGACCCATGGGAGAACACCAGGACTTCCGTGCTCTTCATTGGCAGGTTACTCCTGAGCCACCTCCTCCATGAAGCAACCACCAGTGCCACGGGCAGGCTACGTCAGGGTAACTCCTATGTCCCTGATTTCCAGGAGATCCTAAGCAAGGTCAGAACTCCCCGTTGCAGTTGTCCAGCGTGACCTGTGTAACAGGGATCCCACGTTTCCCACAGTCAGCTCCACCTTGAGCTAGATCCGATCGGTCGGAAAGCCCCCACTGTCACTGCGGCATCTCCCCAGATTTTGCAGGATCTCCCCAGTGCTGTACTTTTATTTTGGGTGGAGCTCAGTTTCCTCCAGCTCAGTTCCATTCTCCACTGGTGGAATCCGATGCTACTCTCAGCTGCCGAACCAGAGCTTTTAGTATCGGGCCACTCTTCTCCAGCCATGCGTTTACAAACGCTGTATCTTCATCTTCGTAGGAGAGGTAGAACAGACCAAATGGAGCTGAAAAAAATGTATTATCCCATTTTTCTTTTTTTTCCCCTGTGAGGCACAAGCCCCCAGCTGCCCCAGGAAACCCAGCAGCACTCATGCTGCGTTCCGTTGAGAGGACCAGGCTCTGCCCTCAGGTATGTGGTCCCCACATCGTCCTGCACAATAAATACTGTACTTGGCAGAGTACAGTATGGAGCAAGGAATGAGCCAGTAAAGTTTCCCGGTGAATAAAAAAGGACTGATTTTGATTGCGTTAGACACCAGTGCTTCCTGGTGCCAGAAAGACTTGCAGTATACATTTCTGGTTTGGTTGGACCTTCTTCAAACAGGCTGGTAACCGACTTATTCCACCACTTATTCTTCCTTTGTGAAAATATCCCTTTAAATTAAGTGTTTAGCAAATACTGCTTAGTCCCATTACAAAGTAAATTGGGTATGGATCGTACCAGCAGACTTCCCCAATCTCTTTCAGATGCTTAAATTACATCATGATCTAACTTGACCCCAGGGAGAGACGAGCTCTGCGGAATATTGTCCGTCCTTCTGCTTTGGTAATCTCCGGTATTCCTCAGGTACCTCTCGCGAGTTGTCTACGCGTGGGCGCAATGACTCTGTTGTTGGGGCGCTGGGGTGTTTCACGCAGAGGTACCCCAGGGTCATGCCCCAACAAAGCTGGCACCATCTGGGCGAGCCGGAGCGCCGGGGGCTAGCCAGGCGATGCCTGGTGCTCGGTGGGGAGGATTTAGCCGGAGCGGTTTCTCTTTGATTTCGGTCAGTTGATGTCTGCGCCCACGGGCGAGGACTGACCCCCACGCTCCTCCATCTGCCCTGGGAGCCGCTCGTCTCCTCCATCCACCACAACAGCCCGTCTTGCTCATGCCCAAGGCACCGAAATCGGGCAATGCGCGGGACCCCTTTCCTCCACCCGCAGCGAGACGCTTCCCCTCTGGGAGATCTCGAGTTTCCTGCCCCAGATTTCACTTTCTCTCCCCCGAAGCTGCTCCTTCTGGGATAATCCACTCTCCATCCCTCTGGGCCCTGGTTTGTCCCAAGGTGTGGGTGCTGGTGCGGGGTCCATGGGGGTGGCAGGGAGCAGGCGCGATGCCACCGCAGGACAGTGGGGCTGGCAGGGACGCCTGTGATGGGAGGGCTGCACGGGCAATTATCTGCCATATTGTGCTCTCGCTTGTGTTTAAAAACAACAACAGCGCAACTGACTCATAGAGCCTACGGCCTCTGAGTCATTTTTTATTTCTGGATTTCACTGCTCTGCCCTTTGCAATGAAGGGAGTTGCATGTGCGCGCACACACACACACACACATCAAGTTCACATTTGTTTTTCCCCTATAAAAACAGAACGATTTCCATACCATTAATGAAACAGAAATGATTTGACTTCGCATACCCTGGCTTTTATTTTCCATTGTATAAACTCTGCAGATGAAATAATGATGGTTGTAAAGTAAACCTCTTTTTTTTTTTTAATTTTTTTTTTCCTTTCCCTTTCCAGGCAGCCTCTTTTCGAAATAGCAATAGGGAGTCACTTACAGACTTGGCTTGTGCTGAGCCTGTAGTAATTAACCCCTTCATCCCCAGCTTTTCCTCTGTTGGTATTTAACCACAGCACGGCAGAGGTAGGGCCAGCCGGGGCATCTCTCGGTGCTGTGCCCAAGGGATGAAGGAGGCAGCGTGTCTCCCCTGGGACTAGAATAAAAGTGGGCAGGAGAATGTGGAAAATGAGAAGAAGAGCTGATCCTCTGTGCAGTGGAGCAGTGGAGGGCGCTCGGGTCGAGACACCCATGGGTCGGACAGCTTTCCTGTGAGATCCAGGGTGCTGGCACTGTAGAGCCAGAGGTACCTGTACTCTTCCTGCACACCCCATTTTTTGGGTGCAATTCAGCATCACTGTTTTCCATTTAGCCTGGCAACCCCCTCCTGGGTCGCTTCCCTTCCTTCTCGGTCTCCAGGGACCACCAGCCCTGGCATCTCAGCAAAATGTCCTCTCTCCTCCCCACCGCCGCTGCGGAAATAATCTGCGGTAAACAATTTAATCAACAAATCTTGCTCTTTCTGTTGACAGGGCCGTTACGATTCCACGAAGTACTCGGAGGAGAGTTAATAGGGTGAAGTAATACCTTACACGAGCAGCAGATACAGCTGGTGCTGGGCGTGCAAGCACGTGCCTGCCTTGCCCTGCGGGACGGGGTGAGCTGCCCTCCCCGCGGGAGCAGCAGCTCTGCCGTTCGACATACCCTTACCATTGCACTCCCTCTGCCCAGGCAATCTGTCTGTCTTCGAGGCTTATACACACGCCACAAGCATTTTTCCTAATCGCATCCATCACGCAGCGGCGCGGCCCGGCATCCCCCCCCCCTCAGCATCGGTTCAGATGGCCCCGGGCGGGTTAGTGACAGCGGCTGAGATGCTGTTACTCTTCCCAGACTGGGTGATGTGTTTTATATTATTTCTCTTGGATTTATGAAGCATTATGTAACCGGCTAACCAATCCCGCATGCGACGCAATCGCGGCTGATTTCATGTCAGTGGAAAGTAAACAAAAAAAAAAAAAAACCAAACCCAAAAAAACTGTTCTGAAGTGGCTGAACTGAAATTCATTTCCACATGCAAAGCAATTCCTGGAGGATCTTCCCCGTCTCCACGCAGCTACTTTGCATCCAGGCTCGCATGCAAGTCATTAGAAAAGAACTATGGAAAAAATCGCTGTATGTTGTACATGACAGGGCGTTACAAGCACATCCTCTCTGTTTACTCCCTGCATGAAATGATTAAGATGAAGTTTATTTTTACTTAATTATTTTTAAGCATCTTTGTGGATTTCTGCTGCTCCTTGAAATGTGTTACGTTGGCATATTCTTTGTCTTTTAGCTGGAAAACTCCTTCAAACGTGAAAATTACTCACCAATGAAGTTTGCCGTTTAAATTTGAAAAACAAAGCAAGCCAGCCCTGCTGTCCTGAGGTCCCGAAGCCCATCAGGACCTGACCCAACGTGATGGGGACGATGTTCTGCCCCTGCTCAGCTTTGGAAGGACTATAAGTACCAGGTGAGGCAAAAAACTATACCCCCTTTAGACTGAACTCAAGCTCTTTCAGGAACACTTGTCTTTCTGGTGTTACAGACAGTGTACTTCCCATTAACACCAGTTTGCACCCTGAGATGTTGAGCTGAGGAGGGAGGAACATGGAATGGACACAAGACAGACCTGGTGGCCCCGTACCATTTTGTTCGTTTTTCTCAGTGCGTCTGAAACATTCAGCAATGTCTGAAAATGTTGCGTGTATTTCTGAATCCATTTTGCCGATGCATTTCATGGAAACATAAGTAAAGTTGGTGGCTGGGAGACACCCCCTTGCATGTTATTTGCATTATTTTTCAGTAAGCCCCTAAGGCACCCAAGTACTTGCTTCACCCGGGCAAGTAGCTAAGTCCAAGTTAAGCTGAGCTGCTCAATGAGGCCTGGCTGGGCTGATGGATCATGCAGCAGTATTTGCCACTTGCCAGGCTGCAATTTGAACATCAAAGTGGCACCAAGCAGTGATCCCAGGGGCAGGCAATGGGTGCCGAAGGGGCAGGGCAGGACATCCCTGAAAGTGATGCTGGTAGGCAAATTGACAGCTCCAGCTGGGTGTCAACACCACACCTAGCCTTGTGCAAACTCACTAGATGAGCAAAGTTGTCCTAAAAACAGGAGGGAACCCACAAGTTAAGGGTTTGTCCACCGTTCTGGAGGCTCACATCTCCTCGGGTGATGAACAGGAATGGTTTCTCCAGGAGTGCTTGATGCTTCACAGCCTTCACCAAAACAATGGCCTAAGGGAAGGTTGAAGTTTAGGACAAGAGTCCTTCAAGTCGCACAGGACAGCAGCTTAAAACTGGGTTTTTTCATTCCCTAAGTGCCCCGTGTGTGCTGGCTGTTATGAGTGGCTGTGTAATTACAGCTGGTACCTCCAGAGCCGTTACCACACCAGGCGAAAACTGCCCTGGCAGGCAAAAGCAGTTGTGAGTTTGCCTGGTAATAACTGTACTTATCCCATTAGGCATTCGGCAGCAGCTGTGTAAGTACTGAGCTATGAAGGGGGTTTTGAGTGGGCTTGAGGTCACTGGGCTTTGAGGTTCAATAAAGGCAAGTGTAGGGTCCTGCATCTGGGGAGGAAGAATACCAGATACCAATATAGGTTAGGGATGGACCTGCTGGAAAGCGTTTCTGAGGAGAAGGATTTGGGGGTCCTGGTGGATAGTAAACTATCCATGAGCCAGCAATGTGCCCTTGTCACCAAGGGAGCCAATAGGATCCTGGGCTGCATAGGGAAGAGTGTGACCAGTATGTCGAGGTCATTCTCCCCCTCTACTCTGCACTGGTGAGGCCACAACTGGAATACTGCGTCCAGTTCTGGGCTCCCCAGTTCAAGAATCCCCTTCTCTGGAGATCTTCAACATCCACCTGGATGCAGTCCTGAGTAAAGTGCTCTGGGCAACCTGCTTTGGCAGGGGAGTTGGACTAGATGATCTCTAGAAGGTCCCTTCCAACTCCAACAATTCAGCGATTCTGTGAAAGTCAAACACATGGAGCTACGATGCAAACCAAGGCTCAGGGTCATCCTGTGTCTAAAGGTGCAATAATTCCCTTTCACTGCACCTCTTGACTTTCTTTTCTCTGTCTTATCTTTTTCTGTCCTTCCCACCTATGTGTGACATTGGAAAAGCCCTAAGAGAGCAAGCCATGCTGGCAGCACATCCTGAACAACAAGTTTGGGGTCTGAGAGGGGAAAAAAACCCCACAGCTGGGGGTCAGCCCAAGGAAAAGCCATATATACATCCTGTCCTCCAGTCCCATGCAGTTACCTCCACCAGCACCACACCACCATGGCAACTCCCGCCAGCCCAGATGGTGGCACAAGGGGAAGGTGCCATTTCTCTCGGCAGATGGAGAGCAGAGCAATTTATCCAAGGCCTGAGGAGGCGGAAAACTGCTGAGGACAATGTTCATAAGCAATTTTAGCAGCTCTGTTGGTGCCTCTGCTTATCTGGGGCTTTGCAGGGTGAAGCAAAGCATTAGCAAACACCATGGTGTGGTGTGTGTAGGCTGCTGGTGGGGCTTGCAGAGGGCTAAGCTGACACGTCCTCTGTGGAAAGTGCCTCCTGATGACTGGGGATTCACACGCCACATTTTCAGAGGGCTCTGACATTTCAGCCCTTTGAAAAGCACTTTGCAGTGATCTGGTTTTGACTAAGTCCCGGTCTTAAAAATGAGTCCCTTCTTCCCACCTCCCACACTGGTTGGGAGAAGGAGTCACAGCCTGGCCACGCACGGGTGGGTTGAGGTCATCTTGTCGCAAGCCGTTGCTGTAACTGCTGAGGATTTAACAGCCCTGGCAGGTCTGGGAGCTGAGCGACAGAAGGTAAGAGTCAACCGACTCCATAATACCATATTTTTGCTGGTCTTGGTTCTCTAGAGCCAGAACCTAACAGCAAAGGAAGGTGAGCTGCAAGTCGGTTGCAGACGTTGCTCTGTCTCGACCTCTGCGATTCAAGCAAAACTACTGCACAGCAGGCTTTTTTTTTTCTTTCTTCTTTTTTACTATTATCATCATATTATACTCTGGAATTCAGTTTTTATGTATATTTTTCAGGCTCTGCAGGAATCCTGGATCTCTGTGAATAGATGGAAGTGAAATTTAAAGATATCGTCCAAATAGGTAAACACATCAGAAACATTATCTGGGTCACATTTGGGCAACAGGGTTCGCTCTGTTTTAAGTGCAAATGGTTTTACTGATGATTTAGATGAACTTCCTGAGGAGTGTTTGAAATTCCTGGCACACGTTCGATTTACCATCTGCTAGAAGGACTTTGATAAGCCCACAAAGAGACATTAGACCAGAGCTGCTCTTCATATCTCGGGTGGACTTTTTGTGATTTGACTAGTTTGTATTTTTTCGTGTTTGCATCGTTTTGATTCCTTGAGGAGAAGTGGGGCTTGCAAGGGACTGTGCAATGAACTGCTGGGGCAGAGATATTCTGTTAATTCTCCATCAATGTGCTGTCATCAAGTTGTTCCAGCACTGCCTGTTCTTTATATCTGTTAAAATTATTACGTAGAGTTGAGTTTTGTCCTCATTTAGACCAGATCTAACAGTAATTAAGCAATTTGTGCTGTCAGAGGGAACTTGAACTTGAGACTTGCCTGGATTACAGACGCTAAAAACTTTCTTGCTTTTCCTAAAGCATTCCACATTTAGCGCATAAATAGATGGTGCGTTCTTCTCTTCCATTTCTTTCTCAAGCGCTCAAAAAAAGTGTTTTTTAAGGAGCTTGTGTTGTAACCTACCGAAAACCAACCTGCCCAATAGGGTTGAATTCTGCTTGAAGATTTTCTGTTTTTCTAAAGCAGGCGAGTGCTATGGCAGGAGAGCAGAGGGGGCGGGTTTTTGGAAATGAATTTTTGCTAGGATGGGACCAAGAGTCCCGTTGACAGGGCCTGAAGTCTTTTTGCTCCTCACGTGAAAGTAACAGAAGCTTGTGTGTCTGCATGATGCCTCTCTAGAGACCCCTCTTGCAAGAGAAGGAGAAGGTTCCTGCAGGTCCCAGCCCCTGGGCAGAACTGCAGCACAGCTCCGGGGAGCCTGGGCGGCTGGAGGGGGCGAGGTGCGGGGGCCAAAGCGTGGAGGAACAGACAAAGAGGGGAATGTTCTCCGTTTGCCATCTCCCACTCTGAGACCTCATCATTTGGCAGTAGCGTGTCACCTTTTCAACCCAGTGTCCTGCCCAGGACCCTTCCTGAAACGTGCTGCTGTCTGAACATTGCTGAGCAACACTTCTGCCCAAGAGCTGCCTCCCAAGCCACGGCCCGTTGCAGAGGAAATAGCCCCAGCAAGGGTGAGAGAAAAGCTTGTGCTGCTCTTCTACAAACAGGTGAGACCAGGCATTATACAAAATGAGAGTAAACGTGTGCTGGGGAGATCTCACCCCCAGGCAAATATCCTGTGCCTCTGGTGGGAACGTCTGTGGCCATTTTCTACCACCACCGAGTGCCTTTTGACATATTAAAGACATGGCAGGAACTGAGCTCCCAGGGGATCCATTGGTCTTATTTCTGTGGACGCTTGTACCCTGGGTCTATTTGAAGAAGGATGATTCATTCAACTGCTCCTTGCTTATGGCTCTGTGTGTCACTTCCCATTGTAAGAAGAAGGGTCTTATTTGCTATCGTTGACTGGTTGGGCCTAATTTTGGGACAGATCTAGCATGGAAAAAATGCTTTACACAGCAAGACAGCAGCTGATTCAGTTTCTTCCGTGCTGGATGCTGGTGTTTAGAGTCTCCCAGGCAGGCAGTTTCATCAAGCAACATCAGACAGATGTTCCTCATCGTGTCCCAGCTGTGTTGACTGGTGACCTGCTCTGTCAAACACTTGTTAGGAGACACGGCCATTCATTCTGCATGGGTGGCATTTTATTAACAGATCCACCTGAAAACAGCAATGGATCTTTCAAAATAAGTATCTGTACCAGTAGTAATTGAAATGACCCTAGAAGCGCTTATGGTGATGGCACTCCCAAGAACTATTCCTGGGAAGGGGGCTGAGTTCCTGATTTTTCAGGAAAAGAGTAGAAATTCTACTCTGGATTTCCAGTGCCAGGCACGGTATGAATTCATATTGACAGTTTGATCTTTCTGATAGGGTGCACGGTGTCCCAAGACAATGCAGGACACAGTCAAGCCACCTGGTATGAAATGGCTGAAGTGGGAAGGGATCAGTATCAAAATCTCAGGGTTTTGCATTGTTGATCTAAGGAAAAGGCCTATCTTTGTGGTGCAACAACCAGCAGGCCAGGAACTTCAGCAGATGTCTCTAAGTGCACCAGAAGCAAAGATATAAGAAAAGTGTATTTTTCCCAGAGGGAACCTCTTCACAGGGGTGTTGGGGGAACTGAAAAGATCAGGAGATGCTCAGATGTTGGGACAAGGAGATGCCTTATCAATGATGGGATTGCATCAGCTGGTGTCTCCTCAGGTGACAACTTCAGTGCTCAGCCCCACCTGAACTGCAGACCAGGGAAATAAGTCAGCCCTCTTTGAGGACTGCCATGATTGCCCTGGTTCCAGTTGATGGCACAAGCTCCTCAGCACTGGTTAATACATGCAGGGCATGTATTAGGGTATGATCGTCCTGGAGGCACAGACTCTCCAGCATCCACGCATGGTCAGAGGACTTGCCATCACATTCTGCACTGTGAGGACAACAGCTCTTTGCAAGCTGAGTGAAGGTGGGCAGCAGTTTCCTTCAGATACCCTCAGGCTTCATCAGCACTGACTCTAGAGATGGAATGGAAGCTGCTGGAGATGTCTTTCTTTGGACCTCTGCTTACCCAGAATACCTGGAGTTTTGGATCCAGCGCAGAGTAAATGACATGGAGCTAAAGGGGGAACATCTCCATCCACAGTGTGGCAAGGTGAGAAGTCTTGCTGCAGGCAGAGCATGTCCAGTACGATGCTGGTTCAACCACTTCCAGAGTCATGGCCAAGGTGTGGGTAACACTGGAGCGTAGGACTCTGCAAAGAGACACCCAGCAGCTGCCACCGCTGGAGCCGCATATCAGCTCCCCGTTACAGCTTGCTCCTGCTGATAGCTGCAAATTGCACAGTGGAAATGTAGAAAATGTCTTTTTTTTTTTTTTTTTTTAAATGATTATGATTATTTTCATCTTGAGTCCAGCTGTAAATTATCCTGTCTAGTCAGGGGTACGGCTTGGGTTGAGGTATACCCTCGGAGCTGCTGGAATCCACGTGGGCGATCGCCCTCCGTCCGGTGCAGACCGGCAGGCTGTGGTGGACAGCTGGACGCATTAATTGCCCCAACGCCGAGGCACGTTCGCTGTGGTATAAATCAGCTGTTGTCTGTCAGGCGTGTTCCTGGCTTATCAATGGGAAGCCAAACGCCGTGGTGGGACGGCTCCGTGAAAGGGTAAGTCCTGGGGCGGCGTAATTGGTGGGAGCACGGGCTGCAGAGGGGACTGCGTAAAATGTCTTTTTTCCCACTTCTAAAAAGCCTGACAGCTACCAGCAGCTGGCAGGAGAGCTTCAGCCCTACACGGGCTGTAACAAAAAGATGAACTAACTGACGAGGAAGAAATACGACTCTGATGGACCTTACAGATCCCTTCCAAAGTCAGGATCGCAACTGTTGTCTCTGAATTCAAGGATGTGCTCGTGAGCAGGGCCAAGACAGCTTCCAGCCACCCCTTCATTTCCCCCTGCAGATCCCTGAGGAAATGTTATCCCACAGTTGGGGTCCAGCACGGAGATAATGTAGCTGTAATCCCCAGGTTTGATAAGGCCGGCAGCCATCGGTAGTGTTATCTCCCTTCTGGATGGAGGCCCCTTCCAGCACGAGGCTTTCACTTGGCACACAGCGCTGAACGCTGGATGTGAAAAGAGCAAATTGTGTGGGAGCTGCTGATTTGGTCTCCTTGGTGGGACTGTTTTGGTTTGGGGTTTTTTTTTTGTTGTTTTTTTTTTAATAAAAAGATCAGATGTTGCACTTCCTTGAAAACAGGACAATCTATGGGAGAGTTCATTAGTTTATGGCAAGCTGCAACACTGTGGAGCCTGGCTGAAGGCAAATGTTATTGCAAAGAGTTATCACTACAGGGAGAGGAAAATGATGTCCCAAGGAAATAAGCTCGGCGGAGCAAAACATGGAGCGATATAAAGCTGTGGAGGACAGGCTGGAGAGTTGAATGCTTTCTCAGAATAAAAGCCCCCGGTCACCTGTTTTTAATGCCAATGTTTACTTCCTGCATATTCAGTGAGTATGTGGGATACATCTGTTCAGGACTTCATCTCTAATGGGAGCAACAAGTATCATGATTGCAGCTGGCTGAACTTTTTTGCTACTAGTACACAAAAATGTCTTTGTGATCATCAAGAAACAGTGATAGCACCAGTAAAAATCAGGTTCGGTTGGTTTTTTTTTTTTTTTTTTTTTTGAAAATGGTGTGCTCTAATTTCAAGTTCCATGGAATTATATTTCAAAAAGGTCTTTCCTCCACAAAGCCCCCCTCTAAAATACAGATTTGAGCAGCTCTGATGATGACCAGCCTGTCTCAAGTCTGAGCAAAGCTGGAGATGCAAAGGGAGAGGAAATGCCCGCTTTCATAAATCTGACATAGCCGTACTGCCAGCTTTCTTAGCATTCCGTTAGTCTAACTAACACCAAGGGCTGAAACTGTAGTATCAGGTTTGGAGAAGTGTAAAGGTGAATCCAAAATAATCCATCACTTTCCTTGCTGAGTCTCACGCCTCTTGCGACGCCGCAGAGGACTCCAGTTTTGCACTGTCAGGGTTTTTTCTTGTGCTTTCCCCCTTTTTATTTCCTAACTGGAGAATTCATTGCAACTTTGTTCTTACGTAGTCTTGTGGTAGGATGCAGAAGCTTCTCCTTTAGGCGGTGGGATGCCGTGCCTGCTCCCAACCCAGCTGCCTACACCCAGCCGGCGGCTTGGGACGCTTGCGGCCTCTTGTTTTGTTTCAAGGGTGGTAATTTCTTCGTTGGTGTTTCAGCTGTCTTTAAACAACACCAAAGCATAATATGGCGCTACTTGAGAAGGACTGTCATAACCAGCCATGTGTCCTGTGGTGGGCAGCACCCACCTCCATGTGCTGCATAGCCTGGGAGAAGAGGTCTGCTCCCTGCTCCGGCTCAGCCTTGGGCCTGCAAAGCCCCTTTCTGCAAATGGAGGTATTTGCCCATGAAAAAGGAGGGTGACCCTTCATTCTCTTCCTTCCCTAGACCTCTCACCAGCTCAGGTTTCACCCTGTGCTCCTGAACGCTGTGTGGGTTGGTGTTGGGGTACAATCCCAACAGCTCCCCTGCCCGAGGAGCAGGCTGGTGTTTTGGTGGCAGTACAGCCTCTGGATTTAGCTCTGGTGACCTTAGAAATAAGAGGCCAACGTCTTGAACAAGCTGCCTGAGGAGCCTGGGATAGGTCAGCGATTTCTTCAGCAGATCAAAAGCCCGAGATGTTTTTCTGACAGCCCCGGAGCTCCCTGTCATGATTTATGAATTATATATGCTCTAAATGTTTAGCTGAGAAGGCTCACTGGGGGAACAAGGGGCTGGTTTGTGCAAGCTGGAAAGAGCATGTGGCTTCAGAGAGCCACCATCTACCAAGAGATATCCCCTTAGATGTGCTCTCTACAGAGCCATCAAAGGGCCTCAAGGGACTGTGGCAAAGGGAGCCCAGGAGACTTACAGCAAAAAATGTCGGGATATTTTAGCAGGCCAGTATTTTAATGGGAGAACAAGATACGGGGAAACGGACCCAGACCCCAGGAGCTGGGAGCTCTGGACTTGGGGCAGTAGACCTGCAACTTTCCCTCATTTCATGAATCCTCTCTCTCTTTGGAGCCTCAGCAGATCCCATGGGGTACAGCTCTCCCTTGGTAAGTGCTACGTGCCCTGGCAGATTTTGAGTTTCATGTCTTCTTTCAGAGGTTAGATGCCCAAATGCACTCTGCTGCGCTCCTGGGGCTCTTCGTGCCCCAAGAGCTGTCGTCACACCAGTGACACTTAGCTCATGTCTTTTTGAGGTTGTCTCAACAGCTCAGAATTGCGGTGCTTTTCTCTCTTCTCCATGAGATGAGAGGCGTGCTCAGCCCCACGCTTGCGTGGCCTGACCCGAGACCTATTCCTGACAGACAAAGCACGAGGGAGACTTTCCCAATTCTGATGCAGAACAGGGCAGGAAAACTCCTAATTATTAACTTTAAGGCCAGAGTGTTTCCGTGTGCACGATGCAGTAATCCCTGTATCGTGTCCTTTACTTCTAGATTACAGTCTACCGAGCAGGTAGTCTTGAAGTCATTGAGGGCTTTGAGTAACAGCAATCCACCACATCCCAAGCCTGAGTAATTACCTGCTGGAACAACTTTACTGTGTTGTGCTCTAACGGCTTCCAGCGTGTAAATCTCGTTTTTCCTCTGCCCCATGGAAGAGGAAGCCCTCTGCCAGAAAGCATCTCTTTGGGACGTGGTTATAGATGATGACTAGCACACCTCCCAACTCTCTCCCGGCCAAAATAAAGACACTGAAAGCCTTCAGCCCCCCAGTGTAAGACAAGTTTTCCAATCCTGAATGATCCTTGTATTTTTTTATTTTTTTTTGTCCTGGGCTAGGCAAATCCAGAACTGCGCCAGCTCTTTTCCCTGGCAGGATCCCTTGCTCCCCTGCGTGAGGGTTTTGGTTAGCAGTGGTCCAACTACAGCTCCTGTCTGCACCTTCTGCTGAGAAAGACATGCAAAAATGCTGCCCTCCAGTAGCCACCACCACCTCTGGGGAGAAATTTAAGGGTAGATATTTTGAAGCCTTGCTAAAGGTGGCCAGGGAGAATTAGGGAAATCCAGTAGCTGGAATTTCAGGTGTCTGTCAGACTACTGTCCTTTTTTCCACCACGTATGGAGGAAAGCGGTCAGATGTGCTGTCTGATGACCACTCGAACACGTTGGTGATTAAAGGGATAGAGACAGGCAGCGTGAAGCGCAAATTGGGGTCTCTGCTGCCTTGGTGTAAACTCTTAGGGAGTGCAGCAAAGTCCCTAAAGATGCTTACCTGGCCTCAAAGGAGTTATTCTGGGACACCTCAGATGCAATCTGGGCCATGTTCTCTACGGTAAGTCTTAAATCTCTCTGCTAAGAGGAGTGACTTTGCTGCTGTCACTCTTTAAAGAGAGGCTGGATGAGCAGTGGGATTTGTCACTTGAGGAACAGCCGAACATGTATTTTCTGTCATTTTGGGCCCCTTCTCTCTTAAAATCAATGCGAAGTGGGCTCCCAGGGTACTTTAACTGTCTCAGAATGATCGCAGGGTCGATCCTAACACGATATACAAGGGAAGTGGATGTAGCCCCAGAAAACATATACCATTGTTGAGCTGAATGAGAGAGAGCAAGCCTTGGCTTATTTTTTCTTCCCCATATGGAGGCAGCTTTTGTCATCATATCACTCACGTAACCTTTCAGATGAACTTAGTAATCATGATATGTTTTGGTTTGGCTTCTTTCAGATTAAAACCTTGCCTTTCAGAAAAAGGAAACCATAAGTTAAATAACTCCAAAATTAGGTATTTCTGAAGGATAATTAGTGGTCTTCTTTCTTACCAAAAACAACCCAAGACTGTGCATTAAATAATACCTTGTAGTAATTCCTTCAGTTCTGCTCCAAATGTGATTAATTTAGCAGGATGTTATCGGTATAGCATCCTACATTTCAAACCACACTTTAGGGTATTATCTACAATAATGAATACTATTTATGTCTGCAACTTTTTGAAAAAACAACCAGACTTTGTCCTAAATCCCCCATCTGGGTCTTTTGTGCTTCACCAGTTGCACCAAGGCTTGTATTTGCCTACACCTAAATTACCAACCGATCATATTCTTTCATTCCCTATTCCTGTAGATAGGGGGACCCATGTAAAGTGAATGCAGATACAGATCCCTGCCCCCAGTTATTTCATTTGGATGCAAAAAATACTGGAATTACAGTCCTCCTACTTTATCGCTTTGAGCAAAAAGCAATTTTAGTTGCACTGAAATTTCCATAGTGAGGGGAACGGGTCTGTGTTTGTAAAAGAGTTCCCTGCAAAAAGTGCTATTGTCCGTGCAAACACATAAATATATACTATATAGGGATATACGTATGTATATGTGCACATAGGCACTGTATATACAGACAGACACACACACATACTTAGGAGATGTGTATATAACTCTCACTTATATACAAATCTATTCCCTGTTATGAAACAATCATCAAGATATAAACAAGAGAAGTTAAGCCATGGATGGGCACATTTTCAAGTGCTGCTGGAGGGTTTTATCTACAGTATTGAAGAAGTGCTATCAAAACCTAAACAGGGCACTTATTACAAAGAAACCTTTACGTAAGTGCTGGAAAGGTTTGCCGAATAACCAGATGTTGTTGCAAAGACACTTCTCCTCCCCCTCTTCCCACTTCTTTCCTTCTTTAATAGTTCGATTAATTCTGCACATAAACCGGGGCTGATAAAAGTTCTAAGCTGCAAACTTCACCGCATCTGGACACTGTCGAAGCCAGATCGTTCAGCCCCGCGCTTCAGTTCCTTTTTATCTCCCTCAATAAAAATAAAAACTTCCAACGAGTAGTGCTGACCTATATATACATTTTTGCGCTGTAAACACTGACATCTGCAAGCTGCTCCGAGCGAGCACGCAGCGCTTTCCACCAGGGCAACCGCTCGCCCTTCGCCGCAAGAGAAAGACACAGCTGATGCAGCCGGAGCAGCGTATTCTGCTCGACTCTCAGCTATTTCCAATCCTCTGGCTAATCGCTGTCAGGGGAGAAATCAAAGATTAGCTATTTTGCTGGAGGAAGGAAAAATAAACGACCTCTCGGAATATGTTGCTTAACGTTGTCTAAGCAGAAATGTTGGTTTTGGTTTTTTTTGGTTTTTTTTTTTTTTTCTACTCACAGAAGGAGAGCAGCAGTAAGGAAAGCAGACCCGGTCTCCTCCAGTAACCCATTTTCTGCGTCCCGCCGGCGACCAGGAGCCCGGCTTCACGGCGTTGACCAATTCATCTTCCCTGGGTGCAGCCAGTCTCCTGCCTTTCTGCTGTCAAGCCCGGAGCCCCCAGTTTTGCGAGAGGCTCCCGGCCAGGCTTGCCGGGAAGGCGGATCCAGCCGCTAAAGCCCAGCTGTGTGTGGGGTCCGCCCAGGAACTGCAGTTTATGAACAAACTAAGCCTGACTCTCCTCTCGAAATATATACAAATATGGGAGGGGGGGAGCCGGGGGAAGAAGCCTGGCTCTGAGAAAAAGAGTTGGATTTTTTTTTTTTTCCTTTTTTTTTTTTTTTTTTTTTTTCCCCTGATGACAATGCGGAGCTGCTGCCGGCTCTGTACGGCCCAAGGATCTTTGAAGGGGACCTAATGTCTACTGCATGTATCTAATCAAAAAGGCATGGGCACCCCTGCATGCCTCTTTCCTCTGAATAAAACACAGAAGGTAACGATTCAATAAGCTGAGCTGCCATTAATTTGCTGCTCCCCCCCCGACCCTTTTAGAAATTAACTCTATCTTTTAAGTAAGCTTCAACGGGTGATATTTTTAATAGAGATAATTAGAAGTTTTAGGGCAGCTTTTTCAGAAAGACCACATCAATATGAGCTTAGCCTAAAGTGGGTGCTTTTGACCCATTAAAGCAGCAGGATTTAAACATATACTTATATGTTTTCCTGAACCAGGGCCTAAAATAATAACATAGAGCATTTAAATAGCTGCTTTCTCCCCAAGATCTCAAACTGCTTTACAAAAACTTGTAAGAAATATTATCCCACTTACAAAAGGGAAACTGTGAAACGTAGCAGAAATCTGACTTGCCTTGGTTGTTAATACAATCAATCAGTGGCAAAAGGAGGAGTAAAATCCTCAAACTCTTGCCCTATGATCTACCCCAACCCTTCAGATTGCGTTAAAATAATGACCATTGTAATTGAGTGTGGCAGAGAAAGAGATGTTGTTATTAAGGCCTTTTCCAGCCAAAATGCCTGCCCTAAGGTAAGGCTAATTTTTTACAGTTGTTGATAAATACATCAATTAATTTTTAATGCATACACAGCATTCTGATTCAGTGAATCTCAAGCTTTTTATTTGCCCATTTTACAATTCATCTTTTAGTTCATCAATCAGTACGTGGTGGATATGTGGTGTATCTGTATCTGCTTGTGTGTGTGTGTGATCATTACTGGTGAGCGTTTTGCTCTGTGAACTTCAAGATCCTTTCTTTGTATGAATCTCTCTGATAAACCGCACCCACTTGTTTTGTAAACTGTTTTTTTTAAATTATTCTGTTTGCATGCTAAATAATGGTATCTCTTTCCCTTTCTTTTGTATTTAGAAAGGAAAATGGGGAGGTATTAGATGAGGTACAGATACAGCTGATGAATATAAAGCATCTCTCCTACACCTTGGCTACTCCAGCATGCCTCTGCAGAGAGCTGCTTGCTCTGCTCCAACTTGCTTGTCCTCCACAGAGAAACGGCCATACGTCCCTGGGATAACAGAGTAGAAACTGAGGTGGGTGCCCTAAAGGAAGACACCACCTGGGATACACAGGGAACATCTATCAGGAAGAAGGAGTCTAGAAAGGTCTGTCTGACGAGGGGAGCTGCCTCTTGCTCACAGCCCTTAAGTCCTAGGCAAGGTGCAACATGGCTCTCCCTTGCTTCGCTGTCTTTACATCAAACTGGGCATCTTTCTATGTTCTCTGTACTATTAATCAAGAAGAGATGGGTTGGCCTGCATTACGACTGCTGAGGTATGGCCTCTGAGGGCTAAGGACAAGCAGATGTTTAGCAAACTTTCGAAAAGACGTTATTTTTCAACTCCCATGTGCACAGTGGCTCCTTTGGGTGACCTGCCAACTCTCCTCTTTCTGATTCACAGCATTTCAAAATGCCCACAGATCCCTCAGAGTGCCGCTTGGATTCTCAGACGTGAGCCCTTCTGTGTGTTACGAGGCAGCTGGGTAAGGCTCCTGTTAGGAACGTCGCAGATTATTCATGATCCATGGGAGCCCTCTTTAAAATCAGGAAGAATCCCCCGCTGCCTATGAAATTCAGAGAGAAATAATGTCCCCAGCAGGAGCCCGGAGGGGCTTTAAACAACGGTGGACATTGACAAAACACACCGTATGATTTGGAAGTGCAAGGGGAGCAAGGAATATTATTTTTCAGTGGCAGAACCTGGGAAGGCAGTGGGAAGCCTGCACAACATCCCCAAAGCCAGGGACCCTTAGCCGCAGGAGCTGTGTTTTCTGAAAAGCTGGGCAATCCCAAACAACTTCTGAGCCAAACTGAACCCTATAAAATACTTCATCCTGTCTGCAGAATCATCTTAGGGAGAGCTTTGGGGCCAGAGCTCACTGAAATGAGAGGGAAGGCAGTAGCTGCCCCATGCAATGGCATCTTTACAAGGCAGTTGGGTTTCCACGGGAAGCTCTGCAAGGGGAAGCTTTTGGGGAGCGATGTTTGTCCCCCTCTTCCTAAACAGCTCTACTTATTTCTAGACCGTGTTAGACCTGTTGCTTCGTAAAACATGGTGACGTGGGCAAGGGTTTGCTTTCATAAACTGGCCGATGGGCTCTGCAGGCTGCTCTCTGCACAGAGGAAACCTGTCCCTCCAGCCCTTGCTGCTCATGTACCCTGCCGTAACCTGCGTTTTCGGGCCACTGAGCACTATTGTAAGCAAACCTCATCTGCAAAGTAGGAAGAATGTGAGGCTGGGAGCTTGTTTCACACCTCTCTGGTGTGAGTCACCCTGGGTTGAGCGGGGAGCCATGCTGCAAGTGCCCCACTGACCTGGGCTTTCCTCTGTTCTGGAGCCCCTGCTTATTTCTCGGACCTTATCCGAGTAAAAAATGCAAGCTAGAACTCCACAGAAGTTACTCAGGGGAAAGTGAGTAAGAACTCTGGGATTTAGCCCGAAGTGTCTAAGCTCACATTATAGAGCTCTGCTTCCACGAGAGAACACAGTGACCTTTTGAGTAAGACATTGGGGAGGAAGAAGAGATAAATGGTTATTTTTATTGTTGGCTTGTTTATTCCTTTTTGGTGTAAATTCCCCTGCTCCTCTATTAGTGGTCTGGACAACCTCATAACTCAACACACACTGAAGGCTGGATTTAGGCTGAGGAACGTAAGGTCTCCGCAGGGTGATTTTTAAGTTGCATTGTGGGAGCAGTTTCCCCAAAGTTCTCGTTTAGGAGCTGGATGATATTTACTAGAGAAGTAAAACAAAACTTTGGACACCTGAAACAATATAGCATATATTTAAATGAAGGTTTCAAACAGCCTGCGTTTCCAGCGTGGGAGGGAAGGCTCTGCAATCAATCAATAGGTTTGAAGCTCCCAACATAGGCACTGAACACCCTTGTGCAAGGTAACATCATGATGGACACATGCCAGACCCCAGGTGAGCTA
The DNA here is from genome assembly GCA_013399435.1 of Arenaria interpres. Taxonomy (NCBI): domain Eukaryota; kingdom Metazoa; phylum Chordata; class Aves; order Charadriiformes; family Scolopacidae; genus Arenaria; species Arenaria interpres. The sequence continues at coordinate 29,803 of VXAK01003667.1, read as the reverse complement.
AACCTCTTATTCTTCCCAGGGGCAACCATCACCTTTGTGTGACAGGAGATGTGAAGGGAGAGAGGGGGAAGAAGAGAACCATGTAGCCATGCCCTGGACAATGCTAATGCAAGGGCAATGCTCCTGAGCTTCCCTGGACCTCCTCCATGCCCGCTAGACCCCTGAGATCATAGCGGGGGCAATGGGTTTAAAATGCCTGACTACAACAAAAGGTGGTGGGTTGACTTCTGCAATCAGAAGTTGTTCCCTTGACCCTCTTGATTGCTTGCACCTTACATGTCTGGACTGCTATCTGTTGCATCTGCTCTGTTCTTTTTTAATCTGTTGATAGCAGTAGTGATGTTGGGCTTCAGAGAAGGTCAATGAGGGTTTCTGTTGTGAAGAGGATTTGTTTTATACTTTGAAGTTTTAAAAGCCAGGTCTAAGGAAAATGGCTACCTGATAGGATCAGGACTTAGCCTCTATTAGCGAGCACAAATCCATACTCTTAATTTACGTGCATATATTGTGTGGTTGGATTGAACTACTCCCAAGTTATCCTGGCAGTTAATTAAACGCCAGGAATTTTGGTGTCAACAATTCTGCATCTTATAAGCACGGCTTTGGTTTCACCATGTCATCAGCAACAGTTGCCTGAGAAATCCTTCTGCACTGGGGACCTGATCCAGCTGCCATCTCCATCCTGCACTCACAAGGACACTGGCTCACGCAAGGCCTGGGAGGGTCGAATAAATCCAAACACCATTGCCTGGTGTGCACTGAGGGTGCCCATCGCTCTCCGGGAGAAGTTCTCATTACCTTCCCGCTGATGCGGTTTCATAGTGTTTTGGTGTTTGCGTGAGCTTATGTACCTGGTACTATGCTTTGAGCTCCCTGAGTTGACCTAGGGCATTTTCCATTCTCTTGCTGCAGCTTGTCCCAGCGGTGGTGTGATAACCTTTGATGATCAGGCAGCTTGAGCAGCGCAATCAAAGCCAGCAATGCGTCCTGAGGGACACAGCTATACCTCCTTTGGGCACTGGTGGCCTTGTCTGCCTTGCCACAACCACTTCTCCTTAATCCTGCCAACTTCCCCATGCTCCTGCCTCTCAGCTAATGCTTGGTTTGGTAGCCATGCAGGATAAATGCATTTTTAAGTGATGCCTGACCAGAAACGCTGGTCTAACAGGCTCCTTGACCAAAGCTGCATCAAGGTTAAATAAAGGTCTAATTTGCCCATCTCTAACATTTACAATGTTATTGAGTTGTTTGGTTTTTTTTCTCCTGTTCAATTCTGTCCCAAATCCTCTTGCTTCCTCCCTGTGAAGTTTTGAGTTTTTCTCATGGCTTGCTTTGTGCTGCTTTTGAAGCCACTTTCAGTACACTTCCATTCATACTGTTGATGTGCTTGTACGATTCTTTCAAATAGGTGAATTAGTGCTGGCTTTCTTGTTTGTATTCATGGATCCAGATCTGCCGTTGCTGAAATGGATGGGAACCACTGCTACCGATTTCAGACTGAGTGGGATTGGGTGATTTCCCCCAGCCCAAAAGACATCCATATCTCTTTTCCACTCTCCACTTATCTTTCCATGAGCTTTTCTTTCTCTGAATAGTTAACGAAATGTTGATTTTTTCTATTGTTTAGTGGCCGTTTCACACAGCCATTTAGATAATAGAAATACATCTATGAGGGACTTGTGGGAGGAGAGTATGTCCCATTTATTCTTTTCAAACCTACTTTTCCTCCTGCACTCTTCCACACTGAAGCAGCTACTCAAGCATTTTACCGACTCTTCCTTGACAATCATCCCTCCACTGTCTTTTCTTAGGGAACCTCAGTAGTGTTTTCTGCGATATCTGTCATACCAACGACACAGGATGCAGACAGATGCCAGGGCTTTCAGTGAGGGTCAGACTTTGAAGACCAGAAGCACAAGCTGGCATTGCTTTGGCTGTCAGATGCCTCCGGTCACCAAGCACCTTCGGGTCTGAAGGAATTAGCCTGTAGAGGGAGGCACAAGCAGTTTGACAGCCTGACTCATGATCTTTGCATTATTATTACTGGTAGTGAAATTATGATAGGATCCAGGAGCCTGAACCATGGGTCAGGAATGTGCTTTTGAAGGGAAACTCCCGGTCATCCCGCTCTTGCTTGTGCTACAAGGCAATCTTAGGGCACGCACAGGCTGGATTTGTTTTAAGTAGCAAGTAAACTGGGAGGTGTGAAGGGTGGCCATTCCCTGGGAGCGGGATTAATATTCAGCAGGAGTATTTGCTACTTAACTCTCTCTTCCCAAGGTTCCTGAAAGGCCATGGGTGTTATAGGGAGATGCAAAGCATAGCAACTGCTTTAGAGGTTTTCATTTAAGTTCTCAGTAGCAGAGTGGTGGTTGGTGGTGGTGGTTGTATTATCATTTAGTTTTAACTCCTTCTAAGAAGTTGAAGGGAGGAGGAACTCTAAACGACATTACCGAAAATGAGCGTTGTGACAAAGGGCAAATGATCTGGAATATTTCCCATTTATACAGCAGATAGTTTTTGTTTAAGGTATGTGTTTGCTATACAAAAGGCTGTCAAAAATCCAAGCAGGAAAGGTAACACATATAACCTTACAAAAAAGCATCAGGGAGCTGGTTATAAGGTAATATACCTTGACCAGTCAATGGCTTTCTTCACTCAAAAAGCCATTTATCCAGAGTACCAGTAGGATTAAAAAGAATGGACTTACAGACGAGAAAAAGATGTTGCCAGAGACTGCGCCAGGAGTCAGGAACAGCTGAGAGGAGGGCATTAGGGCAGGCTGCTGCTTCTGCATATGGTGTCACGGCTTACAGAAAGCATTCTAAAACTTGCAAAAAGCAGCACCTGTGTTTGGTGAACTTTCTCTCCTATAAGACCACAGAATCACAGAATGATATGGGGTTGGAAGGGACCTCTGGAGATCATCTAGTCCAAGCCCCCTGCCAAAGCAGGTTGTGTCCAGGTTGCACAAGAACGTGTCCAGGTGGGTTTCGAATGTCTCCAGAGACAGAGACTCCGCCACCTCTCTGGGCAGCCTGTTCCAGTGCTCTGCCACCCTCAAAGTAAAGAAGGTCCTCCTCATGTTTAGATGGAACTTCTTATGTTCAAGCTTGTGCCCATTTCCTCTTGTCCTGTAACTGGGCATCCCTGAAAAAAGACTGGCCCCATCCTCTTGACACCCACCGTTTAAGTATTTATAAGTGTTGATCAGATCCCCCCTCAGTCTTCTCCAGACTAAAAAGCCCCAAGACCCGCAGCCTTTCCTTGTAAGAGAGATGATGTGTAACTCTCTGATATGGAAGTCAATAGCATTTTGATGTGAAAAGGTTGTTTTGAGAAAATATACCTCTCAGATGACAGCTTCAGAAACTGATGGGATGTGTAGGTAAGTTGAGTTGAGCTTGCCTTCCTATGGTTGAACAAGGAGGGACATGCTGCCTAGCGAAGATGCTGAAGAGCAGAAGAGTGTCCTGGTTAGAGGAACCTGTAGGAAACCAGATGCACATCCCGACATGAGGGAGTCCAAAAAGAGCCCGACTGCACCAGTGGCCATGCCCAGCTAAGGAGGGGAAACACCAAAGCTTCTTTTGACCCATGAAGCACAAGTCCTGGAGGTATGTCCGAAAGCAGTACTCTGCTGGGACCATTCTTCTGTGAGAAAATACTGTTAGCCCAGTTTGCAGGCTGAGGTGGGGAAAAGGGGCTCAGGAAGAGCACTTTGTTGGAGACTTTGGTGCCTGCTGAAGACCGCTTAATTGCACAGTGGTTTGTTAGGACACCACACTCTTCTCTAAAGCTCCTCAGGCTATGATGTCCTTGAGGGCTATCCAGGCTGTTGGTCATCTTCATTTGGGCACTTCTATCATTATCCTCCTCCTCCATACATAGTGTTTTAACTCTTCTCCACGTCTCTTAGTACTATTAAGAAAATTCAAAGCTGAAAATAGTTTATGAAATGACTGAATGTTAGACCTGCAAAATATTACTGTACTTTATTGCTAATGTTGTTTCCATAATAAAAATATTTAACACAAAGTATGATATCCTGCATGAGCTTCACATAAATATTTCCATTGTATCGCTGATACGGATCAGAAAAATTTCAGTATGCACATCCTGCAAATGCAAGTGTAATTGATACAAGGTATGTATCTTAATGTACATCTTGAGTAAACATAAGAAAACCGTACCCTAATGGAAAACAGACTTTGTCTTACAATGTGCAATCATGCTTTTACATCTGAACTGGACTTTGGGTTTAGAAAACAAATCTTAAATCAGTCCTATTCAGAGGACAAATCACAGTTCACATACTTGTAAAAAACTTTTGTTCTAGGAAAGCCTTTTGTGGAAAAGCTTGGGAAAACTCCATCCAGCTACAGTGGTGGAGGGGTGGGAAAGGAGGGATCGAGGTATCAGTTCAAACAATCTGAGGGAAAAGTTGAATAAACATTGAAGACAACAGAATAGAAACCAGACGCCAAATATTAATTCATGGGGTCTTCAAAGGGGATTTTGAGATTTATTTTAATTGTTGTTGAGAGAAAAAGATTAATTTTTGGATGAAAAATGTATGCAAATTCAGCTGTGGTCAACACTAAAAAAAAAGTTTCCTACTCAAAGCAGAAAAAAGCAAAGCAAAGCAAAGCAACCCAAAATATCAACTCTTTAATCCCCTGAGATGGCCTTTAACCTGGGTTTGAAAAAGGCAGGAAAACAAAAGAAAAAAAAAAAGCTACATGAGAATAATAAAAAATGTAGTGCCTGAACCAAAGGACAGGAATCTGGTGCAAAAATGGGAAATGTCAAGGGAAGGACGCGATAGGTTGTCCTGTTTTGAGAATGATAGGGCTGCTCCTGAGTGTCTAATACAGTGTTTGGAGTACGAGGAATAAATAGGAAGAACCTCTATGTCCATTTTACTGGTCCCACCAGGACTGTGTGTGTGGGCACCAGGGTGTCATTAGGGTATAAACCCAAAGGCTGCAATAATGAAGGTGTGTGTGTATATATATATATATATACACACATATATAGTGCGTAATGTATTAACTGACTGATGTTCAGTAGGAGCTGCGAGGCAGACTTGCTGAATGTCTCTCCAAAAAGAACAGGAATCACAGGAAAGCTCAGTTAGGGTTTCTTCCTGCTCAACAAGGAGAAGGAGAAAAGGGATAGATGGGGTTTTTATTAGGCTCCGGGGAGACCTTATAGCGGCCTTTCAATATCTGAAGGGAGCCCACAGGAGAGCCGGAGAGGGACTCTGTGTCAGGAAGTGCAGCGACAGGACAAGGGGTAATGGCTTTAAACTGGAAGAGGGGAGATTTAGATTAGATACCAGAAAGAAATTCTTTACTGTGAGGGTGGTGAGGCACTGGAACAGGTTGTCCAGAAAAGGTGTGGTTGCCCCATCCCTGGAGGTGTTCAAGGCCAGGCTGGATGGGGCTTTGAGCAACCTGGTCTGGTGGGGGGTGTCCCTGCCCATGGCAGGGGGGTTGGAACTCGATGATCTTTAAGGTCCCTTCCAACCCAAACCATTCTATGAGTCTCTGATTTATTAAATAAACACCAGGGGCTTCTCCAGAGCTCAACTCAGGGCATTTTAACTACTTGGGTACCTCCTGGGGAAGTGTGGCAGGGCCAGGCCACAGTGCAGTATTGACCAGCAGAGATGGTGGGCAGAAGAACACCCTTCTGGATGTCCTACCATGGCTGGGAGGGAGCTGACGGAGAAGGCATAGCAGACGGGAGGATAAATAAAAGCGAACACAGCCCGACCGAGCCCATGGCTGCCTGAGAGCTCAGAAGTAACGGGCTGGTGGGCTTTAAAAAAAATAACCCGAGCTGTCTAATGTTAACAAACATCCTGTGGGAAAGTTAATAGCTGCTGAAAAGAGAGTCCATAAAGCAAAATGACAAGTCCTGCCACAGAGGGAAGACAAGACACAGCACAGGCGCATCAGAAACTCTTTCAGTGACCCGAGAACGGAGAGAGGAACGACAGCAACAGCAAAAATACATCTTAGGAATAAACATTTACAACTGTCTGAGTGATGCTGACCGCCCAGGGGACAGTGGAAGGTCTCTCCCTCCCCCGGGCAGGAGGCTAACGCTGCCGGGCTTGGGGCGAGGGGGGCTTTAGAGCAAGGAGGGGTGGCTTCATACTCCCCCCCCGCCCCGTGTCGGCGAAGGGGTGCCCACCGCCGGGCCGATTTTTGGCCGAAAAGGCGATCAGGAGGCCAGCAGCCGAGACAGGGC
>VXAK01003667.1:0-22982 GCA_013399435.1 Arenaria interpres | reverse complement strand
CCAAGTTTCGCAAGTAAATCCCCCTCCCCGCTGGGTTTCAGCCGCAGGTTCCCAGAGCTCTGCCTTTCCAGGGTGGGCGTGTGGTCCTGCCTGCCTCCCGCCCGCCAATGTGTTAAAAGATAACGATCCTCCTCGGAGAGATTAAAAGAAAAACATCTCGATCCGGATGTATTCAGTTTCCTGTGGAAGGGGAGAGGTGGTTACGCGTGTCCCCGGTGTCCTGAGGAGGAATTCACGGCTACTTGGGAAGTGTTTGGGTAGAAAGTGCAAGGGTTTTGTTTGTTTGTTTTAAAAAAAAAAGTTACTTTGTGACCTGTAAGGGAAAATATTTCTCCTTTCTGTATCTTCCTGGCTCGTGATGGCTTTTGGTATCCAAAGTTGTCTATTTGTGGACTTTGGGGTTTTTTTTCCCCAAAAGCAGGTTTTCTGTTTTCATTTGCAAATGTGATACAGAACATGGGTATAAAATGAAGCCCTGCCAAAGCCTTTATCCTACAGAGACCGGTCTTATTTGAACAAATGTGGTGTGAGAGAAAGGGAGGCAGGGTTAGTAGCCTTTGCCTTGTGTGGCTAATGTTACATGAATCTTTATTTTCCTTCTCTAAAAAGATGGAAGACTGTTTGGCAAAAAAAATGGAAATCACTGTTTCAGAAGCTGAGAAACGGACTGGGAGGAATGCCATGAACATGCAAGAAACATACACTGCTTACCTCATTGAGACAAGGTGGGTGATGAGAGGTTACTCTCAAGAGTACGTGGGTGTGCCATTCTAAACAGAGTTTCTCTCTTTCCCCCCGGAAATATTCAGGTACAGTTGATGAGAGGATTTACTTTGTTTATGATTTGTTATGTGATTATCAGCCTACTCTGGAGAATCTTTCCCCATGAAAGCTTGGCATCTGAACTCCCAATTCAGTATTAAGGCTGGTGGTGTGTAACTGTGTACCTTAATTCTTCATTTGGCGCTAGGTGGAAGAATGTGTGCTTGAAAGATGTTGCTTTAGTACGGTGTCAGCAACCAAACTTGATTATTTCTTAGACATGGGTTAGATAAATTTATATACGTACCTAGGAGGTTGTATGCACAGTTTGTGCGTGAGAGAGGTTGTGCATTGTGGTCTACAGTAATGGTTAGGCTTGCTTGGGATCACAAGAAAATAAGGAAGCCTCATGACTTATGTCATGTGGTCAAGATTTACTGCTCTACTAATATGTGAACTGTTTTGCTTGATCTGATCACCACATACACGTTATAGATGCTCTAAGGGTTAGGGTTAATTAACTGTTTCCTTCCTTCACACTAGCTTGAACTTTCACTGGAGAACTTACTGCTTTCAGTCATCTTGTGTTGGCAAGATTAATAACACAAGTATGGTAAACACACTTGGTCCCACAAAGACAACTTGCAACTTTCAGTATTGAGTAGTGAACAAAGCTTTAAAATCTCTTCTCACTTACAGTTACTTCCCAAACACTCACAGATGACTCCTATTATGCAGGATCATGTTACTCAGCTGAAGCAAGAATTTCAAAATTAGACTTTATTAGGAGTTTTGTCTCTCTCTTCTTTATATTAACAGTTTTAACCTTTGGGCCCTGCCATGGGAATGATCTGCCGTACAGATAAAACCTTCTGAAACAAAGCAGTTGCATTTTTGCAAAGGCACTGAAAAGTTCAGATTGTAATACTATCACATAAGTCTTCTAGTTACTAGTTGAAAGGCTTCTTAACTTGTTTCACTGCTGAAGGGACACACCAGTCACATTAACTGTGGACCTACTGGGATAAGTTTACTATATATTGCTAAACTTTAAGAATAAAATCCAAAATAGATGTACATCATATTTTTCAAATATTGTAGCTCTTTGGTAGTTGCTCAGATGTTTAAAAAAAAACACTTCTACAGTGTATTGGTATTGAAGATCACATCTTCTCATGTGTTATCTTTCTTTTAATGATATTTCTGAAGGAAAAAAGAAGAAAATCGGAATCATAACTGTGATGTGAAGTGTACTCTGGGGGCATCTTTATGCAGCCCCAGAACATGCTGACTGCATTGCCTTTCCCAGTCTTCCTTACATTACTTTAGACTCACTCCTGCTGGTCTTTCCCAGTGGTTCTTTCGTACTGGTAAAAATGTATTTTGCTGCCCAGATTGCTTTCTTTCGTTAAGATTTATTTTATTCTGTGGTCAGCAAATATGAAGGCCAATTACATGTTTGTCACAGAACTATTGAAAATGTGGGTTTGTCACATCTTTAATAAAATAGGTTCTCTATTCATTTTGCTGAGAAGGCAAAATTTCTTGCATAAATATAATTGCTGGCTATTAAATGTGCTTCCTGCCGAGCCTCTAGCTGTAGGTGGGCTTCACAGCAATTTGTCTGTGGGTAATAGGATATTTTGTAGCTGAAGAATAAAACTCAGTTTATAGTAATATAAAAGGAAGACCACTTAATAATAGCTGCATTACAGTTATGTGAACTGAGGTTCCACCGTTACTGCTATCTAGGATTTAATTTCAATTCGAACGGAGGAGTTGTGTGCATCTGGGAGAATGAGACACAAGATGGATGCAATTACAACCACTGTGTATTTGTTACAGGACAGGAGCCGAGTACCTAAACTTGGAATTCCTCAGTTTCGCTAGTGCTGGATGAAACTGTTTTCGAAATGCAAGCGATGGTGTTGCTTCCTTCTTCTTTTCAACATGAAAAGATGTATTGCTATTTTCAGATTTCCATGTGACTTTTTTTTTTTTTAAGTGATATTACACCTCCACACAGATTACTTTCTTTGAGACAAAACAAACTTCTCTGCTGTAGACTGCAGAGACTCAGCAAATTTCAAGGGTCATGCTTCCTGAAAGCATCTCCTTTTATTCTTGGTTTACACCTTTCTGCATTAGCTAAGTAGGTTTTTGTGGTGAGCTATTTCCGTTCAATTAGTCTTGGAGTCAGTTTATTTCACAGCTTCCATTAAGCTATACAGTTATTTAAAAATAACTTAGTTTTATATTCTCTCTGTGAGAACAGATGAATAGTTCCACCTCTTTGTGGGAAATGGCATTAAGGCAAATACAAGTTCTTTTAATTAGGATGTGTAACTGACTATTCCTCCTTGATATTTAGGTGCTCAGCATATCAGTTGCTTTCTGTAAGGGAAATTGCAAATATACAGCACCTCACTTAAGTTCAGATTCGCTTGCTTTTTAGAAATTGAGACAGCTGTGTCTTGTATCAGTGTCTGGATGAAACTGCAAGAACTGAGATAGGAGTCAAATTCTGCATTTTATGCTGGTCTGGTATCCTTTGTTTTCCATGGCAGATCTGAAAGTTAATAGGAATGCAGAGCACTTCTAAGTGCTTTGTGTTGATGGATTTTTAATTACAGTACATAGAGGGATGTCTGTTTTCCTGTTCTCCTTCAAAGCAAACAATTTCTTCTGTAGTAGTAGGACGGCTCCATTTAGTTAACTTTTGCTTCTGTCCCTGCTGATTTTCACATCTCTATCCCTGTCCTGCTGGTCACACAGTATGATGACTGGAGTGTGGGATTTTTTTTTTTGTTTAAATGTGGCTTTAGGAAAAAGTAACTTAATTTTATGTGGCCTGGTAGCTGACGACTTAATAGCAGGATCCCTAGTTTCCAGCCTTGCTAGTCTTTACTTCCTTTTGAAGTAATTTGACAGGATGGCTCACTGTATTTGCTTGTTACTCCCCCACCCATACTGGGGGAGTTACTAATCTTATTTCTGCTTTCGGTATTTGGAAAGTTTTCTGTTAGTTAAGTTGTGACATGAGCGATAACTACTTCTCCCTTATGACCTTGGGTTGCCCATCCAAAACGTGAAGACTTCTAAACAAAGTTTCTGTGAGAGAAATCAACTTGGAAATCAGTAGCCAGCCAGGTCACAGTTCAGTGGTAGCAATGCTGCTTCAGGAGTTTTTCTTTTGTTATGTTTTGTTTGAGTGCTTTTCCCAAAGTCTCCTGTTCCATGTTGGGCTAGGTGAAGAGCCCGGGCATGCGTTTCCTGGGGAGAGGCACGAATGAATGCCCGCAGAGGTATACTGTCTTCTGATAAAACAACAAAATGCAGATTTTTGGTCACTGAGAGTCAGGAAGACTTGTCTGCTCCCTCCAAAGGAGGTACTGGGGGAAAAAGGAAAAGCCTGAATCCAGCGTGAGCTTTAAACGGGAGAATCAGGAGATGAAAGACCGAAGAGTTGACAACTTACTTTACTGCTGACTTACTTAACTCATACTCTGAATCATTAACCTGCCTAGTGGTTATGTGTTTTAGTTGAATGCAGCAAACTGTTTAGGTGAAAGTATTTAAAAAAAAAATAAAAAAAACATCACCTGCTTGTGAAAATCTTCTGACAAGAGAACTGCCTCTTTGTCATAGAGTTTGCCAGGTAACTCTTAGTGGTTTACAAAGTATGTAGTTGATTTGTAATGATTGCTCTTCTGTCTGTTTAGAGGCCTAAGTACAGAGACCGTTTCTAAATAGCTAATAGAAAAAGTTGCCCAGCCCCTAAAAATGCTGCTCCTCTTCAGAGAGGGCGAACCTTGTTCGCTGCAGGGGAGTGGAAGTGTCACTTCTCCTACACTGGAAGGTCAAAGGCTGAAAGCGAAGTTACTGCTTCTGCGTTTGAAGAGGTGATTGCTTTTATAAGGAAATAAACTGATGTATTTCCTTCTCGTCCAATTTAATATTTTGCAGCCGTTCCTCTTTTTATTGCATTCAGAATTGTTTAATGGCTCATTTAAGATAATTAGTTTTAAATGGGAAAAGGGAAGAGGTTAATTAGATGGACTAAAGTTTTCACATTGGCACTTTGAATTAAGGCAAATGAATGTGACTTTTGGAGTAATGCAATCTTCTAATCGCTTATGATAACATCAGTTATGAATGTAAAAGCTGAAGGTTTCAATTTTGTCTTTTAATTTTTTTTCAGGCAGGTTGGTTCATTCAATGAATAACGTGCATTGTTAAAACTGTACTTAGAGGGGAAACATATGGTTTTCCTGCCTGAAGACTGTACAAGTATTATATTGTGTTTTTAAAACCAAAACAAATTGAGAAGTTTGACTGAATGTCAACAAGTGATTATAATCTTAATTGAAACTGGTCTGCAGTACTTGCATTTAATGGTGGAGTTCATAATGTGGTCTAAAAAATTAGATGGTAATGAAGGTATTAAGTGTAATGAGTACCTTTGTGGATTTCTACTTCCTTTCTGGAACAGGGTTCCTGGGGAGAAATGCTCTTGTAATTGGTGATATTTTATGGTCTCATATGTAACCAGGTGGAGACATTTTTGGTGTGATTAAAAAAAATTATTTCTCTCATCTTACTTGCCTGTCCCAAATCCATCCGTGCAGTTTCAAACCCTTATTACCTCGTTTAAAAGGCAGTGGTGTGGATGCAGGCTCATAATTGAGGGCTGTATAGTACTTTCCCACCACAGCTTTGCACTCTCTAGAGAGCAAAATCTGGCTGCTTTTACTTTATCAAAGCCTGGGTGGAAAGGAGAATCTTAAACTAGTATTAATTTCAAAATGTGTCTTAAATTTATTCAAATAGGTTAACTTGAAAAGCATTGTTTCTTTGTTAGGCCCTACTCAGCTGCCCTCCTGAAATGTTGTTTTCCCCTTCCAGTCATTAAAAGTTGCTAAACTGATGTTTCGGAGACTGTTGGGAAAAAAACAACCAAAAAAACCCAACCAAAAACCTGACAAGCGCAGGTGCTGCTAGAAGCAGAGGTAGGAGGGATGTCCATCCTGCAGAGAGGGGATGGTGTGGTGGCAGACTCTGGCTGAGATGCAACTCTTAGGGTGCAGCTTTTGCAATGGGATGCTGGGCAAAGAAGAACATCCAGATATTTCCCTGGACAAGTGTGTCTCTCCTTGTTTTTTCTGCCACACTTGCTTTTTTTACCTATTGTCTCTTAACTGCTTTTCACCCAAGCTAAGAACTGTGTTATATAAAGATAAAAGCAACAACTGCAACCAAAAAAGGCATCATTCACCTTTCTAAGACAGTGAGAATAAATGCATGTTAGAATAAAGGAAGTGAGTATGATCTGAGAAGAGAAATAACATGACTGCTCAACACAGACTACGTTGAGGAGGCTGTATCAGATGCTGTCTGTTTAAAAAAGAACTGACTACGCAGACAGGTTTGACCTCCAAGGTTCTCTAGTAGTAATTTAACTTTTTTCTTCAGGGTATAACGTGAGGCTTGTGCGTCTCACAAGAGTTGTAAAGCTTGATTGTAAAACGTAGAATTGGGGAAGCCTTGTCTGTTGTCCACAGATCTGCTTTGTCAGAACAAATTGGCAGCACTCTTTACAGCTAGTAAACTTCCTTAGTTCCTTCAGAGTGGGCAGGGAAGCTGTGGTGAGTGGCATGGTCTGGTCTGTCGGTCTCATTCCTTCCTCGAGTTCTTGAGGCCCCTTGTGGACATAAAGCTTCAAGTAACAGGGTGTCTATGTCTCCGTTTTGGGGTAGTAGTGGTTTGTTCTGAGGTAGGACTAGTCTTCTTTATAAAGCTGGGGTCTTTCCTGCTGAAGTGCCACACTCCGAGATGACCTTTTACAAATTTTGGTTCCTGTTTAATTTAAAAAACGATATTTGTGTGTGTGTGTGTGTGGACTGAGATGTTACTACTCTGATTGTGGTTTTTGGGGGTTTTTTTGTTTGTTTTTTAAAATATATATTTAAATATAATAATTCTGACAAATACAAAGCTGATGTTGCAGGCATGTTGAGAAACTTTTAGAACTGTTAAGGCTTCACGTGGTCTCTGCTGCTTCTAGCTTATAATAAACTGCAAAACAGTCATGAAGTACTAAGAGCGTAATTTACACTCGAACCTTCTCTTGTCAGAAGGCTGTCATTTCTTACAGTGACAGTTACTAGTGGTGTGTTGACCTGAATCCTCACAAACGATAAGTGGACTGCTGCACTGTTAGAATACGTGATGATCCTGTTAGTGTTTTTGCCTTCCTTCAATATTTGTAGGATAGGAATGTGAAATGTAAGTACATTCTCTTCTAACCCACAGTCCATACTACGGGAGTAGACTGTATGTAGCTCCCCAAACAGATTTGAAGTTGTGCAGTCACTCTTAATTTCTTTTCCTCTTGCTGGTTTGTAGCAAAGCACTATCCTTTAGTTCCTCTCATACCCTTGTGGTGTGAAAAAACTATTGAAACTTACTAAGTGATAATGTGACTCTTGACTGCAGGAATTGGGAGTTCTAAGAAAAATACAGATCAACTTTACGTAATAAAGCTGAGTTGGCAAAAATGTAGGCAAAAGGATGAGTTCAGGCAGACCAACTATGGAAGACAAGCTACCTAACTTTATACTACTACTGTATATTACTGTAATTGTATTTGGTAGGAAGTGCTATATTGAGGCCACTTACAAATGCATGCTATCAAAATTTGGCATAGTTCTTTTCTTACAGCTTGTGAAGCTGTATTTCTACAGAAGTGCACTTGAAAATGGAGTAGGAACATCTGGACCAGAAAGTTCCTTGAAAGATAAACTCCTTTTCATTCTTCTCTGTGCTGACCTCATTGGTGTTATAGGTTATTCAGAAAGTGATAAATGTAAGATCAGACTTGTCCTGCATTGGGGAATTGATTGGGTTAGAGGCAGAAGATAGCACTTAAGTACGTGCTGTGTTGAAATGGAACAGCCAAATTAACTTTTACAAGTACTTCGTATGCAGGAGGTGGAGAACTTCAAATGTAAAGTTGCCCATGGCAGTGTAAGCCCAGAGAACAAGTTAAGTGGAGATGAAAAATAATTGTGGCTAGCAATGCTTTTCCTTCGGGGCTCATATTGACAAGAAAAATAAGAATAATATTTAAAAAATAAAGTGAACTGTTCTTCTTGCAGTTTGCCTTTGGTGGTAACTTCTTAAACCTCTGTAACTCTACTGTATGTCTGAAATGTGTTAGGCTGCCATAAACCGTCAGTAGTGTGTGCACACCTAGCCTGCCTCTGGTTAGGAGGTGACACAGTCAGTCTTAGACTTCCGTTAAATTTTAAAAAAGATGAATAATGAAACTCTCCGGTTACAGAAAAATCAAAACTGGAAAGAAGAGCTAGTTAAACCCGACTCCTGTGCCAGTCCCAGGGCTGGGTTTGCGGGGGTTAGGAAATGGGTATGCATAGGGGTGGCAGAGGCATTTAATAGCAATGGACCAAATGCATCCTGCATGGTTGGTTTTCTCCTCCTTCCTCTCTTTCTTATCCGATAGAACAACCATTATATTATGGAGAAGTTCTTGTTCCAGATCTGAGATCTGGGTCTGTAATCTTCCTGCCTTTAGAGTAAGGGTGGCTGCAGTCTGCTTCACTCTCCGCAGCATGTCTGCCTAGCTCTAGGTGAGTCTCTGGTGCTTTGCTCCTGGTGCAGCAGCCTCTGTGTCCTGCAGCACTGATGGGTCCTCCTGGGATGTGGCTGGGTTCTCGGGGCAGTGCTGGCCTGTGCTTTTTCTCATATCCGTGTTCATGTTTGCTTGTGCAGGATGTTCTCAGACAGTGATGTATTGATGGCGGCAGTCTTGCTTTTAAGAGTTGATAATAACCCATGCAGAAGTAGTGTTCTCAAAACCCATGGTGTAAGTCAGTGCAACTGGTTGATAGCTGCTGAAGCTGGAGATTGAAAGGATCCCTAGTTCTAAAGTACTTCTATGTGAGTGTCTTGAACGGCCAGATTGTTTACCAAATCCTGCTGGGATTTTCTCCTCTAGGAAAGTGAGGTTTGTGCCTTCAGCTTTCAACTAAACAACTAACCTTCCCGGGCCTAGTAGCTTAATTCTTTATCTATTTAAATTTTCCTCCAGCTCAGCAATGGTACAATCACGAGATACTTAGTTTTAGCTGAAGTGGTCTTGAAATGTTTAAATTGTGCAACACTGGCGTAGGGAGGAATGCTGCACAGCCTGTCAGCCCAGCGCTGAGCTGAGCTTACGCTCTTCAAAACTCTGTGGCTGTGGTTGCAACTTCATTGAATTGAAATACTCTAATAGGGAAGAATTCTGTGGGATGTTTGCGGTGCGATTTAGTGGCTGTCAGCAGTGTGCTTGCCTTTTTTTCTTAACTCAGCCTCAAACAGGTTTAATCTGCAGCAGTTTGTGTTGAATGCTTATGAATACATCCTTTTTTCTTCCTCCTTGTGAATTTTTTTTCCCCCTACAAATTCAGTCACCTGGAATAAATGTCATTTCCACAAGGCAAGGATAGGTATAAAGAAAATGTTCTGACGTGCTAATTAAAAAAAAAAAAAATCCTTTTGCATAATTCTGTATTATATTACTTCAACCTCAAGATGTGATCATGTGTTTTCGGTGTTTTGTTTTTAAAACTAGAAGACATAGCAAGGCCGGTCTCTAATGAGATTTCTGAAATGGATGACAAAGGCTTCTTGTATTTTGTTTAAGTGTAGCAAGTAACTGGGGCCGCTCTGGAGCGGGATTGTTTGTTTCTTTTTCAGTAAGGTCATTGGAAATCCAACCTTGTAGCTTAAGAATAGCTTAAAAATAATTTGTGTGCTATTTAGATGTTTTTTAAACTTTACTCCAGAAAGTTGTTTTGAATTCAAGAACTGTATAGCCTGAATTCTGCTCTAAGAAACAATGTAGTATCCTATTCTACTGAGTACCATACGAGTAAGTACTTGTAGTTCATGACGTACTGTGCCCAGTTCTGGGTTTCCCAGAATAAGAAGGATGGGGACATACTGAAGACCTTCATGGCCCGGTGAAGGGCCATGAAGATGATTATGGGCTTGGAGTGTCTGATGTATAAGGAGAAGCTGAGAGATGGGGTTGTTCAGCATCTGAAAGATGCAACTTGGGGGATCTTAGCAATGTGTATCACTACCTGGTGGGGGAGGTAAAGAAAATGGAGGTAGACTCTTTCTGTGATGCACGGAGAGAGGGCAAGAGGCTGTGGCCATAAATTCAAACATAGGAAATACCATTTGAATGCAAGAAATCCTGTTTACTGTGAGGGTGGTCAAACATGCGAATGGGTTGCCCAGTGTGGTGGTAGTCTCTGTCCATGGAGGTATTTGGAACCCATCGGGATGTGGCTCTGAGCAACCTGCTTTAAGCAAGGCAGTTGGACTACAAACCTGCAGAGTCCCTCCCCAACCTCAGCTATTTGATAATTCTTAGTATAGTTAGTATCGTTTCATGTAGATTTATGCTAGTGCTTTGTATTCTAATTAGTCACTTTATGTAAGAACCAAGGTAGACATAGACATCACTGGTTTCTGTTAAGTGCCTTGTCTGAAGTCTCTCTCTATGTGTTTATTCTGGCATATGAGACTGCCAGGAAGTGTTGCTGACCTGATGCTTATTTTATATTGCAAAGTATTTTGCTCTAAACGTCTTGTATGAAGGATGATTTTTCTTTTCAAGTTTTTATGTTACTTTTCAATCCTCTAATCTGTGATTTCTCCTTTTATAGTAATGCAAAGTCCTTTAAGCCCTTGCAAGGTGATGTTGGCTTCAAGTTTTCAACAAATTTTCAGACGCGTCAATTTTGTACCTGCTTACCCTATCTTTAGCTACTTTACTAGACTACATATTCTTAGTCTTTAAATATAAGAAGATACTATTTTGAACAAAAAAAAAAAAGGAAGTGCTTTGAAATTTGCTGTTTTTCTAAAAATATCCTTTAAAAATTCTTAATATTTTTAACTATTCTAGCTGTTGCAGGCAAGACAATTTTTATTCTTTGAAGTGAAGACTTTCCCATTGAATAGTAAATTCCTTCATGTAATACTCTGTCCTTCAGCTGCTCATGAAATCATGCTGGCTTGGAGCCTAACACTGTTCCAAGAGAAATATGTCTAGTTCTGTAGTGATGTGAACTAAGTCACTTGTGTGACTGTTTACTTGACTGTGACCTGCCTGTTTGTGATGTGATGAAAATGCGTTGACTTTTCTTGTGTTCCTGGCACGTGCAGAAAATTTGAGTGCTATCAGGCAGAAATTTTAAATGTTTTTAAATGAAGTATGTAGACATGAAATTAATTAGATTTAGATTATGGGCAAGTTATACAGTAATCATTACTGAGGAAATATTTTTAGGGCCTTTGCTATAATTGTACTGATGGTATGAGGGAGAAGGCGATAGCTTTTAATGCTCAAATTTGCTATTTTATCTTTCAGAGCTGTTGAGTCCCAGGGTGAGGGACAGTGTGCCCCAGTGGACTCCTTGTGGCGACGTTACAGTGAATTTGAGTTGTTGAGGAATTATTTGTCAGTTACCTATCCACATATTGTTGTTCCACCTTTGCCAGAAAAAAGGGTAAGGAAGCTGAGGCTGCAACTTGCTTTGTGCTGTTTGTTATTTATTTACTATTAACATTCTCCTGTTTAAATAGGCTGACTTTGTTTGGCATAAGCTATCAGCAGATAATATGGATCCAGATTTTGTGGAAAGAAGAAGAATTGGTTTGGAAAACTTCTTGTTACGTGTGGCTTCACATCCTGTTCTTTGCCAAGACAAAATCTTCTATTCCTTTTTAACACAGGTATAGTGAAGTGACATGCTTTCTAAATACATTCTTTAGTAATTATTTTTTTTTAAGATACTGTCCTTTGCTTTTCTTCCCTCCCATTGACCTGTAGCTTCCCCTGTGTTTAGGAAAAGGGTGCAACATGAATAAACTTAAGGTGGAAAAGGCTTATCCCTGTAAAAGCTTCTTAACAGCCCACTGCGGTGGTACAGTTGGCCTTTTAGTGTACCTCATTACTTTCTTCCAGTCTAGTTTTAAGGCTCCTAAGAGAGAATTTCCACCTCTTTGGAACAGCATATTGGGAGTTTAATGTGTGCTGGTTCGGAAAGCTTCTCTAGGACTAATCCTGAAATAGTTAGCACGCTGTACTGCTGGCTCCGGAGACAGCACTGGCTTCCAATTCGCTTTCTGGATAGCCATGGCTTCTTTAGCGTTGGGGTTTGAGTCATGATCCTTTCATATGTTATTACAAAAGTTGTAATCTGATTGTCAGCTGAAGTGTTGCATCCTGTGATTTTCAGCTTCAGGAGATGTTAGGCATTTCTCTGTTCTGTGCTTTGATCAGACATTCCCGAGGAGCGGACTGAGCTGCTACATTCCCCGCGGCACAGTGTAGTATGTAGATGAACCAGTGTATGGGAACGGAAAGCAGTGGACAACCAACCACTGCACGTGAGTGAGGTGACTGTGTGTGCACTGTAAACTGATCACATCTGTGCTTGCCTGCATTGTTCCCTGTCTGCACCCTGCCTCAAGCGGCACAGGTCCTCGGAGCTGCTGATAATCTGATAGGCAATAGATGACTACTCTTCTTTCTGAAGGCCTGAGCTACTTCCTTAAACAAAGCTGCGTGGCTCCTGCCTCCAGCTGATAGATGGAGGTAATTGAGCACACTGATACCCAGTGAAGAGGAGAGAGCTTCTTGGGGACGTTAGTATGAAAGCACAACATGGTATGTTATTCTTAACCCAGATTCTTGAAATGAAATAGAGAGGGTAGCTGAGGCAGAGCCTCGGTTTACTGGAGAAGCTGTTCTCCTTTCAGCTCTGATGTGGTTCAGATGTAGGGCCTTGCAAAAGCTGTGGCGCTGTTAAGTCACTCTAACAAAACCTTCTTTTCCTGTATTTTTAGGAAGGTGGATGGAAAGAAATGGTGAATGAGACTGGATTTCAGTTAAAGGTAATTACTGTAGTTGTTTGTCTCATGACTGCTGTGACACAGAAATACTCCAACAAATGTGTTTTAGGCTATTTATGAAAGGCTTTTGGCTGCTAGAATGAGCTAAAGGGATTGCTTTATGTATACTTGTAACTACAAAATACAGCAGGGTTCTTAGCATGTAATAGGTAAGACTTCAGTTGTTAAGTTCTTTAGCAGGCTTGTTAGTATGTGCCTATGTTTGATACTCCACCTTGTAATTCTGCTAGTAGTATAAATTTATGATCCTTTTAAGCTTTAAAACTAATGAATTTGAGTTCAGAGCAGTGCTTTCGTATGTTGTCAATTTAGTTTAGTATCATTTTAAAGATGGGTGTCAGATTTAACCTGCTAAGAGGTGCAAGATGTCAAAAAACCACCAAAAGAGCAAGCAAATGGTTCTGAATTCTTTACAAAGATAAATTGCTGAAAAGGACTAAGACAGGTGGATTTGGTGCCCCTTAACTGTTTAACAGTGTGTCTTGAAGTAATAGTATCCCCATTGGTATCGCTGAGTTGGTGGCTGGGAGAACTTGGATGGAAAACTTGGAGGAATAAATGATGAAGGGTTGCATGTCTGTACAGAAGGAGAATGTGCGAGAAGCTGATAAATTGCTGGGCTGTGCCTGGAAAAGTTACTGTATGGGGACAAATCCTGACCTTCTGTTTCATTGTAACATGATCAACTTTTATGAAATTACAGCTGAAAACTAGGTGGATTATGAGGAATTAGTCTGAATAGTGAGAGCCAAAGGAAACCACTGGTGCTCTTATCCTTAGTATCCAAGGGGCTTTGATACTGACATGTTGGTGACTTAAGTTGCTAATAATTCTCTTCCATCATGGTAGGGCTTGCATTTCGCTAGTATTCATAAAGCAAAAAAAGTAAAGCTTTCAAGCTGTGTTCTCCTAGTCAACACATCTTTACTTCAGCTTATACTCATAGGGGTTCAGAAAGTTTGTACTGGAAGGGTATGTTCAGGAGCACGCACAGTGGTGTGTGTATGAAAGAAAACCCATAGCAGAATGCTGAGAATATTTGCCTACATGAAACCATATTGTAGATTAAATGAGAGATGAGCGAGTCCCATTTCCCTTCTGGATTTGATTGTGTGTGTATAGTTTCCCTTTTACACTTCCTGTTTCCTTAGGAAAGAAAAATAACTTTTTGCAAAAGCCTGGGGAAAAGCAGCCTTCCTTTATTCAACATCTCAAGTATAAACCCCTCAAGATTGGAGGTTATTTAGAACTATACTGGAGGACAAACCTCTGTTCAATACATGTCTTAGACTAGAATCAGAGCACTGGTTTATGTGCTGCTGCATTAAAGCAGGATGTGTCTTTTGTCCCAAAGGGTTTGAACCAGGCGAACTAAACTTTAAATTAGGCATTAATGCAGTGTAGCATGTTATAGTTGAATGTTGATGTCGGAGACTTTGTTTACACTGCCAACTGTATCATTAAATCATGCCTTTCCTCCCTCCCACCTCCAGCACTTAATTTTGTTCTTTAAGGGATTTGTCATTTGGGATTTTAACCCTTCCTTTAGGAAGGACAAAATTCCCCTCTCTCTTTGGCTTGCTTAAATGATTATAGGATCATAGTAGGAATTAACTGTCTGAAAACTCCTCGACTGTACCTCATTTGATGGGGAGTTCATGTCTAAAATGCACGTGTGTATTAATTTTAAATGAAGTTTAAGACTGAACAGACACTTTTCTATCACCATAACTCTGTGTGGCGCAAATGCTCAAAAGTGGAGTGTGGGAGTTCCTCTGCTGTTAACGGCAAGAAGGAAATAACCCTACTTAGATGGTTGAGCATTGGCAGGGTCTCGGTTCCTGCCTGGTAGCTGCCTGTGTACTTACTGAATTCTTCTTTCAGAGCACTCTATGGGGCAAAAAATTGCCCATAACTGTAAAGTAGGAAGCGGTCCTTTTCAAGTGTAAACCTGTTGAATGTATGTGCTGTCCCAACAAACTCAAACGGCTTTGGTCCCTGCTGTTTGGACATTAATGCAGTGTTTTGTGAAATAGCTGCTTAGAGGGAAGGACCCTGATTTAAGGCCAGTGTACCTGGGTGGTGGTTGTACTGCGTGAGGATGTGTGAGGGGGACATGTAGGTGTGTCTGAGTGACCTGAAATCTAACTTGCTTGTGTAATGACTTGTGGGGGACAAAGTAGTGGAGGCCCAAGGCTGTACAAGCCTGTGGAGCACTCTGAATAAACACAAAGCCTGAGCTTTATGCAGTGCTTTGTGTTCCTTGTGCTATCTTAGACGTGCTTCCCAGTGCTGCCTTGGTGTATCCTTAGAGGAGCACTGCGTGTAGCGGGGACAATGAACCTGTTTTCCTCCAAAATCGGTCAGTTTTAGTTTTGCAGGTTTCATTCACTTACCTTTTGGTTTGTGGACTATGTTTTGTAGTTGGAATAAGGATAGTTAAAGTTGACTTCCATCAGTACCTCGCATCCTAGTTGGAATAAACAAACTGATTTTCCCTCAACTTGGATGCTGGCCTAAGTGTCCTCCAGATGTGGAGGTGGTTCTAGGTGAGAGGAACTTGCAGTGATATTCAAATACAGGTATCTTTTGCTCAGCCCCAATGCAGTGGGAGGTGGAACAATCTCAAACTGCTTCTGTCTCATTTGTAGAAGTTACTGAAAGGGCCCTAAAGGAAGGACCCCACTCTCGGTTTGGGAAAACATTGTTTTCATTTTACTGTCGAATTCAATATAGCTCTTCAAGCTCTGAGCTGACTGTAACAGCGCAACTATTCCTGTGTCACATGCCAGCACTAACAAGTACTGCTGAAGTAACTTGCTGGTAGCAGTTGTGGCACAATCTAAAGAGTGAGCTAAAAGAGTACACTAAAGGAAATTTATATGCCTCACAAGATGTGTTATTTATTGCGCTTTCAATGATAAGAGGGATGCTTTGATGAAAAGTAAACTCCAGCCATTTTACCTGAGTTGGAGTTTTCATACAGTATAGATGAGCCCTGAGTGAGCTGTATGTAAAATAACACATAGAAGTGAAATGTTGGGGTGATGTGGGTCCTCTTTGGATGAGGCTGGGATATCTCATCTTTATTGGTGTTCTATTAAGAGTAAACACCCATTGCATAGTTTAATGTTCAATTAAACGGAAAAAAAACCCACCTAAAAACCCTCCTGAGAGAGATTCTGTATTGCTGTTGCAGTCTTTGGTAAACCAACATCTCAAAGTGGTAAACCAACATCATACACGCTCTGGATAGTCCTGCTTTGGCAGGGGAGTTGGACTAGATGATCTCTATGGTCCCTTCCAACTCTAAAAAATTCAGTGAAATTCAGTGAAAGTAAAGTAGCCAATTACCTTTTTAATTAGGTATTGAACTTTCCTCTGTAGAGATTTATATATGCTCTATTTTGGAAAAGAACATTGCATTAAAAATGCCTCTATTCTGATATACAAATGACATATTTTCTGTGAAGCCAGTCATAAAATAAGAGAACACGATATATAAGAATTTGATTTCACTGGGGAACTGTTCCTAGTAATAAAGAGCATATAGAGGTCACTCTACCACGGGTTTTATTTGGTTTGAAAAATATAAAATAGTTTGTCCATATGGTCTTATGTTACCTACTTGCTTCATCTAAAAAGAATGTAGGGTTGTGTATCTTAACTTCATGATTTGTGTAACATTTTAAGAAGGGACTATTTTTGTGGGATTTGGATTATACCACCTTAATTTTAGTGGATACTGTATACATCTTGGTTGACAAAAATAGCTTAGTTTTTTGATTTTTTAATAAAAAAAAATCTGACATGCGGAGCAGCTAGTGTCAACTTATTCAATGTTTGAAGTTTTAAATATGCCAGGAAGATAGGCTTTTTTTCTAATGGTGCTGCCAGAAGGCTGAGATTTTTTTTGTCACCGGAATTTAATTGCATTAAATTAACAAAGCTTTTTTTCCCCTTTTTTTCAGGCAGATTCCAGATTAAAAGCTCTTAATGCAACATTCAGAGTGAAAAACCCAGACAAGTAAGATTCCACATCCTTCTTCCCTCCCTTTCCCTGTTTCAGTTACAACTGTAACTTCAGATGACAGAATATTCTGTCTCCTTAGAATAAATTCAGAAAAGAAAAATTATCTTTCTGCACTTCAAATCTTGACAGAAGCCCAGTAAGGAGGTAGTGTGAAAAGGGTTGATAAATGCTGTTTCTAGGAGCAGGAAACATTCAGAAAAATGCTATCTCTTTATGCAAAATGATTCTTTCATTTTAGCTAGATTAAAAGGAAGGGACAAAAAAGAAGACTCAGAAAAAGAATCGCTTAATATTTGTTTGCAGAGAAATCTTTCCAAGTCTGAACAGAATACAGATTGATAGTTGGTCTTTCCAAAAATCTGCTAGTGTGCAGTCCTGGATACATGCACCCTGGTGTTGCAGTTCATAGTTCTCTTCGGACTTCCAAAAGCATCTGTGAAAATTGGCAGCTTGGAGGTCAGTTCAGCTCTGTTGCAGTTTAGGAAGCTCTGGGACGCGCACTAGAGCAATCTGCCGGATAGAAAAACCTGTCAGAATCGTCAGGGTACGTAGTGGGAGGCTCTTCACACCCTGGGTGATGTGAGAAGGGTAAAATGAGAGCAAATACCGCAGAAGTAGGAAGAAACACCAGTGTGCAGCGGTAGGGTCAAGAGATGCCGCTGTTTGTCATTAATAAGCAATAGAGACCTGTAAACAGTGCCCTTCTGGGTTCATCTGCTGGCCAGTAGTGGAGATGCCATGTAGGGACAGCCCATGTGCCTGCCTGCTTACTGTTGTCTGTTCCCTTCATGCTTCCCCAGCATCTATGCGTATTGTGTTAAGGACGTTAGGGGGTGCATACCTTTCTGAACCTCTTTATAGACTTATCTGTGGATTGGTGCGGTCCCTCCTTTCTTTGTGTTTGTTTTTGCAGCCTTCTGTGGCAGCAAGGAAGCTTTTGGCTAGGGTTTAATATGAAAGATAACATTCATGCATGAGATTGAAAGACAACGATTCCCTCAGTAGCTACAGGTGAAATTGGCCCCTCGTTTGCATACTTCATCTTCTGATCTGTGGTTAGCGGGGAATCCTTGCCAGTAGTCTTCCTGTAGGCATAGGTGGGCAAGATTGGTTAAAGCTGAGATGAGGAATATACTGTTATCTTTTGAGGTAACTTAATGGTTCAGAAAGCAAAGCTGTTGTGAGAAGTGGCTTGATGAAAAGCAGGAAAAGAGTTAATACAAGGAGAACGTGAGGAGGGGCTTGTAACAAAACCAGTCCCTGTTTAACTCAATAGAGACTTCCCAGCGCTTAAGAGATATGGCACGTGCTTTCTGTTGTATTCTGCCAGCTAGATAGCTTTCATATCCAACTTTTGGAGACAAGTCGTTTAATAAATAACTGATGGGCATACCTTGGTTTTTTTTTTTTTTAACTGAAGGAGAGCCTTTTAGTATTAAAAGACATGTGGCTCTAACAGGAAGAACAGTGCCTTGCCCAGCCTGGTGCACTTAAACTCAAGCTGCCTGGAGACTGACACCTTACCCCTCTACTTGTGGTGCTTGAGTGACTGGGTGGTAAAGTGGGTTCAGCAAGCTCACCTTGCTGAAACAAAAGATCTGGCTGCTGTGCAGAATGTAGACTTTCAGGTTCCTGGAGCAGGGTTTGGGTGAAGAATAGCTGAAACTCGCAGTCTAGGTTGCCTTGTGGTGCTGTGGAGCTGCAGCCTTCAGTTTAGAGCAAGGTGAGAAGCTTTACACAGCTGAAACAGTACTGCTTGAGGAGTTCCTGTGTAGGCTGGAAACTAAACCTCCTCCTGTGGGAAGCAATTCATATCTTTAATGATGGAATTTTATGGTGATAAAAATGTATTCTGATACGCAGAGGTAAATTTGTGTCTCCTGCAGACCTCTGTAAGTTGGCCTCATGGCACTCATCCTCTTGTTCTTCTCCTGTGCTCAAATCAAAACAGTACATTTCTTATTGGTGAAAGTTTTCTTTAGAAAACACTACATCCTTTCCTAAGGGAGTTTTTGGTGTTTTTTAAATAGAAGTAACTCTCCTTTCCTTGTCTGGCTAGTGGGACAAGTGGCTTGTTCTTTAGTGAACAGTTCTGTTCTTGCAGTATCTTCCTTCACAAAAGGAAGATTGCGCTGCCCTCCCTGATGTAGGGAGGAGTCCGAGTAAAACACACAAAAGTAACTAACTATCTACTGCAAATGAAATTTTCTTCTTTGCCATTACCATGGCATCATTACCATGATATTTTTGAGAAGAAACTCAGTGGTGTTCCTACAGAAATGTGACCTGGTCTTTGTTTGTGTCTGAAGTTCTCCTTAATAGTTCGGTTAAATATCTAAAATGTAGTAAAACCAAGTGAGAAGCGCTAGATGAAAATGCCTCGGCTACTGGGTGCCGAAACTGTGTTTTGTTTCACACTTATACTGTTACAATGTGCTGGAAAGTAAACATCCCTTCATGTGCCTCACCAAACTCAGTTTTGAAATTACTATATGAATTTTTTTCTTACATGAGCAATGAGTAGGACTCAAGCAAAGACTTGAGAAATAAACCTTTGATCTGCAACACCACCAGTCTCTTAAAACCAGGTTTGTTTTTTTTCCTTGAAAAATTGTATTTGTAAGATTTTCAGCCTTCACAGAAGATTGGTCAAAAAGTAGCATCACTTTGGTTTATGCTTTTCTGAGACAATAAAAAGAAGACAACTTGGTTGTGAAGCAGTATTTTTTTATTATTATTTTATTTTTTAATGGAGGAGGAATCGGCATGGGAGAAGATGTATTACTGGTGGAGTCCTGGATATTGGAACTCCTCTTAGGTTCCTGATTTTTGGCTTTAGGGAGTACAGCATTCCTAAAAGCTGGATAAATAAAACTTTTCATTATAAATTTCTGGAGTGGAAAGGGGAGTCTTCCTGAGCTGAAGGCATGCTTTTTAATCTTTTGTTTTTAGTTCAATTATTTCAAATATCTTCACTGTACGTGTCTGCAGCTGTCTGACATGCAGCCCTGGTGCATATTTTATAAAGTGTAAACTGAAAAGATTGCTCTCTAAACCCCACTGTGCAGATCAATGACTGTATTTATTTTTCCCATACAGTTTCTCTGCTGGCTTTTAAATCTTTTTATGTACTTTAACCCTCTGTGTATCATAATCTTATAAAAGATACTCCTTGGAGATCAAAAATATTAGAAATGGTAATAAAGCTCCTACTTCCTGAGCGTAGGGAGGAGAATATATTAGAGGAAGACTTCCTGGCAGGGAAAGAAGAGGTGTTAAACGAAAACCGCTGGAATTTCATACTTGGTCACCCAAAACAAGTGACCTGACTCACTTCAGTGAGATCTCCTGGGTACAAACTATTCTGAAATACAAAGCCTGACTGTGTGCTGTGGTGTGAGGAGGGGTGAAGGTTTTAATGCTCCAACATCAACCTGCAAGGCTAATCTTGGTCTCCTGTTCCTTAGTTCTAATTGCGTTCTTCTGTGTTTGTTTATTTTCAGATCATTGTTTAGTAATTTAGGGAAAGCTGTTTCTGGCTTCCCATCTGGATGAAATACATTCTTGTGTACCAAAGTAGGTCATGAGTTAGACTTGTGTGTGGTAGGGAGGGTTTATGTGTACAGAAGTGGCTGTTGCTGTGGCTTAATTGGTTACCTGTCGCTAGCAAAGCTCCGGCAACTGATTCGGTTTCGTCATTAGCATGAGCTAAATGTATCCACTTAAACTGCCACCAAGGCTTAACTGGGGTGGCTGATAAAATGCCCCTGTCCTTCAGTAGTGGCAGGCCAGCAGTGTGTACATGGCCACTTGCAGTGGGTTACCTGACTGGTACCTTGCTAAGCTGTAATGACTTAATTGCTTTTAGCCTTGCGTGACTCCTGTGCAGGTACAGGTCTCAGTTGGGTGTCGCTTGTAACTAGCTACAGTTACCTCGCGGCTTAGTTTAGAGGAATTGTGATAGTTGTGAATGCTTCCTTGAACTTCTGAAAGGCTGTACTCAAAACCGGCCAGATGGCAGCTTGAAAGTAAAGTATCTTTGTCAGGTCAAGAAGTGTGAACACATTTTTATTAGGAAGTACGTGTGCTTCAACAGATTTTGGTTCTGTACTTATTTGAACCTTTCCTATTCTCTCTTGCCTGCTTTGATAAATCCCATTTAAAAAAAAAAAGACAGTGATTTAGTAATTCAAGTTAGCTACTTAGATTTCATAAAAAAAAAAGATCTCTTACATTGTTCTGAACCTTCATTATTTACACTAATAAAAAAATAACAGTTATGCAAGTGTTGGGTTGCTTGCTTCAGAGGAATTCAACTCTGCAGTCACTGCTTTAGGAGTCTTCAGCTAATTCCACCTCAATGTAATCCAGGCTGCGTCCCGCTGGCTGTAGCTTCGTGGCTCTATCTTGTGTTCTGTGAAAGCTTGCTTTCATGATGGCTAATGATGTACTATCTGTTTCCTGCTCCCAGGAGATTTACTGAGCTAAAACACTATAGCGATGAACTGCAGTCTGTCATATCACACCTTCTGCGAGTCAGAGCTGTAAGTATTTCCCATGTGTGTCGTGACAAATAGTGTAATTTATTTATAAGGCAGTGTTTCTTGTTTAGTCAAGAGAACTGGTGTATGGGCTCTAGAATTAGGGCAGTTTTGCCTGAGAGAGTCTGGCTCTGGAGCATGGGGCAGGAGATGGCAAGGGGGGAGGCACTGACTTAGTACAGATTTGCAGGGGAAATGTTCCAAGGGTGGTGGTTGAGTTTGGCAGTCGCTGGAGGAGCAAACACATGCCTGTTGCTAATCTGCCCTCTCCCCTGATGGTCACATATCAGAAGGAGGTGTTTTTAAAGAGGATCGAGATGTCTGCTTCTCTCTGCTCAGCAGACAAGTTGCTCTTGCTGGATGTCTGGGCTGGGAAGGGTCCCAAAACGCCGTTTTCTGGTCAGACATATAATACTTTGTTTTCCAGAGCTGGTTGTATGAATCGTGTATGCTTCCCAGCACACTTTCTTTTTTTTTTTTTTGGCTTGTTCTTCCATCTGTAATGAATAATGTTCTTTCTAATTATGTCATGCATCAAGATACTCTATGGATTGAGAATGGAAGAGATTTTTTTTTTTCCTAAAAAGTCACAAAAAGGAAATAGGAAATTACAATTTCAATAATGAGGAGCATGATACTGCTTTTTAGTATGTTCAACAGGGATTTACTTTTTGATGGGAACAGTGCTGCAGAGAGGACAGTAATTGATTGCCCTGTTGAGCTGAGGTTCTTGAGAGGATTAATCACTGGTGTTCTCCTGACAGTGCCTGTTTCTCAGGGCTGTACACGCATGAGATCTCTTGGGCAATTTGCTTGCGTTTCCTTTTTACTGCTTTGATGGACCAGTAACGGTAACTCTTACTGAACCTCAGTCTCAGTCATTGGTATGTCACAATTACAAGGGCATTATCTGGATTACAAGTCACACTTCAGAGTGTACATGTGGTCTTTTCTGAGGTTGTTGCTGGCGTTGTAGTACTGGCTGCAGCAGGTACTGATTCTCCAAGCAGCTGAGATGACATATCTAGCTTGAGCAATAAGTTCTGCAAGGGATAGCTCATTTCCTTCCCTTTGTTTTACTGAGCTGCATGGAAAAATCAAGTCACTTGTTTGAATGTTACTGTAGCTTTCCCTGTGGTCTTGGTTACAGGGTGGACTTCTGTCTTGCCATCTTTATGTTAAATAAGCAAGTGTGTATATAAACTTTGCATTATTTGGGTAAAGGAGGCTATGCCTTACACCTGGTTATCAAAAACTGGAGGTACTCAGTTATTTGTGGCCTTCATAGGCATATCCTACGTGGGTGCTTCCAAAGAAATACTTGGGATGTTACTTTTTCAATACAGCTTTGACTGTGACTTCAGTCTTCAAAGACTTAATGCTGTTGATTTTTTCCTTCAATAGTGTCTTAGATTAGATCTTGTTTATCTCAATCAAGCCTTTATCTTGAAATTTGTATGTGGGTGTTTACAAAGCAATTGCACATAATGTTTATGACCAAAAATTGACTCTAAATAATGTTTTAGAGGGTGGCAGACCGACTATATGGTGTCTATAAAGTCCATGGCAACTATGGAAGAGTATTCAGGTAAGAGTTCATCCATTTTTTGAGTATGTATGTAGAAAGAGAGATGTGTGTGTGTATATATATA
>VXAK01003666.1:207344-228518 GCA_013399435.1 Arenaria interpres | reverse complement strand
TATGACGCTTGTTGAATCTTCAAGCGAAACGCAGCCCTATTAAAAGGAAATACAAACAATGAGGCATGAAAAGAGCATAAAGAGCTCAGCTTATAAGAAAAAAAAAAATATCGACATCCATTTTATTTTAGAACTAGATAGATTTCACACCTGCAATTCATTTTCTCTTTCCAACGGTGTAAATGGCCTAACACGCAGGCAAACGTGTATGTGTCACTGAGGCTCCAAACTGCTCCTCTTAAATTAAAAAATAAAAAATAAGAAAGTTAGAAATTCAGCGGATGCTTTGTTTGATTACTAGCATGTTCATGCAGTTTTTTTGGTTTTTTTTCCATCGGGCTATTTTAAACAGACACATTTGATGACATGGGAAGCAAAAGTAATTCACTACATCAGTATTTACAAGTGCTTAGGTCCCTGCAGAAGTTCTCTGTGATAACTTAAGAGTGAATAATCTTGCAGCACATATACATACACTACATGCAGGCCAACTAGAGATCAAGACTGAAACCCACAGAACAATTCAGTGATGAAGCTGCTCTGAACTGGCAATTGGCCTCATTCACAGAAGGCTGATGCACCTAATAAGGTATCAATGCAGAGACACACAACTTCATCTAATCCCATGCATCTCCTCCAAATTAAAAGCACACTATTTTTATCTTCTCTGTAAAATTCTGATTATTAACAATGAATGGACTAAGCTTATTTAAAAAATAAATAAATATGCAAACATTAAAGCTTTCTTACCCGGCTTGGGTCTGAACTTGAAGAAAGCAAAGAAAAGTCAGCAGAGAGATTTGCTTTAATATCTTCCACATCTACTGGTCCTTTTCTTTGAGGCAGTTCAACACTATCAATATAGGATGGTCTGGGAAATTTCTCATCGTCCAAAGTCAGTTCCATCCTGCAAGATAAAATAAAACTATTTTTTGCTCTCTGATCGCATAACTTAGGGCTTCTGAGGTCCCTTAGAAGCCAAGTCAATTTGCGACCGATAGCTAGCAATTTCTCTAAGGAGAAAGCTTTCTTCATCCCACTGGGAGTCTACAAAGCAAGTCTCTGAGAGCTGGGGAGAGGGTCTGCAGAGGGGGTCGTATCACAATGAAACAACACCACCTGTTCTTCTTTCAGTGAAAAGCAACTGTTTACCAGGGAAAACCCTTACACGTACACCTGCTAAAAACTATGCCTGACAAGGAAGATTGAATTTATAACATAAAAATCCCGTAAACTTATTGTTCCACAGCCACTTCTCCATCATCCTATTGTAGTGTCCACTTAGAATAAAAGCTCACTGCAAGAGTCACCCAAACTTCATGGTTATCTCTGCAGGGCCGGATAAATAGTCGGTATTATAAAGATAACACAATGTAGCTTAATACAAGACGGAGTTCAGAAACATTTCAAAGACTAACAGATCATTTTAGCTACTAAGGGGACACTAGAAAATTAGAAGACCTCAAGTCATAGTACAAGTTAAATTATTGCTTTTTAGTCATTTTGCTGATCAGCAATTCATTTATTCAACCATAATTTAATGATTTTTGTGCATCTCAGAATCTGGACAGTGAAAATTTGCTACAGAAAATGAAAGTGTGGGATTCAGTGTTGATAACCTTTAAAAAGCGCATTTTATTTTAAAATATTAGTCTATTTTGTCTGCACTTTACTCTTCTATTCCCTTTTCCTGTGACATTACAGATGTGACTTGGCAGTTTCTGTTACAGATTAAGTTTAAAATAACTCATTGGGCAATTACTCACAGGCTACGGCAGCCAAAGTTCTGGCTATTAGGTACTTACTGTTTTGAAACTTTGGCACAATGACTCAATGGTCTAACACTATGTTCCTGTGTCTGTGCTACAGCCACACATAGAGTTGTCTCTCTAAATACTCATGGAGAACACACAGTGTTCATTAAAACAAGGGGACAGGACACGGCTGGTTCAAAGCACCTTTGCTAAGGAAGCGTTGCCTATTTAGGCATTATAACATTTTTGTTTCCCCCAGCAGAAAACCTGAAACATGTTCAAAAGCGTCAAAACAACGACTCACTCTTCCTATCGAGCCCGTAAGAGGCAGAGAAGAACTTCATGGAGCTAATCAAACAGTACCAAGCTGCCAACGAGGCAAAGCTATGCCGAAACAAAACAGCAATGTTTACTTTTGCTTCTTCTAATCAACAGCTTTTATTTTTGTCAGGCAACTGTATGAAAAACTTGGCTTGAAATATTGTCACAGCTTAAACAAACACTGACCTGTGAATAAGCTGCTACGGGAAAGAAACATACCTGTGCTGTCAGGATCCAGAAGTCTTATTCATCAGCTAAGCAAAGTCACGCTGCAACACTCCTATTGGGCTGTAACAGGAAACATCGTTGTTAGATAACTGACCTTTTAGTTGCTTTAAATTATAAGCTTATATTAAAGTGATTTGTCAAGATTATGCTCTCATTCTGTACCTTTTTAAGTAAGAAACAAAAAGCGTACGTTAAGCTCTGTGTGCAAAGCTGGAACGGAAAGTGTTGAGATGCGCCCAGCCCTCAGACCCCCCGACTGCATGCAAACCCCACGACACGCACTGTCCGTCTGTCCCCACGCTCTGTTACGCAGCACTACAACTACCTTCCAGTGTAAACAGGTATACCGCCTGGCTGCAGCCACTAGAAGGTACTGGTATACCGGGATATGTTGTTGTAACTCTGCTTATCCTGACAACACAGTTTGGAGCTGCAGACACCTTAGGAGATGGGGACCCTTCATGACACAAGCAGCCAGTGACACCACCAGGCAGCAAGAGAAACGGTAGAAAAGGCTCTAAACGTGGCAGCTTATATAAGACATAACACATCAGCCCTTACACTTAAAAATTTTAGAAGGGAACCCTTTTGCTCGGAGGCTGTGCGCTGCCTTCCCGTTCTGAGGGGACACCGCCGCATGGCTTTGCCCAGGCCTGGCGTTACCCGCGGCTCGCACGGC
The DNA here is from genome assembly GCA_013399435.1 of Arenaria interpres. Classification (NCBI taxonomy): domain Eukaryota; kingdom Metazoa; phylum Chordata; class Aves; order Charadriiformes; family Scolopacidae; genus Arenaria; species Arenaria interpres. Next base: position 225,536 of record VXAK01003666.1, on the reverse strand, counting down.
CCCGCGCCCGTACCGAAGTCTCCAATACACGCCCCCCGTGACTTCGCACCCGCCGTAACGGGGTGAAAGCGGTGGCAGCGGCGAGGGAGCGATGGGAGGAGGCCTCGGCACCGCCCACCACGAAGGCCGCCCGCGCTGCATCCCGGCCCCGCGACCCCCCAGGCCGCGACCACCGCCTCCTTCCCTCCTCGAGAGAAAGCCCTGCAACCCGCACGGGCTTACCTGAGAGCTCAGGCCGCCCTAGGCGAGCCCGGCGGCCGCCACCGGGTGAAGGCCGCGCCGCTACTCGCAGCCGTCCGGGCAACCGATACCGCGCAACCGGCACGGCCGCGGCTGCTTTTCAAATCCAGCCAATGGCAGTGCGCGGCGCCGCGTGGCCTTCTGGGGGGGGGGCGGGCGCAAGGCCCGACGGGAAGTGTAGTTCCGGTGGGGGCGGTGAGAGCGGGGCCGGGCCGCGGGAGGTTCCCTCTCAGGCGGCGGCTGGGCTTTGCCGTGGGAGGGGGCTGCGAGGAGGGGTGTTTACCGAGACGCCGCGGCCTGCTCCTTCAGCAGCAGCAGCACCACCTCAGCTGCCGCGGGAAGGCGCCCTGGCCCCGCCGGGCCTGCCCCGCCGCCCGTCTGCCGCGCCCGGGCTGTGCCTCCCTCAGCTCTGGCAGCAGGATACGCGTAAGTTCAAGCTTTGTCGCTAGTGCGGGTGATGCTGTTTCCACAGGCCGAGAGGCAAGCTGAGGCCTTGCAGCCTGTGTGTATACATAAACAGGGTAATGGCTGTTCGCAGGCGGTGGAAGGGAAGAGGCCCGGTGCCCCCCTCCAGCTGCAGGTGCCCCACGTCAGAGCGGGGATGGGCAGAATTGGGAAAATCCGCGTTTGAGTTGGGGCTGGGCCTGTCCCTCACAGCTGCGGAGAACACTTAGTAAGGATCTTTGCTTAAAACCTTCCCCGGGTGGAAATTATGCTTTGGTACCAGGTTTGGATGGTAGGAACTTAATTTCTTCCACAGCAGTGAGGTAAATCCTTGGCCTTTACTTTCAAAACACTATCATAATGCCAAACAGATCATCCTCTTCTAGGCCATCAGGGAATGGAAATGTACAGGTTTTGGTAACAAAAATCACCATAAGTTTCTCTTTAGACTCAGGAATTCTTTGAACTTTAATAAAGGAATGTCTGCCTGCTTTAAATTTAAATAAAAGGAAAAGTAACTTGAAAGTAGACAGTAACTACCAAAACCAAATGCTTGTCTTTCATTTGAAGAAAAGAATGCCAGCTAGTGCAAGCAATTCTGTGAAAGAGTAATTCCACATAGATCCTGTGTCAGCTGCTTTGATGAGGTTGCCTTTAATTCTATCTTTCTTTAAACAGAGGTTATGTCATATCAATAAAAGATGTGTACTTGATTCCAGCTCGGATGCAGGCCATGTAGCAAGAGTTGGTCTGTTTTAACAGCACAAAGTGATGCAACCTTGAATTTGAAAATGTTTGCCAAACAAAACTGAAAAGCTTTTGTAGGCACGCTTTAAGACTTAGGCTAACTTTTAAAAAAGTATCCTAGTTTCTGTTCCGAACAGAACAGTGAATTCAAGCTACTGAACTAACCTAATGCCAAGCCAACTGGGTTTTTCATGCCAGGAGGGGACTGATAGCGGCCCTCAAAGAAAGGGAAAAATTAGCTTCTGAAAGCAAACCCCAAAGTTGTTCTCTTCCACTTGGAAAGGAGAGCTGAAGATCTTCTCAGAATCCTTTGCAAGGTATATTCTTAAAAAGGTTGGGGGCTATTTCCTGTGGAAAATTGTTCTTGCTAAGTTGGGGCATAACAAAACTCACGGTACAAGCAGTATTTTGGTTTTGTTTGAATATTAGATTTCTGAAACTCTTTTGATAATACTGCACATGCTGCATAATTTAAACTGGTATCTCAAAGGACTGCCGTCGGCATACTAAAAGAGCAAACTAAACCCCAATCTAACGTGTGCTCCCGGCCTCACACAAACCGGGATACAGAAAACATTAGATCAGTGTAACCACCCCAGCCTGTTCTGGAGTGGAAGATGACGAAACTCCATCTATGTAAATAACTTTTATGGCTTTCCACCAATATATTCTCCTTAAAGTGGTTTGTGCAAGGACAGCCAGTTGCAACAAGAATATCTACTGCCAAAACTGTTAACTCATTTGCCCCTGAAATCCGATCGTGCTTCTTTTCAAATTCTCTGTAACTTGTGCAGCAACGTTGCTACTCCCCAAAGGAAAAAGGTTTTTTTTTTTACAAATGACTTGTTAGAACTCTCACTGTTACCCTCAGAAACTTATGCTCCATGTATTTGGGCCAGGATTTAGAAGTTGGGGAGCGTCTGCTCGTCTGAGAGCTGAGAGGGTGCCCGATGAGACAGCATATCTCAGTGAGCTTTTGCCTTGCTGTCAGAAGTAATTAGAGACGCAATCAACACCGCTGGGACTTGGCCCAACATCCTTCAGCACATCTGAGCCGCAGCCAAACCAGGACTGGCTTCAGCTTCTTTTTACTCAACTCACCTTCCCCAGGGAATTAAGAAAGTGCTTCAGTGTCCCCTCGGCACCCCTGGTTCTGCTGTGCTCCCCCGTGTCCTCACAGCTTCTTCCTGACCTGGCTGGAGGCAAAGTCCTTCTTCTGCAGGGTCTTTTTGGAGCTGACAGGCACAGAAAACCTTGTCACACGGGTGTCTCAGAGGAAAATGGTGCCTTGCATGATCTTCTTGGCCGGCTGCCACATCAGCCCCTTTTCACCCCTACCTTTCAGGGCAGTGCTTGGCATTTATCTTGGCATGGGCACAGTCCTGTGGATGCATTTCACACTCCCTTTAATTTGAGCCAAGGTAGTGGTACCCTCACTGTCCCACTCCCCTCAGGTGCCTTCAGGTGACGTTATTTCTCAATGCATATGCAGCTGATTTTATGAACTCATGACTTTGCAGGTTGTTCATTTGCTTATTTTTCTTAAGTAATATAGGTATGCTTTCCTTTATAATCTCTTTTAAGCAATGAGCTACTTCTTCAGTTTCACATTTCCCAGTTCGTTCAATGTCATTTTCCTATGGCTGACTTTTGATTCTTTACTTGTTTGTTTTGTTTGCTTGTTTCCTGCTCGTCCCTCCTAAAATATCTCCTTTTTGGTTTTCTGTAAAACTTGATGTTGTGTTAAATGAAAAAGCAAGAGTAGCTCTAAGGTCACTGTTGTAAAAGTATAATGGCTTGGGTTCATCAGTCTAATTTTTGTGCTTTCACGTGGATACTGTGGAGGTTTCCCTTGAACCGAGCAGCGCAGAGGCGGTTGCCTGAAAGCAAACAAACGTTCCCGTTGCCATCCTGTGTAAGTTGACTGGCACAGCACTTCTGCCTTCAAACAGACAGCAACAGACATCACGCTGATTACGGGAGACAAGGTGACGTGGCCCAGAGTGTGAGGTTTGCACTAATGTCCAGAGTTAACGCCCTGCGGTGCCGGCGAAAGCCACACCAGTGGCAAAATGTGGCTGGTCAGGGCCCTGTCCCTGGAGGAGCAGGAGCTTTCTGCCAGCCCCGCCTTCAAATGCCATGGCTGTTTTGTGGCTAATTTGCTTAACTGAGTAATTGCGGGATTTGGGGCATGGTGGGAGGAAACTTTTACTGGAAGGAGCTTGCAGATGGTTGTGAGGCTGCTCCCTTGAGGTGCTCTGGGAGGATAAAATACAGCCTGGAAAATGAATCGTGGACCCACCGGCAAAGAGGGGGCTTGAAGAGCACATGCTGGTGTGAGAGCCTTTCACTGGGGAGAGGAGCAACAGGGAGCTCAGAGCTGGAGACACAGTTGTGTTAAGACTTCTTTAGGTCCTGCCCTGTGTGCACTTCTCATGGATGCAGTGAGGCCACCCGGTCCCATGCCAGGGATTTTTGTGATGAAAATGTGCTACACGTGCTCAGCATGTTATTCTTATATCTTCATAGCTTCATTTGAAAACCCGTGCGTGGCAAACAGTGTTACTCTGGAGCAGGAGCTTTATTATACAGGAAAAGATTTGAAATCTATTTACGGAGATGCGTTTTGCTCGGTTTGCATAACTCAAGATTTAGTCTTTGCAAAGAGTGTAATAGAGACCAAACAAAAAGCTATTGCTGTTTCTTCCTGCTTCTTCCTCAACCCTCTGGTTATTCCTTCTGTCCCTCTTTGAGTTATTGCATAATCCTCTGGTGAGCTAAGGAGATGATTTCAGCTGTAACCAGCCTTTTAATCTTGTAATTAAAACAAAAAGTTTCAAAATCGATTGTTCTCTGTAATACAGTAACATAAATAATCACCCTTCTGAAGGCTGGGTCTAGGATTTTGAAATCAGAACCTTCTACCTCTCATCAACAGGCTTAAAACATACCTGAAGACATAATTGCGTGTCTTGGATTGTTATGCTTACCAAGTGTGTGAGTGTTCTTAGGTTCTCATGTTATTTTAATTTGAACAGCTCTTTAATAAGCATGTGTAACGAAGTGCCTCGTAATGATCGTGGTCTCTGCTGGCTCTGGCAACTAAAGCAAGTGAATGGCTTGGATATTCTGGGGAATTATAATGCAGTTTATTTTCTCTCCAGTATTGCCGTGCTGTGTATTTTCTTCACCCACCCACCCGTCCACAGTTAAATCTTTCGTTATTATGGACAGGAAGCTTTTCAAAGCAGGATCATTAGGGCCTTCCATTAGGGCAGTTGTACCCATGTTTTCCTGGTACAGTGGGATTCTTAACCTCACAGGGGCTTTTAAACATCATCACAGCATAAATGATGATAAAATATTTTTCTTAAATGTTTCCATGATATACGCTACTCATTGAAACTGCCAGTTTGGAGTAAAATTTAGTAGGCTCTCAAGATGAATAATAATTGAGAAATATTTTGTGTACGTTTGTGCATATATATATATTTATATATGTTTTAATACCAAAGGAAACTGAAGCTTTACTAACTGGAGGGCAAAAACCAATCTACTTTTTTTTTTTCTTTCTGCCTTTTCTAGGGTCTTTCTCTAACTCTGGCAGCAGATGCTGTAAGACCACCAGTGATGACTAAGAATTTTGCTTCTTTATTGCTGAAAGGGGCTGAAGCATTTAGACGTGAGGCAGCTGATCCGGCCAAACCCCACTATATCTATTGGTCAATATAACAGCAAAAGCGGCCTCCATGGGAGAAAATGGTAAGAACTGTTTTCACATTGTGACACAAGTATTTGTCCTAAAAATTGCATCAGCTGCTTTGTCTGATTCTTAGTCATGTAGTGAATAGTGTAGTTATCAGGTGTTTAAGATATGTGTTATAAATAACAAAACAAATCTTTAAAAAGTATACAGTCAAAGGTTTGTTTTTGAAAGTGTATTTATACAAGAAAAGATGACCACTTAAATTGTGTGCTGTCTTATTATTTTTAAGAACAAATCTGCATAGATGGCTTTTCCAGAGAACTGGTTGAATACAGTTTCAGAAGCATTTGTGATGTGCCCCAGAAAATTACCTCCACCTCAGCCAGGCCCAGCATCCTGTCTCACTTCAGGTTGTGATTATGATGAATCTGGCATTTTTGAGCTACTGGTAATCCCAGAATTGGAAATTCTGCCAGAGAACCCACAAGCAGAAAGACTGATGGGTATTGACTGGGTGTGTAATACTCTTTCCTCCTACTCAACATGACCCTGATGTCTCAGGACACGCTGTTAGCGATGGCTCTACATCTGGAATGACAAATCGAATCATGTACTTCGAGAAGTCAGGATGAGTTTTGCCCCTGTTTTCACATGCCCAGAATCTTGCATCCTAGTTTTCCCGTGAATTTCAGCTCCTTATGTCCTTTGGACATAGAAATGAGGTAGTGTTGTTAATACAGGAGGACAGACGCAGTCCAGGGACGTTGGCTACTTTAGAAAATGTTTATTATACGTGCTGCTTATATTTCATGAGGTGTATTTGAACTGTGTATCCAAACTCCATTTGGTTCCTTGAAATGCCCCTTGGTTTCTGCTTCTTTTTTTGTTTCTAAACCTGTGCCTAAGTTCTGCAAATATCTGCATAATATCTTTTTAGCACGCCTGGGATTAGGCTCGTTGCTACTTTTTGCCATACATGATGTTAATTATTTTCTCTGCAGACGGCGTGTTAGCTTGTAACCTTCAGGTTAAGGGCTGGGGATGAATTCCAACTCTTATTAGTCAAACTTTATTTCTCTCCATGTGTTGTTGATTCCGTTTCAATCATCCACAGAGCTGTATAAATACCAACATGGGTAACCATAATTTAAAAGTAAAATCTCAGGGCTGACTTTCCTAAAATGAAACACATGTTTGAGTTTTACTTCAACTGAGGTTTCAGAAGTTTTATTTCAGTTCCAGGCTGTTTTTGGAAATTCTTCATGGTGCAAGAAATTCAAGCTTTAATCCTTATGATTACTTTTTTGAGAATGCTGTTTCTTCTTTTGGGGTGTTACATAAAATAGAGGCTGTGAATAGCTGTCTAATGGTCCCAGAGCCCCAGAACAGCCCCAGAAAATTTTACCAAAGACATTCTGTTGATGGTTACGTTCTCAACTGTTGCTCTGTCATTTTACTAGAAACTTAACAAGATAAATAAATTGGAACATGAAGTCAGTATATATCTGGAGTAAAGCAATTCTGAAATAGGGAAACTGGCCAAGATATATCTAAATATCTCTCAGATATATTGCTGAGAGCTGAAGAAACTGAAAGATTTCCACCAAGGAGAGTGTGTGCACATAGATATATCTAAGTTCTGTGTAGCAGCCAGAAGACTGGACACTGCTGTGTCTCAAAAATATATGGTGTCTCACAAAGATGTGGTTCAAGAGCAGGAGGCTCAATGCTCATGTAACATGGGCTAAATCCGAGGAGCAGGATCCGTTACGGTGCAGCCATGACAGTATTTCAGTGTAGTGTTACTCATCTTCTGGCTCTGGTGCCTGGGACAGAGCTGCTTTTACTCTTGGCAAGTGTCAACTGTCTTGACCTCAGAAACCAGTGCCGTTCCCTGACATTATGTCCCGTTCCTTGGGATGTCGTCAGGGCTTTGGGCACTCAGGGCTTCTCCTTGAACTCATGTGAAGATGCGATTCGAGCGGGACCACGCCACTGACCTTCAGATGTTTCACCTTGGACTTCCTGCAGAGCCAGAGGAGAGAAATGCTCAGAATACTTTCAGGCCTAAGTTAAATTCTTGTTCTGGAAGTGGGTTTACGCTGCAGGGTACAGCTAAGCAATCTACACGGAATCACCCTCTGGAGCACCTTGCTCTCTGCACTAGCCTCTTAGTTTAGGTATCAAAATGAAGGTCTAGTATTGGGTGACAGGGTTATCCTGGAGCTGATAACAGGGCAAGGAATGAGCATTTAGGAAACAAATTTCTTAACCAGTGACTTATCTGTAAAGGACTCAAAAATAATGGCTCTTTGACAATAGCAAGTGGCCCAGGGCATTTCCTGGTTTGGTCCGAGTTCATCTTTTTTGTTTCTTTAAGCTTTTATTTTTATGAGTATTTCAGGCTGGGCACTGCCCATGCTTCAGGAAAAACAGAAAGCAGGGACCATAATAGATGGTAGACATCTGTCCTGCCTAGAATGAAGTCATGCTCCTGAAAAGAAGAGCCTGTATTTGTGCCGTGCAGTCGGACTACAGTGCTCTTTGCAGCCCTTGGAGAGAAACACAGTCTTCTTTCCTCAAAGTGAACCGGCAGATGATGTTCGCTCTCCACAACTCCCTGAAAGGAGGGTGTAGCCTGGGGAATTTGGTTTCTTCTCCCAAGGAACAGGCGATGGGACAAGAGGAAATGGCCTCAAGTTGCACCAGGGGAGGTTTAGGATGGATATTAGAAAAAATTTTTATACTGAAGGGGTTATTAAGCCTTGGAAGAGGCTGCCCAGTGCAGTGGTGGAGTCACCATCCCTGGAGGGGTTTAAAAGGGGCAGACGTGGTGCTGAGGGACGTGGGTTAGTGGTGCTTTGGGCAATGTTGGGTTGATGGTTGGACTCGATGATCTGAAAGGTCCCTTCCAACCTGGCCAATTCTGTGATCCTATAGAAGATGAAGAAATCTCTTGAAGTCTCAGGTGCTTCTCAAAGCATGGATTAATAAGCAGCTAATATTTTTAACACATTCTTACACCATTATTTCCAGCCAAATCAACAAGTAGACCTCCATAGCCAAAGAAGTGGTGGGAGAGCAGAAGAGCGGGCAGCAGTGCTGGTGGGACAGAGGGGCAGGGCTGCGTCTTCTCTGTCGGGCAGTTGTAGATGGGCTCGATGGCCCGTGGAGTCGCATCCCTGGCAATTCTTGAGCAAGGAGTCAGACAGGCAGGTGGCTGGGCTGGATTGCAGCCTTCGGGCACATCCAGGCTTGCAGAGCTGAGATAGGGAGGATTTCCAAACGTAGTTCAAAATGCAATTCTTACTTTGGCGCTGCCCTGCCCGATGTTGTCACAACACGCTGCAGCCCAGGGACAGGCAGAGTTTTGCAAGAGGCCAGGCTTCCCCACCGAAAGTCTGCTGGCACCTGGGATCTGAAGAAATGGAAACGTTTCCACTGAAATGCTGAGTGTTACTAAGCTCTGGCTGACCCGACCCTCCATACTCAGAATAAACCCCTGTTTTGCAAAAACTGAGATGTAAATGGTGGAATCCCATAGTTAGTTACTGGGGTTTGCGCACCCAAGTTGCCCGTTGCTGTCTCAGCTGATTGCAGGACCTGCCTGCAGTTCCTCAGGTGCTTTTGTGTAGTGATGCCAAGTCATGCTACCACGCTTCATCACGTATGTGGGTGCACTGAAGAATACACACATGTTTATAAAGCACCGTGAGATCTTTCTGGGTGAATGGCATTATAAAATGAAGATAATTATTCCAGCAATTAATCCAAATAGTCTATATAAAGCAGATTTTGGTATTGTGAAAAGAATTAAAACATGCAACAATTTAGGGGTAAGGGAGGAATCCTTTTATTTTAAGGATAGTGTTAGTATAGTATAAAGTTAGAAATGAGTCATTCTCTAAATCATTTCTAACTGGGTGACTCATGCTCTTGGCAAATTAATTATCCAAGAAAAATGACTCAGGAATAGATGCTGTAGTTTTATTATTGTTTTAATCAGATGACTGTTGCTGTTACAAATAAACACGAGGCTGGATTTCAGGTATAACAAATATAGCTGTACCCTGCAAATTCTGCCACGGTGCTGCTTGAGGATGTGTTACACATGCCACATTTTTTAATGTGCTTTTTTGTTTTCCGTTTCAGGTGGATGGTGTAACAAGTTACTGGGGCTCGAAAGCAGCCATGGCCACCAAGAGTCTCAGCAGTGAACTGATGTGGTATGTATTTCTTTCTCTCCATGAACTGGGATTTATTAAAGCCTCACCACAGGAACTTTCCTGTGTGAATAAACTTTTCATCTCAGAATTCTTAATAAATTGGTTGATGGGTATTATTGAGAATGTTATTGATATGGGGACGATGGGAAGCTCCGTGCCATCTTGGCTTGGGATGGTTGTAGTACCGTGTTGTTGGCTGTAACCCTCTCTGTTTTGTTTCTTTTTCTCTCCCTGCCCTTCTCCCTGGCTGCAGTTTGAAAGGTGGTATCACAATGTGGGGCTGAGCTGATGAAACGACAGCTAATGCCGACGCCTGCCAATGATGGGAAGAGAACACAGACCACAAACTTGGGATCACTGGCCTTTTATTAGGCAAGTCCATTGCTCATCTTCCCCTTTCCCCCCCAGTTCCCTTTGTTCCTGTTCTTCCTCTGGATTATTAACTCATATCAAAGTTCAGTGTCACTGCTTGCTGGGGATCCAGTTTCATTTGGCTCTATGTATCCTCTTCCCTAAAGAAGTCAGGTGTTACCTCCATGTTGGCTGGTCATCAGGCAATGAAAATATGGAACACAATTTCATTGTAATAGTTCTGAATGATTCCCCGCTGAAGGAATGAAGGGGACACTGGCACATTTCAGTGAAATCTTCATGTTTCCCAACTATGATTCTTTAGCTGGGAGTTGAAGTTTCTAGTGACATTAGAAATCATTGATGTTCATTGCAGGTGCCTATACATCCTTACTCTAAAAAAGCAGGCTGTTTGCTAGTACAGCTGAAATTACTCCTGCACTGGGACAGGAGGACTACTTAAGAAAACTGTAATCTTATGTAGTACTTTCTATTTATTTATTTTGTTCAGTTGTAAATATAGTAAACAATAGATTAAATAACTATTGACGTAGAGAATAACAAATTATTTCAAACAAGGACTTCAAACAGCGTGATTTGAGGTCAGTAACCTGTGTGCCCAGAACTTTGATCATGCTGGTGACAGCCAAATGACATAACTTTTGTGCATGTACATGCTTTTCACTGAATTCTACAAGCAGAACAGCAAAACGGCAGTGACGTGAAAGCATATGTTTCTAATGGGCCGAGGGAGCTTCAACGAGGGAAGCTGATACTGATGAGTTCATTTGCTGCAACTGCAAGCGGGGGTGGGTTTTTTGTTTGTGTTCTTAATCAAAATGGATCCTGTTCTCAATAAGCACCAGGAAGAAGGAGTCTTTCCAGGGCCCTGCCATATCGGAGACGGCGTGTTCTGCCTGATGAAATCTAGGTTTGACTGCTAATTGGCCAACCTGAGGCGTCGTTAGATGTCTACCCAATTTTGCTGGGGTTGTAACTTCTGGGGAACTGAAGCTGTGTCTTGAATCTGTGATTGGCTGAGAAAAATGAGGAATCCTATTAAGAAAATTAAGATATTCTGATGTTTTTCAAACAGAAGTCTTTCAGCTTTCTAATACAGCACTGCCCCTGGCCAGGCAAATGAGTTAACAGTCTGAAAATGACTGCAACTAAATTTTGCAGTTGAGGGGCATGGGTATTTTAATTTCTGGTTTGGGTCAGACTGATTCAAATATGGGTTTTAGTTTGGAGGCAAAACGTGTCTGCAAGTCCCTTCTCAGCTCTCTCACTACTTCTTGTTTTAGCATTGTTGCTTTTGTTCCTTTAAATGGGAAGTGAGAAGAGCAGTTCTTCACAGTTGGTGAAGTGTCTGAAGATCTGTGGGTACAGAGCACTACAGAAGTGCAAAGTGTTTAAATTCAGAACTACGTGAATGTCATCTTACTTTTTCCTTAGGCCAGTCTGTGCTGTGACTGAGATCAATCTACTTATAATCAAATTTCTACTTGGTTAATAGGGGGGAGAATTGCATTTTTCTATTTTAACCACAGACTTTTTAGTTCACTGAAACTAGGGTTCCAGCCCGATTTCTCTCTGCGGGAAAGAGAGGGTGGTTGGGGTTTTTTTTGTTGTTTTTTTTGTGTTTTTTTTATTTTCTATGTTTTCATTAATTAGGTAGTCTTTGCTAATCCTATGAAAACAGTCGTGATGTGTCAATCCGGTGCTGTTTGCATTTGCCTCAAAACGTGGGAATTAATCCACTCTGCAAATGACTTGGTTTATGTAGGTGGTATTTAATTTATATGTTCTGGGAGGATCTAAGATCTGAAAACTGGCAATAGGGAGGAGGTCGTAAATCAGACGGCTTTTATTGGTTTAGGATTTTAGGTCAGGCATATCAGTTCCAGTTTGTACTGGGTTTCAGTTGTGGCTGTGAATGGAGACTAAATCCTGTTGTGTCATTTGTGGGGATTCTCTTATTTGCAGTCCTTGCCCACGGACGCCTGGTGACCCCTGCAGCAGCATTTTCATCTGCTGGGGTGGCTGCACCTTCCTCTGGGCTTATCTGCTTGTTCGCTTTGCTTTTTCTTCTCCTTTCCTTCCAGGAGGAAATGGAGTGAAGATAAGCTACATGTCTCCTTTGGTATTCTAAGTTGCTTTTATAAACGGAGGAAAAGCAAATCAATTGGTGCTTGTTACTTTTAGAGCAGTTGGGCAAAAAGTAGGAGAGATTGATGTCTCAGCCCTATCAGTTTTGTTTTCAGTGGATATGGTTTTGGATATGGCTTTGGTAAACAAAAACGGTATCTTTGTCTCCTGTTGTACAGAGATACACAATGCTTGTCTTTTTTCTCCCCACGTGTGAAATGGCCAGCACAAAAAGTAACTGGATAGCTTCTTCTATCTGACTTCCATGTCAGAAATAAGGATAAATACGTCAAATTTGGCTAGCAGTGTTCATGAGATGGAGGAGTCTGATATACCATTCTTGGGTAGAAAGAACAATAGAAGTGTATAATTAGGACTTGACGTGTCAAAGTAATGCTTTGGTCCCAAGGTGTTCAGTCCTACGTTACAGGATAACAGAAAATCCTATGTTTGTTTCTTAGACCCTTTCAGGTTAATCATTGATTCAAATAACTTGTTTTGATGACCCAGATGGTCTGTTTGAGTCTTAAATTCCCATTAGACCAAGTTGTGTTTCTGCTAGTTACGTTTTAGTACAAGAAAACAAATATTTTGGTGACACTGAGATTCCTGCAGTGAAACGCAAGTTGCCTTCTGTGCAGGAGAGACCCTGGACATTACTTTCTTTTGGGGTTTTTTTTCACAGCGTATCAAATGAGAGGACAGAAGTCTATGATTATAGTTCTGTTTTTCTTTTTTTTTGTGTGTGTGTACATAGTTTATATTGACCTTGTAAAAACCTGAAAGCTCTAAATTGGCCTCGTGAACAAAACAAAACACATTGCACAGGACAAACTCTTCACTGTAATATTTGCTCTGAAAGGTCACCAGTCCCCGAAATACCAGAGGATGTAGCTATGGCAAACCAGCCCAGTGTTAGCCTCCTCTTCCGTTGTTTCCCTTCTTTGGTACTAGGTAGTTGGAGCCTTTAGGAACAAATTTGTCATTTATAGCACAGCCCCTTCCTACACAAGTCTCTAATTCTTTGCAAACATGGATAAAAAAGATATTTATATCAAGATTAGCATATGAGTTTTATTGTCTGTGGTTTCAGCTTAATATCACAAGGACGTATTAAATGTTTTTGCAGCATCAAAACCCTAAACAAATCTTTGGCTTATCTGTCTGAAAGCAAAGTCATATTGTTCAAGTACAAAAGTTTTACATCCAGATTATTTGTGGTGTTTGGACTTAACCCTGTGCTTAAACGCTCGTCCAGACACAGGCACCCTGCTGCTGGGGGTGGTGGAGGAGAGGTACCAACGCTGTGTGTATTTCCTATTTACGCTCGTTCCCATCTGTGGCCTAGTTTGGAAGGAAAATAAAAGCTGTGTGTCCTTTCTGCCCTGTGCTGGACACTTCCTACACATTCAGCCAAGCAAAATGAGTATGAATACACGTGTGAGGGTGATTGGCCATGGGGAAGCAGTCAGGAGCAAAGGCCATGGTTTTCTCTACCAAATGTTCTGCTACTTGTTGCAATCATTTTTATTTTTTGTGGTGATGAACAGTATTTCTCAATCGGTGGGTTGAGAACTTGCATGTTTTCCAGTTACATTTTGTATATTTAAGTTTGATAGTTAAACAGCAGTACAGTGAGCCAGAAACTTTGGTGTCAGATCGACTGGATGGGGGCAAAGGAGAGTGTATTCGAAAGGAGATTTTTACCTTTTTTATATACCTGATAGTTTGAATCCATTACCTGGCTTTTCCTTTGTTACAAAATCTCTGCAAAATAGAGACTGTGGCGTGGAAAAAGGATGATTCACCTCCGACACCTACTTCATCTTCACTGGCTTGTACTGCTAAGATATAATCAAGGACTAGATTTTCAATGTTTACTAATTTGAGGACTTCTATTTGAAATGTCTGAACTAGGGCACTGAAGGCTTTTTGTTTCCTGTAAAAGACTGGCACCACCAGCTCTGCCAGGGATCAGTTCAACTTGTGGCGAGTAAATGCAGCTGCAAGTGGAGTTGGGACGTCTGGGTGAAAAGGAAGAACCAGAGGTGTTGGCAGGGAAGGCTTTTGAAGGAAGAGGTTCTGGCTGTTCTGTGACTGCTGCGTGGGTTTTCTTTTCATTTGGGATGAACGAGGGAACCACAATCTCTAACCTCAGCTGAGAACTGCTAGAGGGAAACTGTTGAAACCACTGGGGCACTGCGATGCATGGCCACAGGGATGGGCAGGCTGGTAAGACGACTTCTGACTGTCATCCCCAGACTAGGATATTGGTTTTAGATATTTGTCATGTCCTAGTCCAGATAACTCTCTCCAGGTAGCATTTGTACCGCCTGTGGGGACGCTCAGCTGGGTGCTCAGGAGATCTATCTGTGCCCTCCTGAGAAGATTCCTCCTGAGGGCTGCTGAGACCACCAAAGCAAAGTTCCTGCTCACACAAGGCGCCGTTCCCCATCTTCCTCTCCCTCAATGGAGAGAGACCAGGTTCAGCTCTGAGCAGGCGAGCAGGGCTTTTCTTCATTAAATCAAGTTTAAGTGTCACAGAAGGTGTAATCAAAAGGAGCCTGCACCAGGAGGTGGGTGGGGAGGGAAGGAACTGATGGGCTCAATAGAATCTTTCTTGGCCCCAATCTGGCAAAGATTTAGGCATCTGACGAAATTTATGCCCTTTGCTTCCTCTGTCGTCTGCAGTCGGTGTCCCCTCTAAGAAAGGAGAATTCTGGCGCTGGCTGTTGTCATAGTCAGGCTTCACTTTCCTGTGGTCACACTGGTAACACTAGAGCCCTTTGGGTCCCGTTTGAAATTCTGTCATTGCATTTTCCGGGTGAGAATTCTACACAGTTCTAGAGCTGGTTTGTCCCATGTGATTTGTCATCATACAGTTATGTTTGACTGTTCTTCTTCTCACCTTGTGATTTAAAGTAAGGGGAAAAGAGCATTAAAATGTATTTCAAACATGTGTCTGCCGAAGGTCCTGCACACGGCAAAAAAGTAAGCGTTTTTTCCCAGTTCTGAAAAGAAATTAGGAAGAAATACTGGACTCCTAGACTTTGCGCTTTCCTTTTGATGTGTGTTGTAGCTAAATCAAATCAACAGTATCTGATTTCTTGCAAGGAATGCTCTTAGTATTTTTATGTTAATTTATTAAGTTGTACGGTATTTGCTTTATTTTCAATTTTTATATTGCACTGGTGCTCTGTAAGACTTTTTTGGCTCTTGGCTAATGGATTTCCATGTGAACTGCACCTGCTCGATGCTTATTTTAGCTTGGCCTTGACCGGGGATCCGGGAGCCCCACAGAACGAGGGAGGAGGAGCTAATCCTTGTAGGTTCCTAAAAATTTCAGGCCAGGCTGCCTGGTAACACACCTGAAAGGGTGGGGCTCTGTGTGGTTTGCTCTTTGTGGTTATGGGGTTTTTTTCAGTTCCGTTGGTTTTGAAACTGGAAGGGCTGGAGCACAGCACTTTTCATCCAGTGGCCGAGGATCTTAACCCCAAGGTAGTCATTAGCCCGCTGAGGCTGACTCATGGAGTTAGAGAATTGCAGCCCGGCTCTCTGTGTTTATAAACAAATAAATGAAGGTGGCAGAAAGCTGGGAATCTGCAGTGCAGGGATGGAATAACCCACGGAGTGTTTGCCGTGCAGGTGTGTCACAGGCAGTGAGTCACTAGAGCAGACGCCTTCATTGGTCTGAGCCATTTGTGTCCCAGATCCTTCAGCATGCTCTGGCTTTGTGGGCCTTTTCCCCCCCCAGATTGCTGCCCTGCAGTGAAATATATAGGGAGATATTTAAAAATAAACAGTTAGTTTCCACCAACTCCTGTTCAGAAAGGAAGACAGAAAGGCTGAGTACACGTTAATATTGAAAGAACTGGAAGCATCCTCAGTTTTGTCAGTATGGCACCTCTGCCTGGATGGGTGTCTTGCAAGTCAGACTGAAAACTGAAACGGGCTCTCAGGGGTTGTTCGGAAAGTTTGGATAAAAGGAAGAGGAAAAAATGTACTTTCTTTGCACCAAAGTTTTAGAAACTGACCCTGTGATATATGCCCTGACTTCACTGGTGGCTGTTGGATGTGCCTCCTAGTTCTTGACTTGTAACAATTACAGGCTTGAGAGGTGAGCCCATGCAAACCTCATGAAGTCCAGCCAAGCCAAGTGCAGGGTCCTGCACCTGGGACATGGCAATCCCAAGCACAAATTGGGGTTGGGTGGGGAATGGCCGGAGAGCAGTCCTGAGGAGAAGGACTTGGGAGTGCTCGTGGATGCAACATGAGCCGGCAGTGCGCGCTGGCAGCCCAGAAAGCCAACCCCATCCTGGGCTGCATCAAAAGAAGTGTGGCCAGCAGATCAAGGGAGGTGATTCTGTCCCTCTGCTCTGCTTTTGTGAGACCCCACCTGGAGTAAGTACTGTGTCCAGCTCTGGAGTCNAAAGCGGAGATTGAGGTGAGATGTGGGGAAGAACTTCTTTGCTGTGAGGGTGGTGAGAGCCTGGCACAGGTTGCCCCAAGAAGCTGTGGCTGCCCCATCCCTGGAGGGGTTCAAGGCCAGGTTGGAGGGGGCTTGGAGCAACCTGGTGTGGTGGGAGGTGTCCCTGCCCAGGGCAGGGGGGTTGGAACTTGGTGATCTTTAAGGTCCCTTCAAACTCTAACCATTCTGTGATTCTATGAAACACATACAAAAGATACAGGAATGAGTCCAAGGGCTGTGGAGCAGGCAGTGACAGACGGAGGGTGTATTTATGGTACGAAGGCAAGAGGGTGAGGGACCTCTGAAAAACAATACCTGCTTTCAGGCAGTTGTGCTGCGATGCTGTGTCTCATAAGTGGAGCTCTGGATGAAATCCCAGCAGAGAGCAGGTCCTGAGCCAACTGCTCATCCACCAGAGTAGCAGGACGCTTTATTTCTGCTCAGGTCTTTGTCCCCCCCAGTGCCAAGTGGCTCGCACTGTGGTGTGCTTGTGCCCCAAACCAACCTGAGGCCATGGGACTCCTTCCGTTAAAACCCTTACCCTCCCAGCGTACATTAAATATACTCTGATTTTATTCCCTTTGTCTTAATTTACATTGCGGAAGAGTGAAGAATTCTGAAATCGAACTCAAAGAGGGTATGTAAAACCTTTCCAAAAGCTCATTCCAAAATAAAACAAGTGTAAACAAAAATAACATGAAAAAGGGGGTATTTTGCGGTGCAGAAATCTGTTCATGTGATATTAATCAGTACCAGAGTCTGAAGTTGTTTAGATAAAGCAGCACATGGGTTTGAAACTTAATCTTTCCACAACACAAAGAGTTTGGAAAGTGTTTTCGTCCATTTCTGCTGGAGAGTTTATGAGATCAGGGAAACTTCCACACTGAGAAGTGAATCCGTCCCTGTACATAAAACCTGGCACTTGCTTTGGACAGTCTTTAACTTTTCTCCATTTTCGTATTTTCTCCGGCATTATTTGAGGTGACATTTGTGGCTGTCACATGCCACTGGTCTGCACTGACCCCGAACTTGTCAGTGATTCAGGTCCTATTTTCCTGACCTCCTCCTCTTCAGCGTGGTCTAGTCCGCGGCTGTCCTGGGAATAATTGTGCAATATTTACAGCAAAATATTAGGGAATTATTTAATTGGAAATAAAAGATTGGGAAGAACCTCAGAAAGGTGTCTAGGCCATGCCTTCCCCTTGCTGGAACTGGGGATCAGCTCTACCCAGACTGTTCCTCACAGCTATTAAACAAAACTCTAAACGTTTTGGGGCTGGTAGTTACAGCAGTTACGACGCGTGAGGATATGAGGAAAATCTGGAGTGTTTTAATCATCTTGAGAACGTCGGTTACTGGTTTTGAGGAGGAGGAAAACTTTACTTGTTCTTTGTTCTCAAAAATTCTTTCTTCATTCTCAAAAATCCTTTCTTCGTTTTCCCAACTTCACACGTGTGGTTTTTTTTTTTGCGGTTGCTTCTTCCCAGTTACCCAAATGTGACGTTCTGGTCCCGGTCGAGGAGTGGGATGTCACGTTATCTCTCAAACGAAGCAATTTCTTAATACCCTGTCCCTTTCTGGGGACGGCTCTCCCTTCTCTGTCGGTGTTTTAAAGCGGAGGGCCTGAGTCCGGTGCTAATTTTAGGGGTGAGGAGGAGCCGTGGTGTGACCTGTCCTGGCTTTAAGGACAGTCGCAGCGGAGCGAGGGGCAGTTCCTTTACAGAAATGACCTTCTGGCGCGGAGCAACATTCAATTAGTGTTTCTTTTCGAGTTGCAGCTCGCCCGGTTGTGGTTTGTGTCCGCCTGATACCGAATGTATTTCATTCAGAAAATGCGGTTTCAGGCTTGGATGTCCGGGGGG
>VXAK01003666.1:172495-206329 GCA_013399435.1 Arenaria interpres | reverse complement strand
GGGGAGCGGCGGCCCCGCACAAACGCGGGTGGCGGGGCCGCAGCCTCCAGCCCCGAAACGCGGGTCCAACCCCCCCGCGCTCCCCCAGCCCCGCCAGGGTCCTGCCGGTCTCCGCCGCTCCCGGACGCCCCCATGAAGCTGATCGTGCCCAAGCAGCGCTGTGAGTAACGGGGGGTGCGGTGCCTCGGGGGGTGCGCCTTCCCCAGCGCTGCTGGCGTCAAGAGACGCGGATGGGAGCGGGGGAGAGTGATTCTGTCTGGGAGGGGAAATAAGCGGGCGCGTTGCAAACACGATACATTTGTAATACTCCTGCACCTGGGACGGGGCCCGTGGCTAGCGGGGCCCGAGGGGCCCGGCTGCCCGCTTCCTGGCTTGTTTGAGGGCTCTGAGTCTCAGGCATCCATGTTTGCCCTGTACCTCGCTGTATGGGGCTTGTTAATTCATAGTGTGTTCGACTTCATTGATCACCGCTGACTTCTTACGCGTAGCCAGGGAGCTATTGAATAATTCCGTGCTAAACTCTGCGAGTACAGCGATCCGGTGGGAAAAGTACTCCCTTTCTTCGCGCTCTCGCTTCCTAAGCCCTTCCAGTAACACCAACAAATGTTTGCCGCTTTGTTAAAAGTTCAGTGTGTTCCCAAAGGGTGATCGGGAGGCGTCGGGATCCCAGCTGCCCGCTGCCAGAACTTCAAGATGTTTCTGCTCAGTAGGAGGTGGGGTGCATTCTGGGCTCGGGGGTTTGGGTGGGTTTTTTTTTTCTTCTTTCTTTTGAAACGAATACTTTGAAAAACTCTTCTGCCTAAGCAGAAGAAAATAGAGACAGCCTTGAGGAGCTGCAGCTTTCACAGGGCTGCTTATTAGCCCGGGCTTCTCTGTCTTTGTAAATGTTTTTGCCGAGCTGCACGTACCCCTTTCCCTTAGAACGTTCTCTGTATTGATTATTCATGTAGTGTTTACCTGCTGAGAGCTAATTTAGGCTTCTGCCAAATTTAACATTGGTGACCAAATCATTCTCCTTAAGAAGCTGACTTTTTCCAGCTTCACTTTTTCATTCGGGAACAAAATGAACTTGGACTGACTTACATTTTGGTGTGCCTGAGAAGGGTCAGCACTCGCGTATCAAATCCGTCACAATAGTAAAAACTAAAAGAATAAGGCTTTTAGGGATACACATGATCAGTTGAATGAGGAATTTGGAGTTTCTCTCCCATGTTGAGGGGAAGAAGAGCCCGTGGGAGCGCAGAGCCCAGGTGAGTGGGTGGGTTGCCCAGGCTGCGTGAGGGCAGAGTCCTCAGCTGAAGGCTTTTAATGAATGGAGGCTTTAACGAAACCAGCAGGTGAGGGAAGTGCTTTGCAGGACTATTTCATGGGCAATTTCTTTGCTGAATAAAATACACAAACTCTTGCTGATGTTACACTCTTTAACTTATATGGTTTATTTTGTACAAAAGTAAATTTGCAATTTAGTACTAGTCTTGCAGGAAATATGACAGCACGTTGGCACTAGCTTGAAAATTCCATGAAATTAAACTCTCATTCTCCTGGTCCTGCACAGCTTTGCACTGTATCCGTGGCTAGTGAATACTACCCGTTTTACTGGTTTTTGTATTTAGTCCTGGCGTTTGCAGATGTTTGTTCTGTGCTTAAGGACACATTGCAAAACGAAGCGCAGTTACCACATGGGGTGTAAGACTCCGGTATGGATTGTGGGCTTTGCTTTGCGTGGGGGAACAGATAATGAGATAATTGGCATTTCCCAATATTTCAACAAATGAAACCTATCTCTCTGCAGTGATTATTCCTTTAAATCCTCATAAATTATGTTTTCTTGATTGTTCTTACTTTCTGACAAAGTGAGGTAGAATTCTATATTCCCAAGTCTTTTTTTTTTTTTTTCTCCTCTCTGAGAATGGGAGATTCCCTGTGAAACCAGTGCGTTTGCTGCTGAGCCTGCAGTGAGGCAGGACCTGGGGTCTTGTATCCTTTTGACTCGCCTCTTGCTGCTGCTGGGGAGCTGGTCTCTGCTTTGGTTTTTTCCAGGGTTGTCAGGGATATTGGGTTTACGTCAATTTTCTGGTTCCAATCATTAGTGCAGACCCTTTATGAGACCAGGGTTTACGTTCCCTTTCTGCATAATAAATGCAAAAAAGTGTCTGTTATGATGCCTCGTGCTGTGGAGCGCTCCCGAGAGAATGAAATACTGAACCAGTGTGAACTCTGCAAATGTGAAAAACCTGCTAAAGTGCCGTGGTGTTGGGTTTAAGTGTGATCTTTGACCAGGAGGAAAAAAAAGAGCAGTTGGGTGCCTCCATCGATCCCTGTGAAACAGCCTTGTAGCCAAGTAGGGACAGAGATTTCACCAGCTTCATGCTATTATTCTACACCAGAGGTAGGGGAGAAGCCAGCTGGGATCCTAATTCTATGGCTTTTCTTAATTTAAGGTGAAGCCTTGGGGTCTCTGTTCCAATCAGTGTCTTGCATCTCACCCTGAATCCCTTGGCAATTGTTAGGGGTGAAAGAATGTATGGTTTTGAGGCAGGGTAAGTGTTTATAGGTAATATACATTATAATTGCCATGGTTAATTGCTAAACACTTCAAGGTGCAGCTTCACAAAAAGGAGGCTTTTGGCCAATATTTAGGTGGTTTTTGGCTGCAGTGTGGTTATTGTAATACTACTTAAAGCCAGGTAGAAACTGTGGAAAATCTAGGGTTTTTTTGCCTGTGATGATGATAAATATGGAATGCCATGATTATATAGTATATTTAAGTGGAGAATACAGGAGGGAAAATGATTTTGGTCTCTTGGTTTGACACATTACCATCGGTTACTGAAATCTTGTCCGAGGCATTGGAATATCCCACGATCTTTTTAATCTCAAGAGTGTCTGCAGGTGACCTGTTGTGTGAAGTTAGTCCCAGCTGCTTCTAGTGGGGGTGGAAGTGAGGGCTCCCGGGGGAACAGGACTGGTCCTAACGAACTGAACTGATTGGTGTGGTGTGGTCTGGTCCAGCACCTCGGGAGTTAAGCCTGCATTATCTGCCTTACCGGCAAGATAATTCCAGCAGGAAGGGGAAACCTCCATCAGATCCAGGAATGAGGTTCTCGGGAGCTAATCATTGCCTCTTGTCGCTCTGTAAGTTTGGCTTTTATTTGTTGGGGTGTTTTAAAGAGGCTGTGCAGTCTAGGGCATTACCTGGGCTCCTGCAGCCATCAGTGTGTGGTCACAGACTGTGTATGTGCGGATGGTCATGACTGTTTAACCTTTGTGCTTTCGGGCTGGAAGCTTTTTGGTTGTGGTTTTGGGTTTTGTTTGTGGTGTGTTTTTTTTTCTTTTAATTTTCTGATGGGGAGGTGGACATTCAATAAGCCCTTGCTGCTGAGAATGAACGGGAAGGCTTCACCTGATATATGGGCATTAATTATTTAGCTCTAGCTTTGTAAAGTTTAAAGAACTTTCATTACTAAGCAGATATATATATATATTTTTAATCTATATAATCTATTTTTGTTCAAAGGAAAACAAATGTTTCCGTTTTGCAACATGTTTGGATTCCCAAAATAACTATGTAGAATAGGAAGAAGTAATTGAAACATATATGTAAGCTATTATCAGCTTCCTCTTTAATAGAAAGCAGCTTTCAGAAGCAGTGAGGAACACAATCCCATCTCATGTGTCACTCTTCGTTTGATTCCCCCCCCCGTTCTTATTTTTGGCTCTCTCTCCCCTCTTCCAGTCCCAATTAAAACAGGAAGTTCTTAGATTATCAAAGCATCAGGCCATGCAAATTAAATGCAAATGAAAAATGTAAATGAAGTAGTAGGATTTCATCATATGTGTGTCCAGGAAGAAAAGCAGCTGAACCGAAGAGGCTTCATCTGAGATTTATGAGTAAGTTATTTATGAGTATTGATACCACCATTCAAATTGCTGATAAAAAACCTGAGATACTGTACCCACGTTCGAGGAAACGCGCGTCTTGTAAGAGGCACGTACAAGCTGAAACAGAAACTGCTGCAAATTGGTCATGGAAAACTCTTGGGTCCAGGTAGAGAGAAGAAAGTTGTAACCAGGGGGCTCAGGCACAATGTCTTCCGAAGAGTTGAGGAGCAAAAAGATTCAGCAAAGCTCCTGTGGTGGTTGTGGAAACATATGTGAAGGATTAGCCTCTTTAATGGGGGAAAATGTTACTCAGTGAGCGAGGAGTTCCCTTTGATTCCTGCTTCCCCTCATCTTGTGATTCCATCTTCGGCCCCCCCCCCATAGTATATTAAGCACAGGATTTTTAAAAAATCAAACGCGTTCAATCCTGGATGTAATTATGAATGCCTTATAGGAATAGCCTTACAGGTTCATACTCTTCAAAGTTGGTGCGGAGTGTAGGTGAAATGTGGGCTTTGTCCGGCGGGAACCTTTCCCCCAGATGGCAGGGCTGTCGGTGAGCCTCGCGTTACCCGATTGAGCAACACCGGGACCCCTTCTCGCTGCATCGTCACATGCTTCTGCAGCTACGTTTGGAGTAATGGAGATTTTTATCTGGAGATAACAAACCAGTAAGTAGTTCGTGCAGTTTTAACATAAAGGGAATTAATTTTCTTAAGAGATAAGCAGCGCCTTTTGATTTACGCTGGGCTTTCCAGAAGGCGTGATTCGTCTCGACGCTTTCCGTGTCAGCTCTGTGGGACCTAGAACTAGGTTTTTAGAGTGGTGGTATTTTTTACGCCTTACTGCAGCGTGCCAATACAGTAGAATAGTTTTATTTTCTCCGCGCTAAGAGGTTGCATTGGTCCATTGGTATGTTGCACACTGCTGAGGAGAGAGAAATCGGCCTGTAACAGCCTCATCAGACAATTAGAGTTACAAAGGGCATTTTTTACCCTGTGAGAGCATTTCTGCAACGTACCCAGTGTCTTCCGTTTTCATAGTAAATCGCACAGGTTTGAGTAACTTTTACTTTGAGTAACTGTTACCAGCCTAAGGTGTGGATGGGACAAATCCCACTTCCTTCTCCTGGCTTTTTAGTAACTCAAGAAACTGGACGTTTATTCAGGTTGTGGATGAAATGCTGGACTTCCAGTTTAAAACAAACAAACAAAACCCAGAGCAAACAAACAAAACCCCAATTAAGCAAACAACCCCCGCCCCAATTTCCCTCCCCGTTTTCCCTCAAGTCTGTGGAGACTGTATCTACACAAATAACCATTTTTTTCATACTTTGGGACTTGTTTTTTGGCCTAACTGCTCTGTGTAGCTGAAATATCCCTTATTACGGCCTGATCTTGTGTTCTTTATTTGTGCTGAAGAAAACTGCTGCTGTTCTGGGAGCAAAGTTCTGCTCTTTCTGCAGCTCTGCATTTGGCTCGCAACAAAATGAAAGGAGCTTCAATTCACACAGAATAAACTGGGGAAAAAAAAGTCTGTTGGCATTTCTGCTTGGTTTTTAAATGTGAGCATTATCTCTACCTCTCCCAAGAACTGTACAGAGTTGGAATAACTTCATAGTTGTTTTCTCTGGGGCTTATTCTTTGTTAATGCTTTAGTTATGAGCCCTCAGCATGTTGAGATGTAAATGCCTTGGCAGTCGTTTATGAATGACTCTCAGCTGTTGGTACTTAACACTTTTACTGCTGGGCTTGTGTTTGATAGGAGGATGGGGGGCTTCTTTCCTCTCTTTAAAGATCAAATCTACACTACGGCTTTCAGACAACTCTTGGTGCAGGTTGATTGTAGCAGATTTTATGCCTTTAATGTAAAATATTGGAAGTTGGGTTACCCTTAGCTCCAGGCTGGTTCTGTGTCGCACAGTCCCACCTTGCTGCTTTTAGGATTAAACCTCCTGCCTGCATGGCTGAGCTACATCTGGGGAGGAGCCTTACGGTTCCAGTGAGACAGGTAATTAAAGTTCTCAGTGGCTTAAATAAAGATTTGTGTAAATGGCTAATGGGATTGGTGCCCTGAGCTCCGCTGTGCGGTACAGTGGGGACCAGACCACTTTCGCTTAAATATTTACCTTGTACTTCCCAAAGCGTTTGAGATACAGGTTAGTATGTGGTAACACATTGCTCTTCTTTAAGATAAAGCCTATTTTAAAAACACTTGTTACAAGTTCTTCCCATTTCAGGGAGCTTTCATGCATCTGCATAGGTCGTATCTTTCCAAACCTCAAATAATGCTTCATTTCAGTGTCTTTGTGTCTTGCAGCTTGTAGGTAACAGTAGGTTTTCTCTTGGAAGAACTGAACTGTAAGCAAGGTGCTTCCTGGGATTTATGCACGATGCCTTCCTGGTTCTTAGGGAAAGCAGGGAGAAATTGATGATTTGATTATTTGCCATACAGCAGTGGAGCAAAATGACTGTTTTAAATATCTGACATTTAAGGATTGGTGGTTGTGTGTGTGTGTTAATAACTGTGAAATTCAGACCTGGGAATTGTTCAGCCGGACGAGAATGATGCTGAGACCCTTGTGGTAAGAGGTAAAAGGCTCTAAGCTCCTTTCAGCCTGAAGTTGGGTGACTTAATACCAAGCTGTGATTACCTGAGGAAGAGCAGTGCCATCAGCAGCTCCTGTGCTAATTAAAATCTTTGCCCCAAGTTGTTTACTGTTTCAGAAATGGATCTTAGTAGAACACACTCAGTACTTTTAATTTAATTTCTCTAAGAAACATTGCCAGCTGCCTCCTTCTGCAGTACCTGTGTGTAGGTTCTGTATTCTCACTTCTTATTGCTTCGTAAAGTTACCTGGCTTACTATTTAAAATATCTGTGTGTGTGTATAAGCAGAGGAGCCTGGTTCAGCTGATACCTTCTGTCTGTGTGCTCTCTGTAGTGATTTTTCTCTTGCTATTAACAGAAAAAAGGCTTTGGTAGACCTAAGCCAGCTCTGGCAAATATATATATGTGCTGAGAAGCAAATAGTGGCATTTCTTGCAGAGTTGTGTGATAGGGAGTCTGTGCCTAAAGAGGACTGTCTGCAGTAAATATTGAACTTAAACCAGCTGATTCTCTTTCCGCTAACCTATGTGGGTGGTGTAGTTCCACCAGAGCTGCTGCTTCTGGTGGGTTGGAGCCTGGAGACGCCCAGCATGACGGCAGAGTTGTGTGTTGCTCCTCGGACAGAGCCCTGTCACCATGGACGTTCTGGCTGGTCTTGGAAAGGCCCGTGAGGCTCTTGCACAGCAGGAACGTGACTCGAGAAATCTTCTTCTCCTGTTGGGTTGTTCCTTCCCCCTCCCCTCCTCGGTCTATTTGAGGAATTGGGATAAGGAGTTGGGCTGGGTGAAATGCAGTAAATGGGCTCTGTCAGGAGGTGCTGACTGAAGAGGAAAATGCTTTCCTGGGGAAAAATATTTCCATTTTATTAAAACTTGCCTCTCCAGAGAAGAGTATTTTGGGATTACTCTTTTTCTTAACTGAGGCTTTATGAAGTCTGCACTTCGGGAGGTGTTTAATACACATGAATTGGACACATAAGTGACCACCACCTTTCCGGAGCGGCTGCTGCTGCTGTGACTGCACTGAATTGTCGTTCACCTCTATATTTGTAGTGACTTTCTCTTTCTTCCTCCCCAACCCTCTTGTCTTTAGCGTTTCCATGGTTTGGAATGGATATCGGTGGAACGCTGGTTAAACTGGTCTACTTTGAACCTAAGGACATTACTGCGGAAGAGGAGCAGGAGGAGGTGGAAAACCTGAAAAGCATTAGGAAATACTTGACCTCCAATACAGCCTACGGTAAAACTGGCATTCGCGATGTCCACCTGGAACTGAAAAATTTGACCATGTGTGGCCGCAAAGGAAACCTGCACTTCATCCGCTTCCCCAGCTGCGCCATGCACAGGTTCATCCAGATGGGCAGCGAGAAGAACTTCTCCAGTTTGCACACCACGCTCTGTGCCACGGGAGGTGGAGCCTACAAGTTCGAGGAGGACTTCAGAACGGTACGTGAGCAGTTTGTGAGGGGTCAGCAGGAAATACTTTGGGAAAACACCACGGGAGTCTTTCTCTTAAAACTTGCAGAGAAAATAACATTTTTTTTTTTCTCCATCCTAACTGGTTAAGATGAACGGAATCAAGTCACATTTGTTAATTGGAGAGGGCAGGGGAGGGTGTTCTGCTGGCTGGGTGTTCTACTGAAGCATTACTGTGCAAAATGTCCCCAGTAAATGGCTTTTTTGGAGTACAGCTGTGATGACCAGATGCCTCATCACCAGCTGAGGGTGTGTTATGGCAACCTAGAGACCAGATGCTCGTCTTGCAGACTGGATATCTATTAGAAACCCAGAAATTAAACTGTACAGGTTAGAGATTGATCCAGGTTCCCTTCCCCTTGTATTAGTCTTCAAGCAGAGTTAAGTCCAGAGTCTGGAAGCCCAAGTGTGGAGCAGGGTGTTGTGGAAGGACAACAATGGAAGCTGCTTTTGATTTCAGTTCTGGAGTACATCATGTGAAGCAAGGCACTTCATGACATCCCAGGTTCCCTAGAATTTAAAAGTAATCTCTGCAGGGAGCTCCAGAAGCTGGTGGAAATCTGAATGGTTGGGGTGCTGCTGTTTGTATGGACTTCAGCAGTAGACCTGGCTCCCGGGTGAGTGTGCTGTGAAAATTGCTGGTGGCAAAAGAGGACTAGAGAGCTGTTGTACAATCGGCATTAGAGAGAGTTGCCTGTTGGGTATGTGTCTCTATGGGGTCGTGTCTCCATTTATTTTCTACTAGTGCCAGACTTCTCACCCCTTAGGCCGATTGGAAGTCCCTTACATCTTGAGGCCTGCTGATGATTGTCAAGTCCTCAAAAGCCGTGGTTGAAGCTGGGGCTGGTTTGCTGGCAATTGTACAAAAACATCAGGTCACATAGCAAATTCCTGGTGGGCGTAGGCATGAAGTCCCACGTCTTTGTGGTGTTGGTTAATGTTTTGTGTGCTGCAACACTTGCAGGTAGCTTAAAGCACGCACTTTAAAGGCTGTCGGGGCTGTTTGGTCAACCCTCAGTGGGTGCTTTGGACACCTCTTCTTACAGCCATCCAGCCCCACCTATTTCTTGGCTCAAACTGTTACGTCCATGGAGTGTTACAGAAGCAAAATGCTTCCTGTTACATGAAGGTTTGCTTGCTTAACCTCTCTCCAAGGGCTGAGTGTCCTGGGTACTGGCACTTAAATTGTCACACTTCGTTAGCCGTCGTACCGGCAGCCGCCTGTCTCGGTGTCCTGCTGCCTGTGCATTGACATCAGACAACAGCCCCGGGGTTGCCCTCTCAGAGGCATTGAAGTGTCTGTGTCAAATATTTGAGCACTCCAGGGCACCTGTGGAAGTGGAGAGCGTGTGCCAAGGCTAACACCCTGCTGTTGCAGGCTCCACTATTGTGCAGCGTAATGTAAAACCTTACATGGAGGAGGCTTTAAATGTTCCTGTTTCTGTGCCTTAGAAGCAGTGTGGAAAAACTAAAGTATGTTTGTGAACGGTGTGAATTTCATCAAAAAAATCTGGCTACAAGCTAGGAAACTGCTGAAATCGATACAGGTAACATGCTTTTCTTCTGCCCCTCTGTTTCCCTATGTACAGGCTTTTAAGCTATTTGTCTTTCATGGTGTTTCTAAATGCTTATGGGACATCCAGGATTGCGTAGATTTAGGACAAAAGAACATTGCAAAACAGCATTCGGATCCCAAAGAAGGAATCCTTCGAAGATTACAGTTACAGCAGCTTTGGGCAAATACCCTGTTGTTGCTTGCCTATTCCGGTGTCTAATTCTGAATCCCCAAATGAGTTAAATATGTTTGATTTAGACATCTCTGTTGCTTTTGTGCATTAAAAAAATAAAACATGATCGGGAGGTGCCTTCTGTTTACAAGCCTGTCTTCTGTGCCGTGGAAAGGCAGGTAAATGTGATGGTGATGCTCCTTGTATGTTGTGTGGGCGTCTATATTTGTCAGTTAGGTTGACGGTTGGACAAGATGATCTTTAAGGTCCCTTCCAACCTGGAAGATTCTGTGATTCTGTGAAATGTCCAAAATTAGGTAGGTTTGGCTGCCTGACCCCCCTCTCATGTGCTCCCTGGTGCTGGATGGGGGAGACCTGGAGAAGGCTCCCTGGGCCGCTCGGTGGCTGCCAGCAGTGCCCATCGGTAGGCTGGCAAATCATTTGCCTCATTCTGAAGATGTGAGTGCTTCCCCTAGAAGCAGGAAAATTGACTCTATTCATTAAACTAGACCACAGAAATAATTTTACCGACCAGATGGTTATAGTTAATGTTCATTGAAGAGCATCAGTAAGTAATTCACTAAAGGGACCCTTGCCAGCTTAGGGGTTTTGGTTTTTTTTCCCTTGGGTTTGGTTTCTTTTTTTTTCTCCCTTTCTAAATGGCTGGTCTCTGTGGCTGGCTGATTTTATTTTCAGATAATTGTGGTGTTAAAGCATGGATGAACCTGTTGCCTAATTCTGATAATCCTCCCTCCTTTCCCCAACTACCTCGCGTGTTCCGTAACATCACTTCTGAGTACATAGATTTATCTGCTTGTGTACCTGTAATATAAATCTCTTTATACTCTGTGTCCTTCCTGACGGCACATACACATCACTTGCACAAACACGTGCTGTAAATGTAATGGGGAGTAAATTCCTGGGCTGTCACTGGTTTTGTAAAGGATACCTGGGGGACGAGGGAAGAAAGGACTACTCAGACTTTGGTCTCAAACCTGCTCTGTTGATAAATTCCTGCCAACGGCAGTGCCTCAGTGGTGCGATCTTTGTTTTCCTTCCCTGAACAGACACCTCCAGACTTATCTGGATGGAAATTTTACTCCTGGCTTTGATGAAAGCAGGGCCTGGGCCAAAACCCAGCCTCTTAATAAAGAGCGTTTGGGGAAGGCAGGAAGGAAGCCTGTGACCAACACAAACTGACTCTTGGGCCTTCACCTTCCCCATAACCTGTACAAAAAAAGCTTTAAGAGCAAGCTTGGCTGTGGGAGAGGGATTTCCTCGTGCCAGTTATTAGCCGATTCTACGGCTTGACTTTGTGGTGTGAACTGGATGCCCCTGGATGACTCGTGGACTGTATTTACCTTAAGAGAAATAAAGTCACTGTCCTGTGCTGTTGGATGAGTAAGCTGGGAACACCTCCTGTGCTGAAGAGGCTGGAGGTGCTGGTCTGCAGCGTGTAGGCTGGGCTGGAGCTGAAAGCATCCAGAGAACGGGTGAAGGAACCGTGATGCCTTCTGTTACCCCCACTCTGAGAAGCTTCAGAGGGAACGGGGAGAAGCAATGGGCATCTTTTCCCTGTCAGGAGAAGGATGAGATCCGTGCAGCTCACTGTGCCGGAGCGTGATTTTCTTCTGCCTCAGCCAAAATACCCTTTATTTGCATTAGATTTTGTCTTGTTTGAAGGTGAGTGGGGATTTCCCAGCCTCAGGTGAGGAACCAGCTGGGGGAGTACCGTGTCTGAGCCCAGAGAGAAGCAGGGTTGAGGTGAAGGCAATCAAAACATAAAGGAAGCAAAGTATGTCTTTAGAAAAGTGGAGGAGAGGTAATGGAAGGAAAAGCTACACCGTAAGCTATTATAAGAAATGGAAACTGGAGCAATGCCCAGAAGGCATCTAAAAGCCAGAGTGATATAGTAAATGAGGCTGGTGTAATTGATAATGAAAAGCTTGCAAGATGTTATGTTCCTAACAGTTTCTTTCTTGAATATGGCTAAAAACTGTTTGACATTATGCATATTAAAAAAAACAAACAACAAAACCTGCCCCCCCCCCACCCCCCCCGAAAAAACTGCCCAACCAAAAAACTCAAACTTGAGCAGCCGGTACAGTTCTCTAGCACTTCTTGCAAGTGCACGACAAGAGGTGTGATTTCTTTCTCCTGAGAATAACATCCCTGCACAGGAACAACACACCTTTTGTGTATCCTTGAAATCCGCTGGGTTTCAGGATTTTGTTGCCAAGGTATGAGCTGTCACGGGGAAAAGTTCACTGGTTCCTGTGTTCCACCTGCTTGTAACTGTGGTTAAAATCCCGAGTCTCTCTTTCTGATGGTCCTGAGGAGTTCCTCGAAGTCCAAAGTATTTTCTTCCCTTCCTGATACTTAAAAAAAACCCAATTAAAATAAAGAAGAATTTGTACAGTCTGGCTATAGTGCAGAAAAATGGTTCTTCTAAAAAAATGTGCATATGGTTTCCCTGTACCCATCATAAATTTTCCCTCCAGGGTCCCGTGTAGTACTTCATTCTCCAGTTCTTCCTCTCGGCACAGCTTTCTGCCATAAAGCTTTTCTAGAGAGGCGCTGTGCGGAATGGAGTTCCAGGAGCCCGGAGCAGGGTCAGCTCTGCTGTCTGCCCTCACCTCGGGGGTTGTGAAGGGCTGGAAGATATCTGCAAATGCGTTTTTTGAAAAGTTGCAGGAAAAACATCCAATTGAAACGTGCTTCTACACACAGCTCCCCGTTTTGACTTGTGTTTCTGCACATAAACTTCTGATTCCTGCAAGGAGAAGGGGTTTGACCAGCTGGAAGATGAGAAGTAGAGTGTGGTAGGTCAGGGAATGGCACCAGAAAACACTTACTCGTACATAAATGATGATGTTTACAGGTACATCTATTTTTTGATGCAGTTTTGCTGCTGAAGTCATTGTGAGCAGAGACAGGAATAGAGAGAAGTCAGCTCTCTGTGCAGGGAAGGGGACTGGGGATTGTCACCTTGGCTCTATCACGGCTTCTTGCATAAGTCCGGGTTACTACATTTCTTGCAACTATGCCCTAATTTGGGTTTAGAAACAGGAAAAGCGGTGGTTCCTGGGGCTGTTGGGAGGTTGGGTGGCTGCAGAGCTCGCGGCTCTCAGAATGAGGGCAGATCCACGTGGGATACTGATGCCCGTCTTGCTCCTTCCAAAAACGAAACCCAGAACTGCTGCAATAATGCAGAAAAAGAGTTTTTGAGTCTGCTATGAATATTGTAGATGAAAGCAAGCAGTAATAGGGCTTTTCTGCTTACAGGATATCAGCTGTTAAATATAGCACAGAGCCATAAAAAGCAGAGTGAATCCTGCTATGTCTTTTATACGGGCTGGACCTAATAAGACTTCCACGCTCAGTGCTTGAAAAAGAACCTTTGATTAGTTTCTCCTGTTCTGTCCTTACAGAATTGGTGGCCTCACCGGGGAGGCGCTAGAAACGAGGAGTTTTGTCTCTGTTTTTGCACTAATGCCAGAAGTGTTTTACTTCTACATTCGTATTGTTTGCTGGTTTCTCACAAGGTCTCTTACTGATGGACAAAAGGGTGAGGTTGATGAGAGAAAAGCAGTAGGAGCCATAAATCTGCTCATCGTAGAATGGTTTGGATTGGAAGGGACCTTGAAGATCATCTAGTTCCAACCCCCTGCTATGGGCAGGGACAAGTGACTTGTCTTTCTATATGAGATTATATATATATATGAGATATATAGATATAATGACTTGTCTCTGTGTAGGAGGCTCCTGGTTCAGAGCATCAGTGGATGCTGTACCTGTGTCAGGTTGTGTTTGGTCGTGCTGCATCTGGCTTACCCAGTAGGATGAGGAAAGTGAAACTATACGGCACATAACTTGGAGATAAATCATGGTTAACATAGCATTTTTCCTTATTTTGACTATCTCCATGCAACATAGGTTGAGCTTTAACAGAAGAAATGAATGCTCTAATGAGTGATGACATAGTGGGATCCGTGGTGTCCGTTGGGAGAAAGAGGGCATGAAGCATTTACTACATTAATGCCTTGTACTGTATCTCTCTTGATTGAAGCTCTTCCCCTCAGTCTAATAGCAAGAAACTGCTGAAATCCGAGATATTTGCAAAATAGCCTTAAGATTTTTGTAATGTTTCTATAAAAACCTCTTCCCCTAATTTGTTTTTATTCTTTTATTTGCTGGCTAAATGGTTTAAGTCTGTTATGCTGCGTTTCTGCAATTGTGATTTGCGTAGCCATGTGGTAACCAAGACAAAACCATGAAGGGATTGCAAAATACTGGAATATGCTTGTTTCAGGAGATACTGAAGCAGGAAGAAATTCTGTCCACTTTTCTCTATTGTCCTATGAATAACTGTATCTGTATCTCTGAGACTGCTGGTTTGGGGGGGGCTTGGGTCGTATTTATATTCACTGGCTGCAGGATTTGAGCATAACAAAAGGGCAGACCCAAAGACTGGAAGGGTTTTCAGCTCAGGCGAGTTACAGCTGTGCACAAGTAGAGGAAAAAACGTTAAGAGATTTAAATAACTCAAAAGAATGTAACCTACTGGCCGTGCCCGTGCCACAGAAATATCTTTCCTCTTTGTAGTGACTTAATATAGCCTCTAGAATTAAAAATAGGAGGTAGTTAACCTCGCAGATCTCCTCCAATAGCTGTTATAAAAGCATCCAGCAACGTGCAAGTGTTTGAGAAGCAGCTCTGAGCTCTGTAACTCCCTTTTGTTCCTAATGCCCCGTGTCTCTTGCTGCCAGAAGTGGAGATGGGTTAGACCTGCCTTTCAGGTGTCATGATGCAAATGACCTCGGGATTTGGCAACTTCACTCTTTTTCCCCCCTCTCCTCTCCCTAACACAAGCCCGAGGTCAGTGTCACTTGGGAAGGAGACTTCTGCAGATTGTCACCCTATCCTATTTTGAGAAAGGGCTGTGATTTCTCATTCCAGAGGACAGAATGCTGTGGCAAGTAGACATGTCTGAGTACAGTCAAGAGTGACCTAGGAGATCTCAGAGGGAATGTGCTTTTGAAGGTCTTATAATTGTCTTTCTGCCTTCTGTTACAGTTACATTTTTAATGAACATTTTGCTGGGGTCATGGGCCTGATGATATTTCTGTTATGATATTGTTTTTCACCAAACATTGGGAATAACCTATTTTTCCTGAGGCATTTTAAAGTGCTCATCATAATTTCAAGGAATAGATCTCTCAGATTACTGGGGACATATACTGAAAAAAAACCCCAAATCTTTAAGTTAAACATAATCCACTGCGTATTCAATGCCTATTAACATAAGCGCATGCACTCTGTAAGGTTACCTTTTCTTTAACTGAAGTTTCTTGATCTTACTGCTTCTATTAAAAATTTGATTAAATTGCTGGGAAATGCGGTGGGGTGAGGGATGCTGCTGTGCAGGCGGGTGTCAGGTACCGCCCAAAAGCCGTAGTTCCTTCTGGGATGGGGATGAGGGGAAAGAGATTTATTGCTTCAGAAAACTGAGGGGGAGAAACATTTCCTGCTGGCAGGCAGGGAATATCTCCAAAGCAGAGGAACTAAATGACATTACTGCACAGCACATTGTTGTTTTGGAAGGTACCCGTTGTCAGGCAGATAAAAAACTCCTTTTATTTCGCACTTCATGCTTGGGCAGATCTTTGTACTGTTTCAATAACATAATGTGTTACTATTAAAGGGATCAAAGTGCTTCAGCGGAGCCTTTTGTCCTTCCTTGTTGTCTTATACTAGGAAATGTGTGTTCATTGATTTCTTGTTGTTCTTTTCCAGATTGCTGATCTGCAACTCCATAAACTGGACGAATTGGACTGCTTGATCCAAGGCCTCCTTTACGTTGACTCTGTTGGGTTCAATGGCCAGCCCGAGTGCTATTATTTCGAAAACCCCACAGATCCTGAACAGTGCCAGAAAAAGCCTTACTGCCTTGATAATCCATATCCTATGCTGCTGGTTAACATCGGCTCAGGGGTCAGCATCCTGGCTGTGTATTCCAAGGACAACTATAAGAGAGTCACAGGATCCAGGTAAACTAATTCTGTGTTCTTTTAATTCTATTTATTTATTTTCTCCTTGATAATTGAACAGATAGAACTAGTAGTGTGAGGAGTAGGTGCAGCCCCAAATTGTGCTTGTCTTCCCATTTCTCTTCAAAGCCCCACCAGTAGCAAGGCTGGAAAATCCTAGGATTCCTTCAGAGAGTGGGTCAACATCAGAGAAATCATGGATCCGTTCAGCTTTAGAGCTGCCTTAGTCTCTTCTTGGTGTTTCCTACCTATTTCATATTTCTTGCTGTGATATTACCAAAATAAAGCTGTCTCGGTAAATGAATCTTGTCTCCCCTGCTTTGATCCCTCAGGACAGCCAGAGCAGTGAAATAAAAATGTTTGAGCTAAGCAAAAACCTCTTGCTTAGTAGATAGGATGTAGAATAACCTGCTACTACTGGATTTTAACAGAGGAATCTGACTAAATCTCCTGTTCCCTTCCAGATTGCGCTGGTCTTTGGACCATGCTGGTAAATTAAGGAACACGAGCGTGTAAAGAGTAGGATCTGGTTGTCTGTGTCCTTGGTTTGTCCTCAGGCTGGGTCAGCCGGTGCTGTCTGAGATGATTTGTAGGGTACAGCTGAGTTGAAGTGGTCTCTGGCCCATATTCAGTGAGAAATTTAGATGCCGCTGCTCAGTTCAGGAGTTCAGTGGGGTGGGTGCAGAAGTTTGTTCTCAAGACCAGCAAAACAGCCGAGGTGTGTTAAAGTTGACTCTATAGCTGTGGCAGCAGTGCTTGCTGATAGGAAACAACTTTATTTACAAATGTGTCTGTCCAGACTTGTAGTAAAAATACCAATAAATCTGTCCCACTTTTTCCCCATACAAGCAAACTAAATTGATATACTTCATTTTTAGTGATGTTAAAAACAAGAAACCCGCCAAAACAGAAATGTAAAAATAAAATCCTGTTTCAAAACAGCAACCAAAGAAGCTTTTTGGATTTGCTACAGTCCCTTCCAAACCTGCATTCTCCTCTTCAGTGCGTGGTCCACAGTAATGAAGTTTCTCCTGTGTACTGCACGTGGCTGCATGTGTGTCTTCTGTTGCCTCATCTAGGGCATGTCTTGGCCACAACGAGCCATTTTCTGTATTTTATACAGATGAACAAAAAGTTGAATGGTATTGTTTTTCTTGCAATTCTGGTTGGTTTTCAAGCATAGCCCTTGTGATATAGGTAGATGTGCTTCTGATTATTTTCCACTATGGCAGGAAAACGTGACTGGAGGGTGCTGCTGGCGTGTTAGAGGTGATGAAATCAATACCGGCTCGTGGCTGGTGGGCAGGGCTTCCTACTGCTCCCGTACCGACTATATTGGATTACAGCGCTTCTAGAGGCCTTCTGAAAAACTTGCCTGATGATCCAAGGGCACTGGCCGAATGGTGTTCCCATCACTCCTCCCGTGCCTTCTCACGAGGTGCAGGTGTGGTGTCTCACTGGTTCCCGTCTTGGTGGTGGGACTGCCATCCCTGCAGATACTACCTGTCTCGAGGGTAAAGAGAGGATGAGGCAGGATGTAGAGGAGGTAGAGGTTAGTAAGTTGAAGTTCACGTCTGTTAAGACGGAAGAGTCCGAGGTAGAATTTTAATGAAGTGAGTTAACAACTTGTTATGCCCAGTCCGACAGTCCCTGCTGAATTTGTATAGTCAGTAGATACTGTATGTGAACCCGTGTGAGATACTCAAGCGGCTGCTCCTTGCTCAGGGTTCTTTGCAGGCTGAGACATTCCGGGCCCTGCTTGGAACAGGAACCAGCCAGGCTGGGGGGCAGAGCTCTCCTGGCCGCCTGCCTCTGCAGAGTTATTTAGCTTTGATCACTGTTTATTCCTTCATCACTGACTGAAGCGATCTGCTGGCTAATTATTCTGGCACAGGGAAAGCCTGCGAGAGTGCTACAAATAGCAAACTGAAGTCTGCGGTGGTGGATTGGACCTTATTCTCAGCCAACCCTTTATTTAGCATCATTTCTCCTATTTAAACATTAAGGACTTCAGCGCAGTTCAGTTAAAACCACGCTGGGTGACGATTGTGTTAAATCAGAACACAATTTAGGGTGTCTGCCCTCACTTGCCTGCGGGAGGAGTTATAGGGTGCCGTTGGTGGCCGTGTTGGAGTCTGGAGAGCTATGGTGGGAGGTGGTTGGAGATGCTGGGCTGAAGGACCTCTGCTTTTCCAGCCTCGGAGGAGGGACGTTCCTGGGCCTGTGCTGTCTGCTGACGGGCTGCGAGACCTTTGAGGAGGCACTAGAGATGGCCGCGAAGGGAGACAGCACCAACGTGGATAAGCTGGTGAAGGATATTTACGGAGGGGACTACGAGCGGTTTGGCCTTCAGGGCTCTGCTGTCGCCTCGAGGTATGTGTTCATTGAGCTGTTTTTCAGGAGTTCCTTGGGAAACTTGCTGTGTGTGCCGGGCTCAGCGCGTAATCCCTGGACTATGCACTGACTCCATGTGGAAATGTCACTCGGAATGGGTCATGTGGCTTGTCCTTAGATCTCTCACCTACTTCTTGCTCTTTTTTTTTTTTTTTTTAGCAGGTGTAAGCGATGTTTGGTGCAGTTTGCTGCCCTTTAAATTAGTTATTTTAGAAGTGTCTTTGCTCATTGTTCTGCCTTTCCAATGGCATCCCTTTTGACATGTTCACATCTGTCTCTTAAATCCAAGCAAAGCTTATTAAATGATAAAAGGGCTTTCAGCACTCCTAAATAACTCCTATTTAAAGGAATAATCTTCCTCCCGCAGCTTCGGCCATATGATGAGTAAAGAGAAGAGAGATTCCATCAGTAAAGAGGACCTGGCCAGAGCTACTTTGGTCACCATCACCAACAACATCGGGTCCATTGCTCGCATGTGTGCGCTCAATGAGGTGAGAGGGCACGTTTGCTACGAGCTAAAAACCTTTAGAAACAACATAGGAAGATTATCAGAATGCAAAAATGCAAATTGCTGTGTGTGTGATTGGCCTTGATAAATACGCATGTATTTAAGGTGGGGTCCTAACTCTTGTGATCTGTGTTACGTGTATGTTTTGACGCAAAGTATAAGGTACTTTGAGCTTCAAAGGTACTGAAGAAGGGCGAAAAGTTGCCTGTGAAAGATCTTGAGCTGTTTGGCTGCTCCCAAGCTGTAGTACGTAGGTACTAACACCTTTGTAATCCAAATTAATACTCTGAATTACCATGTCGATACTAACAGATCTTACTATACCATGACAGATTATATTTTTTAAAATGTTATTTTGCTTGGCTTGTTTCCACAGCCTGGTGGGTTTGAATTGTCTATTGTGTTAAATGCCTGGAGTAGATGCAAGATCTGTTGTATTGGGGCAGAGGGAAGAAAAACAGTTCATTATCCTGCCTCAGACTCCCGTCAGGTGCTTGTTTTGGTCTTTTCTTTAGGCAGGATAACTGTGGATGGATTGTTCCGTTCCCACCCCTTTCCAGCTTCTGAGAGTTTAAAAAAACCCAAACCAAACCCAAACATTTAGACACTTGCTTTGAGCTGCAAATTGCAGCCTTTGCTGTTACATGGTAATTAATCTCGTCTGCTTTCAATGAATTTACCTAATCTTATTTTAAATGCAGTGATGTTTTTAGTTCCACAGGGCCCCGTGGTTAGAAGAGAGTGCTGCTTTTTCATTTTTTTAATCAATAACATGCCCCCCTCCCCAGAAACCTCCAACAAAGCAAACCCAAAACACTCACCAAACTGCCATCTCATTACTTTATCGGGTCCTGTCTAGTTATTAACTCTATAAGAAATATCAAATAATTCATCACTAGTGCTTTTGGTAGGTTTTTTTGTTTGGTTTATTGTTTTTTTTTAAAATAACCTTTCCCACGTCTCCCTGGTGTTCATTCCAAGACAGAACGTTGTAGCACTCGGTCTCCGCTCCGACGGAAGACACTCTGTGTCTCTTTCCCACCGTCTCATTCTTTCGTTTTAATCTTCTTCCGGTTATAATTTTGAGATCGAATGATCAGATCTTCATGCAGAATTGAGAGCGGGGTGCACAGTGAATTCATGATGCCCATTGATAAATTCCGTGTTCTGAGTTCCTTTATTTTTGTGGGCACGGAGCTGATGCATCTCAGTAGCCGTCCCCGGTCTGTCTTGAGCCTGTTACTGTGTCTGGTCGCTGAGCTCTCTCTCCCTCCTTCATTTGTGTCATTTCACTTTTTTAATTTAAACTTCATCTGCGGCTTTATTCCTCCGTCACCGGCTGTGAGTCTCTTCAGCATGGCTGTGCAGTTCATGCCTTTGTGGGGCAGTAGATGTCCTTCCCAGAGCGCTTCTAAAAGACGATGAACAGCACAAATCCCAGCGTGTGCCACTGCTAACCTCCCTTCATTGTCAAAAGCGGCTACAGGTGGTGTTCTTTTTTTGGCAATTTGACTCCTTTTTTCGGTGTTCTCTTTGCTTTCAGCTTCTTTACAGTGTTGCCTTGTGGCATGGAGTTCAAGCAGCATTGTACAGGGCTATCAAAGCATGGAGAGGTGCAGCAGAGACCGCGCCGCGGCTTCCCAGGAGGAAACTAACCCTTCCCAGCCATCGTGGCAGAGCTCCTAACGCCCTGCCCGGAGCTGGGGGCAGGCTTCTTTACAAACCGGGCACGATCCATAGAGTTTTGCGGAGGAATGTGGATCGATGTGTAGAGTCATCTTCATTTCTCAGGCAATGCCAAAGTAGAATTTTTTTCCAACACTTGAACCTAAATTCTGTAGCTTTAGAGAATGAAACCGTCATTTAGGAGCTATTGTAAAAAATTCAAATGTGGTGGTATATCGTTTCAAGTAAGCTAATCCCCGAGTAGCTGGCTTTCAGGGGAAAACAAGAGTAATGCTGCTGTTCTGCTAAATACTCTGGACACCTAAATTGGAGATACAGCTCTGACTCTCACCAGGCTCCGTGAGTGAAATGCCCGACTCAGCTTAAAAAACAGTTGCAAATGATACATTCTTTTGTGGAGTTCGTGTGTATTAGCTTCGAGTTACGGGGAAGCTCACTTTTCGGTTCTTCAAAAAAATCAATTTATGCCCTGAAGCACGAGTTTTGATAAGTTTTGGGGTTTTTTTTTCAATGATTGCAGCTTTAATATTGTGTCGCAAATGACTTGCACGTGTGCAGGAAAAAAACCGAGGCTGGGGAGTCAATGAAACGTTCTGTCTGCAGCACTTCAAAGCGAAGTTTGCTCGCACAAAGTTGGCAGCGGGGCAGAAAAAATTCCATAGTCTGGAAGCGTTTGGCTCCACATCATTTGGAAGGGTCTGTCCCAGGCGGGGCAGGACCGCGCGAAGGAAACCAGTCCCTGGTTCCTGCTTTCCTCCCTAACAGGGCGTGGAAGTGGCATCTGAACCAAGTCTTCTTGCAAAAATACGTGCGGGTTTCTTTACTGCATCTTCGAGATAGATTCCCCCATTCTGTTATATTGGCAAACGTGTGTCTGTTCTGTGTTCAAGGTGTGCTGTGGCTTTCTGCTGCTGGGGAGGCAAACAGTTCCCGAAAGTCCCTTGGAGCGAGAAAGTGTGTCTTTTCCAGGATGTTGTAATTGGGCTGGTTTAAGTGAGCATTTCATCACCATCCCCGTCCCTCCACCAGTTAAGACTTCTGTCTTTCAGCTTTGAGTGTTCCAGCAGCAAACAGTTGGAAAGTAAATCGGCAGGAGGCCCTGAAGAGACAGAAGTAGCATTTCTTCGTTTTCCCACTGCTGGAAAAGGCTAAAGCTGTTTGTGGTTCAGCTCAAAAATCTAGACAATGTAATTTTTGACCTTGTCAAGTCGAGGAAGGTTGGCAAATAAAATTGACGTGAAATTTGCACTGCTGTTCTCGTAGATACGACGAGTATTTCTAGATTTTAAACTACCAGTAATTTTTGTACTCGGCGTTGGGTGCTGCTTGCTGGAGTTCCTGGTAACAGCAGCTTCGTGCGTGCATTCAGGAAAAACAAATAGCTTTGTGAAAATGAAGTGCAAGTGTAGCTTCTGATCAATTTGGTGGGATCGCGTTCCGGGAGGTTTATCGGCTGCGTGTGCGTCCCTCCTTTGCCAGAAACGGCTGGGGAGATGGAGCTGCCTCCTCAGGGGGGGCAAAGTGCTCCTGGCCCTGTTGTCTTTAACAGCAGCCCTTTGAGAAGTTCTTATTTTGTAAGTTCCTGGGAAGGAGTGTGACCGCAGGGACCGAGGGGATAGGTGACTTTAAAGCAGAATGATTTAAATACAAATTATGTTGATGTGTTCGGTTTGAGGACAGTCGTAACTCAGTCATGGGGGACTCAGCACATGAATTACTGCACCCGGGGGTCAGCACCCACCGATGCCGAGGGCTGGAGCGAGGCTGTTCTCTGTGGCAAAACTCCTTAAATAAAGTTAAAACTTGTTAATAAAGTTGCTTTATTTAACAAGCAGGGGGAAAAGATGTCTTTAGTGCAGCCGTGTCGTCTACAATTTAAAAAAAAACACCAAAAAAACCAACAAAAAGCTCCAACAAAACATCCTTAATCCTGTTGACGTTGGGAAGGTCTGGGCTTTAAGTGAATATTCACCATCTTCGGAATAAAACTTCTTTTTTTTTTTTTCTTTCAACATCTCTACTTAGAGATTTTTAATTTTTTTTCTTTACTTTTCANCCATCTTCGGAATAAAACTTTCTTTTTTTTTTTTTTTTTCTTTCAACATCTCTACTTAGTGGTCAGGAACTACAATAATTTTTAAATTTTTTTAATTTTTTCTTTACTTTTCAGTCTGGAGAATGTAAATGTAACCCAAAATTCCCATTTCACTCCATAGTGGAGGCAGAAGCACGTGTTGAATGAGGCCGATGTTGTAGCCGAATGTAATTTTTGCTGCTCTGCTTTTCCATGTTGCAGAACATCGACAAGGTGGTGTTTGTTGGCAACTTCCTCAGAATTAATATGATCTCCATGAAGGTGCTAGCGTACGCCATGGACTATTGGTCCAAGGGGCAGCTGAAAGCGCTGTTTTTGGAACACGAGGTAAGGAAATACACGTTGAACTTACTTTTATTTGGAAGTACAGAAATCTTGTGGTTCTTGATGTGGTGAAGGGAAAAAGGGAGAATTTCAGTGCCCCATCTGTGTAAATGCACTTTAATTACAGACTCATTTGAAAATGCCAATTGTTAACTGCCTGGCTTAATCACTAATCTTGGGTTATTTGTTGCTCAACGTTGTGCATGTCTCATTTTTGCTTTCTGACCCTGGTACCCACAGTGTTCGTTTGCGGGGTCTGGTACAGAAACCTCAACTGGAATTACATTTGATAAGCCTAATTTCCAGATGGATGTGTTAGAAATGGAAACTGCCCTCCCTCAGTACAGCATCGTTACAGCGGAGCTGTAACTTACACTTTTTGACAATTTTGGAGAACTGTGTGAGGTTTCTCCTGTTATAAAGCCTTTTCTTGGACCAAAAGAAGATCATATTGAATCGGAATTCAGATTTCAACAGG
The DNA here is from genome assembly GCA_013399435.1 of Arenaria interpres. Lineage (NCBI taxonomy): Eukaryota > Metazoa > Chordata > Aves > Charadriiformes > Scolopacidae > Arenaria > Arenaria interpres. Next base: position 183,101 of record VXAK01003666.1, on the reverse strand, counting down.
GCGCATCTTATAAGAAAAGTCGTTTAGTTGCCTTAACAGAGCTGAAGACTTCATGTGCTCGTGCTGACGTCTTACTTGGGAATTTGTTTGACTTATGTCTTGTTTAAAGGGTTATTTTGGAGCTGTTGGGGCTCTCCTGGAGTTGCTGAAGATGACGGAGGATCAGTGACGGAGCTGTTGGTGGAGGTTCCCACTGCAGATGCTGCTGGAAAAGAGCGAAAGCCACTACAAGGATGGAAACGAAGCCATTATGGTAGTTCTACCTGCTGGATTTGTAAATAATTTAAATCCTTTTAGCTGATCTTTAACTTCTGGGTTTTGAGCTTCTACTTCAGAATTCATACTGGGAATAACAAGATTTTTTTTTTTTCTGTACACTGTATTTTTTAGGGGAAAAATGTGCAAAGTGGCCAAACAAACAGATTTTATGGATTTATTTTAAAAAGTGGATACTGTTTAATGTAGGACCTGTAATATGAGGCATCTGCTTTTCTTCTGGGGTTTACTGATTAGTGTGGTAATTTTAACTTCATTTAGTAATCACTCTAGGAGATTTTTTTTATCTTATTTTCATGACGTTTCATGATTTGTTCTTGGTTTCAAATGAAACTACAAAGCTGATGCATTTTACTGTGAAAACTAGTCATTGATTTATTTTTTTTTTGCCTTTCCTTTCCACATTAGATGAGACACTTTATTATTTAACGCCCCCTTTGCCCCTCCAAAAAAATAAATGTACTAGCTGTCTTTGACTACGTGTTCCTTGGCAGGACTGCGAGAGAGCGTGCCGGGGGCAGGGGGTCTGAGATTGCAATTTTTCATTGGTCGTGATTTGCAACAGGAACAGACACCGATGGGTTTTGCAGGACTCATTCTCCTCTACGTTAAAAATTTTAAACAAGATGCAAACTAAAACTTTAATTATTGTTTTGGCACTGAAATGAAATCCTGTTTGTGTTGAACATCCCTGATCTACGTGCAGAGTCCCGAAGTACAGATGTTATTTATGGGGTACGTTCTTGGCGTTAGATCACAAAGGGAAGAGATATTTTTCTTCATTTACTTGAAGACTTTTCTGTAGTCTGCAATTCTTAACTTTTATCTTAATCAAAACCAACTGATAACTGCATTAGTTCAAAGCCCAGTTTCTAAAATTAGAAAATAAACTGCCTAATGCATTGTCTGGTTTGGAGCTAATGTTAACTTTCCCTCCAGGTCACTGGGATTCGAGGGTTTATTCCAATACAGTATTTTCTCTCTTTTTTGTGATTTGTGGCCCTCTCTAGATGTTTTTTTTTTTTCCCCAGTTGAGATCTCTGTACTTGGGTCACTGCGCAGCACGTATGAACTTGCCTTTCTCGGGCACCATGAGGGCTCACAAATCAGAGGCTGAAAAAAACAGGCCATAAATTGTTGTGTCTTGCAAAACTGCGTGCGATGTCACGGCATGGAAAGGGCTCATCACGGGGACAGCGTAACGGTCAGACACGTGTATTATCCAAGATATTTTTGGAAGGGGGTTTATTTCACTTTTTTTAACAGGCGCTGATTTCCGTATCTCCCAAACGTTGAAATAAATTCGTATTAACGGAAGTGTCACCTTGTCTGACGGAAATAAAGACCGCTACTGTTTGGATGGTTTTAACGCACCTGTGGGATCCATTTCTTGGTATGGGTGATGTCCGATACACAAGGCTGTTGTGTGCCACGTATCACTCCTTATTTCCATGAGAATTCTTTGGTTCTTGGTAGTTTATCTTTTACTTTGTGACGTGGCTTTGGTCTGTGAAGCCTTTGTCCTGCTGGAAGTTGACTTTCCCGTAGGCTGTAAATCACAGCAGGAGACAACTGGTGGGTTGTGGCTGGTGTTTCGTGGGTTGTTGAGCTTGAGGGAAGTGGGGATGGTGCTGCTCAGTGCCTCGAACTTTATAAATAAAAAACCACAAAACTTTATTAACTATTTTATTATTATTTATTAATAAATTAAAAAATATAAAGCTTTCCTTAAGCTTAACTTGCGAAGTTTTGCCCGCACCCAAAGGTTGGTTTGTGTGTTGGGGTTGTTTTTAAGGCAGCTTCAGGCTGGCGGGAGGTGGCTGTGCTGCTGCTGCTGCTGCTGCTGCTGCTGCTGCTGCTGCTAAACGGCAGAGGGAAGCAGAACATCAGTGATGCCAACAACGCTTTGCTCAAGCAGCGCGGCTCGGGGCGGATGCTGGGGTGGGTTGGTTTGTTTCAGAGAGAAATCCCATCTTTTTCTCCCTGGCCAGTTTTCGGAGGGAATTTGATAATGGGAATCTCTGTCCCTTAGGTGTTCTTAGATTCTTCAGCGTTTATAGTTGTGGGAAGGAAGAATATAACGTCGAGTGAACAAATACGAAATAGCACTTCTTTCAAGATTAAAATCCTTTAGTCCTTAAAAAAAAAAACCAACCCAAAAGCCCAAACCAAAAAAACAACCAAAAATATCCCCGAAACTGCAGGAATTCATTCAGGAAAATCAGTCTGGCCCGTGGGAGACGAAGACTGTGTGGCTGAGGCAGGAAAGCCCGAATCTGGCTGTGAGCTCCCGGGGAGCGGCAGGCGGGATGGTCACGGCAGTTCTGAGAGAAGAGCAAAATAAAAACCTTCACTTCAAAATGCTGATTTGAAATTTGAAATTGCTTAATAGGTGAGTTGGTGCAATGAAAAGCCTGGGGAAAAAAGCCCCTTTTGAGGTGTATTCTGCGTAAATGAGAGCATTTGGTTGGGAAAAATATTAGTAAACTAAATGGATGTGTTGGGGAGGGGTGAGAAGGCACTAAGTAGGAGAAATTAGAGGAGCCTGAGGTAAGGGGAAGATAACGTTGTCGGTTAAATTCTTCCTGTCCCGAGGGAGAAGAGCCTGCTGCAAAAGTATTTCTCGGTTACTTTGAAATCTGTGGTTGACTTCTTTCCCCTCCTTCCCCACCGCCACCATCCCATGGATGCAGGGAACTGGAATTTGCTGCTCTGGGCTTTTCCTGCCTTGGCTTCTCCCAGCCTTTGTTCCCCCCTCCCTGGCTGAGGGTGGGGGTGCCGAGGGCTTCATTTCTAGCCCTGTGTCGGGATTTTTCCCCCGGGGGAGCCCTTCGGGGCTGTTCTCGGAGCGTTGCTCCGGTCTTGAGTTGTTCCTCTTGTGTTTTGTAGCCGGTCGCTGACAGTGATGTGACGGGAGGGTTCTTTGCCCCGTGTCATCATCCAGAGGAACCCAAAGAGTCTGAAACCAGTCCTCCTCCGCTCTGTAACTGGTACAAACTGGAAATCTGAGTGAGCAAAGCTCTGTTTCACCCCCATCACAGAACCTAGAAATACCCAGATCCTGGGATCTTCCCATTTTAGGAAGGGTGATGGTGGCGGAGCAGCTTTCCCCGCGGAGGATCGGGGCGTTCTCGGGTTCAGTGTGCGTTCACAGCCCTTGTTTCGCTGTAAATTGCTGAGATCTCGGAAGGAGCCGCTGCGTTAATGTGGCTTCTCTTGCTGAAGCACGGCAATAACCAGGGTGAGGAGGAGCAGAACCAGGGGGTTCCTGGGGACGGCTCCTGCCGAGGGCTGCTTCTTTGGACTCAGACATCTGTGCTTGTTGAAACACACACTGCAGAAAAACCCCGGTTTTTAATGATTTAGACAAAAAGTCTAATTGCATCCTGTAGAAAGAGGGGGTCTGTGTTTTAAAGTAAAGTTTTTTGGACTAAGTAATTTGGGAGAAGGCGCTGATGCTGCTGAAGAGTGAACACTTGGTCAGGTTTGATGGAGAAGAGCAGCGTGGGGCACGCGGGGGCAGCACAAAAATCCCAATTCTCGGAGGAGGGGGGTGCTTTCGGTGCATTCCAGCCCCAGCGAAGCTGTCCCGGTGTCTCGCTGCCCTCAGCGCTTGTGTTCCCGTTAAAGGCTGTCACAAGATACTCGCAAGTGATTTTTGGCAGGAGACGGCAGGATTCTGGAGATGGGGAGAGCCGTATGGGGTTGAATCGGTGACAAAATAAACAGACGTGATTGTTTCCAGTGGGCTGAGTTGTGCTGGGGTCTGGCTTTCAAAGCACAAGGTGTCTTTTGAGCTTGGGGTGAAATGAAATGAAGAGCAGGCGATGAGAAAAGACCATGGCCTTGGTTTGTGTCCTCGCGCCGGGGAGGTAGAGGACGCCTGATCTCTGGGATGTCCTGCACAATAAAGGCTTGTTTAAACCTAAAAACTGAATCCGGTTGCTGGTTCTTTAAGTATTACTGGTGCTGGTGGGGACTGGGGAGCTGCGTGGTTATTAGTGGTACTAGTGTTGCGCGGGTGTTAGGTTATTATGGAGAGAGAGAGGGGCTGGGCAATGGGAGTCTTTTCTTCAAACCTTCCCTTATCACCTCCCTTGCCGAAAATCCCAACAAAAAGCGGTTCTAATTGTGGGGTCAGGGCAAACTGAGGGACTGAGGTTCACCTCGTGCAAGAGAAGGTTCTGGACGCAGATGCGGTCTCTGGTGCGGGAAGGAGCCCGGTCTCAAACGCTGCTTGTCTCGGTGTGGGGAACACGCAGGAGGCCATCTACTGTTCTTTCCGTTATTTTTGTTTTATTTTATTTTATTTTATTTTACATCAAACCCGGTTGTGTGGTGTTGGCAGAGACACAGCTCTCATCTGCCCGCCTTCAGCACTTTGCACTTAAAATGCTGTACTTCAAGCAGCAGCGTGTCAGCCCCTGTTCTTCCACACCCGGGATGGTGCGGCCGCTGGTACGTTGAGACCTGGTTGGGTGGGTTTGCTCCATTTGGGGATTTTCTGGGGTTTTGGGGTGTTTTTTGGCATTCGTCTGAGTTTGTGCCCGTTGCACGGAATAAAAGAGCTGGTCTTAACTCCTGGGAGTTGGGTTCCCGGTGCCCCGCTGGCTGGGAGCGGGGGGGTGTTCGTGCCGGTGAGGATGAGGAAGTCGATGCTTCGCGCCCGTAGGAAAAACGTGCTGATTAAAATGTTCTGTAGCTTCTGTAGCGGCTGCATCCCTTGGGAGCTGCAATCGAAGGAGTCTCTGTAAATCAGTAAGTGGTTACCACCGGGCCGGTGTGATGCTGTGCTGGGATACAGCGTTATTTTTATCTACTCCACGAATCTGCCCCCGTCCTCCCACCGGTGTCGCCCCCGGATGCCCTCGTTTCCAGCTTCCCTCGGCCCCCGGGCAGCGCGGGGTGCTGCGGGATCCTCCGACGCGGGCAACGCACCTGAAGCTCCTCCTCGGAGAAGGTCGCCTGGGCTTCACCTGGAGATGACAATAGAAAAAATACCTTTGGAATTCACTTGAACGGTGAGGAATGCTGTCTTGTATTTCAAAATTATTTTTACTCTTTTTATGTTTTAAAAAACGAACTGTGAAATAATGCATATTAATTTAAAAAAAAAAAAAACCAAAACAAGCAACTAAACAAACAAATGCTATTTCCATTTCCAAACTGGCTGGCCAAAGGAATCCCAAAATGCTGAATGTACTTAAATTTTTTTAGTTCCTTTTAGCAGAATTGTTTTGTTTTTTCGAGCGAGCGAGCTCCCCCCCGGCGTTATTGGAATAAGGAACCAAACCCAGGCTGTTCCCCAGCGAGCGTCCAGCCTGTTGCACTTGGCTACGAAAGGCTGCGCACAAAAAAACCCCCAGAGCTATTTACAAGGTAAGCCAAAAACACTCCCAAATTTCCCAGTGTTTCAGTCGTTTCTTTTTTTTTTTAGCTTAGGAATTTAGTTATCTCCTCAGGGGTGTCTTCTCCCCAGCAGATCTGCACAGTTAAGCAGAAGGAAAGAGGTACCGAGCTCTGAAAGTGAATTCACCTCTTATTTGTGGGAAGCATCATTCCCTCTGGCAGGAAGCCGCCTTATTGCAATTTGTGACATTTTTCTCCACTATTAAGAACTGTGAGAATTCTTGGTTCATTTTATACCTATTACTGTGTATGTTGTGGCTCTCCGAAACCAGCCCTGGCGGTATGAGCGCCCTTGTTGCTGCAGGAGCAAAAGAGCCGTTACTAATTCTGCTCTGCAAGTCCTGGTGCCAAGACAGTACAGAAGTCTCCTTCCTCTATACGGGGGGCATCAGACTTGGTGACTGAAATCTCTTTATTCACGAGAGCGAGAGAAGAACTGGCTCTTCTTTTTCCCCTTTTTTGCTCCCCTTTTTTGCTCCCCTTTTTTGCTCCCCTTTTTTGCTCCCCTTTTTTGCTCCCCTTTTTTGCTCCCCTTTTTTGCTCCCCTTTTTTGCTCCCCTTTTTTGCTCCCCTTTTTTGCCCCCTTTCCTTTCCTTCTTGCCTTGCAGACCTGTTGGAGGAGAGGACCTGTTTGGAGTCCGGTCCCTTCCAGTCCCTGGCCTTTCCACCCACCCTGCTGTGGTCGGGAGGCGATGGGATGTGACCGGCAGGGCAGTGATGGGGTGGGAAAAAAAGAAAAAAGGCTGAATTCAATACATTCAGCCCCATTTCAGGGCCTGTCCCCCCTGATGCTGGCTTTCCCACCAGCGATGGCATCGCCAGCCCCGTTTCAACCCCTGTCTCTCCTGAGGCCGGTGCCCAGCACCCACGGAGCAGATGGTTTCAGATGGACCTTCAGCTGCCTCTTCTTTCGGTCTCTGTCCCCACACGAGAGAAAAAAGCAAAGGAATGGGGGGAAAAAAAGCACCTTGCACACACAGAGAGCAAAATAAAATACAGTAAGAAGTGGGCTGCAGGGTTGTGTGTTGCATAAGCGCCCCTGGAGCTCATTGGTACCTCTCCAAAGAAAACAGGAGCCTTTGATGCCTGTAACTTTCTCTCTGGGTGGAATGACAATAGTTTCTGCGTTTGTTAACTCTGTAAATGTTTGCTGTAGGTGTTATCAATGGGCTTATTTTATTTAAAGGAGTATATAATTGTTTAAAGCAAAGAAACTCTCCCCCCCCCAGCCTGTGACCGCAGCAAACACACCGACTGGGGAGTAAAGCCTGATCTGAGAGTGGTCCCAGTGCCCAGCTGTGCCTTTCACAGGGGAGCCGGAGGCAAAACAGTCCGGGGTCACGGCCGGTGAACCCTGGGACGGGTGAGGAGCTCGCCCCGAGAGCCCCAGCTGGAGTTGTGGCTGAGGTACAGCCAGTTCTTGCCAAGTGACTGGTTTTCTGTGCCGCGGAGAAGGGGTGGTGGCTCACCATCCTTTACCTGGTGTCATGCGCTGGTTTGGGGAACAGGAGAAGGAAGACCTGGGGTGCCTTCAGGCTTTGAACCCCAGTTCAGCCTTCTTTAGCCTGTGCTTTTCCCCAGGAACGGGTGCGGGTGAGGGTGTAGCAGCTCTGTAGAGAGACCTTGGAGTCCTGGTGGACAAGTTGCCCGTGAGCCGGCAATGCGCCCTTGTAGCCAAGAAGGCCAAAGGTCTCCAGGGGTGCCCTAAAAAGAGTGTGACCAGCAGGTGGAGGGAGGTCATCCTCCCCCTCTGCTCTGCCCTCGGGAGGCCCCATCTGGAGCACTGGGACCAGTGCTGGGCTCCCCAGTTCAAGGACAGGGAACTGCTGGAGAGGGGACAGCAGAGGCTACAGAGATGATGAAGGGGCTGGAGCACCTCTCTGCTGAGGAAAGGCTGAGGGACCCGGGGCCGTTCAGCTGGAGAGGAGCAGACTGAGAGGGGACCTCATTAGTGCTGGGCAATAGCTAAAGGGCGGGTGTCAGGAGGATGGGGCCAGACTCTTCTCAGTGGTGCCTGGGGACAGGACAAGGGGCGATGGGCTGCAGCTGCCGGGGGGGGAACTGAGGGAACCGCAGGGACCATGGTTTGTGATGTCTCTGGCTGAATTCCCAGGGATGCCAGGGAAGCTGCGTCCCCTGGGCTGTAGGATGCCAAAGGGTGGGCACCCAGGTGTTAAACAGCCCCGAGAAGGTTCCTCTGAGCGTGCCCTCACGCTGTGCTCCTGTTGGGTGGCCGTATCAGGGAGGAGGAAGAAGAGGGCAGAGGAAGGAGGGCAGTGGAGTTTTCAGTTAACCACAGAAAATTATAAAGGCTCAATTAAACAACATACTTTAAGAACATTTATGCCCAGGGAGGCCACTCATCAGCTGTACCACGGCACCTACCCATCCTCCAAGCTGTAAGAGCATTTATCCTCCCCTGTAAATCCTCTAGCGTTACAGCTTCTGGTTATTTTTGTGGTTTGGGAAGCTCTCCGGGGCGGAAAAACGCGCTGCTTTGAAACGGTGATTACAGCGGGTCTGGAGGAGGCACACGCAGAGTCCGGCAGCCCGGGGAGGGGGGCTCAGGTGAGTTACGTTCTATGTTCTGGTGAGTTACGTGGTTCTCCTGGATGGAGCAGAGCGGAGCGATGGGTCCTTTATCCCGCGTCAGCCGCCGAAACTGGCAGGAGAAGGATCCGTCCTGGAGCGAGCAGAGGAACCCTGACACAGACGTGTCAAACCCGAACGTCAACCCGACCCCTTGGGTTTCTGTCACCGTTGGAGGGTCGCTCCGAAGAGCCACACGAAGTCAGGCGTGTTGGCTTGGTGACACCTCGTTCGTGATACTCCGGTGCTGAAAATGAATTTATGTAAAATTTAAACAGCCCAAAAGGGTGTTTTTAAGTTGTTACAGTGCCCACGGCCAGGCCAGGGGCGTACGAGCGGTGTCACTGCCTCCGTGCACCCCTGGCGTGGACGATACACCGGGGGGTTTGTGCTTTCTCCGGTGGGGCTCCGGCCACCTCCTTCCCACCCCACGGAGAGGAAACCGTTACCTGTCGTCGACCCGGACCTCAGAAGGTCAGCAGCTGACACCGATACCCGCTGCGTCCCCATCGCTGGGGGGGTTTGTCACAGAGGCTCTCCCAGCCGGACCTGCAGAGAAGTTGGCTGTGACGCCGAGGTGTCCCCCCCGGGCTCCGGGGCGGTTCCTTGACGCCCGTTGTCTCCAGAGCTGCCCCGGCTCTTCCCGCCTCCCGCAGAACAAATAAAGCCTCTTGCAAGGTCCCTCGCGGTGTGTTCTGGCGAGGAAAGCCCAAGCACAGCTTCACCTCTGCCCCCTGAAGCACGGCTTAATCCAGGTAAGGTTACAGATCTTCCCAAAATATTACAGAACTGTAAAAAAGAGGAGGGGGGAGGGGAGGAATAATCAAAATTTCACCAAGAAAGTAAAAGCTGCGCTTATTTCTGGTTCAAGAACGGGTTTTTTTCACCTGCACAGCCGGTGGAGAAAACCAAGGCCCTTTTCTCTCCAGCCGCTGAGAGTCACCACGCTGCGGGAAGGGGGGCACTTGTGGGGGCTGCCCCACACGCAGCTTCACCCCACGGCCTGCGGAAGGAGGGGGACGCGCTTGTGGAGCAGTGTCTCCTCGACGTGCCACCGTCCCGTCCAGAGCAGCGCTCTCACCTGGGGAGGGGAGTCTTCTCCACTCACAGCCCCCCGGCGCTGCCGTGCTGACCCAGCCGCGTGTAATCCCTTACATTTCAGGGGTCTGAGTGTCGCCTGGAAGAGCCATGTACCAAACACCCCCGACCCCCCTCTCCTGGCTCCGCGCGCTCCTGGGAGCTTCACCCAATCCTCATGGTTGGAAGGGACCTTTGAGATCATTGAGTGCAACCACAGAAAAAACCCACCCCGAAACCACCCACCCACCCACAACCAGACACAACCCAACCATCCCGGGCACCAGAGCATGCCCCGCAGTGCCACGTCTACACGTTTCTGAAATCCCTGGAAGGGATGGTGACTCCACCACCTCCCTGGGCAGGCCGTTCCAGGGCCTGACCACCCTCTCAGCAAAGTAATTCTTCCCAATATCTCATCTAAACCTCCCCTGCCCCAACTTCAGACCATCTCCTCTGCTCCTGTCATTATGCCCTCGGGAGAAGAGGCGAACCCCCACCTCTCTACACCCTCCTTTCAGGGAGCTGTAGAGGGCAAGGAGGTCCCCCCTCAGCCTCCTCTTCTCCAAACTAAACCTGCCCAGTTCCCTCAGCCTCTCCTCGTAGGACTCGTTCTCCAGACCCCTCCCCAGCTTGGTGGCTCTCCTCTGGACACGCTCCAGCCCCTCAATGTCCTTCTTGTGGTGAGGGGCCGGCTTGCCAAAAGGTGCCGGGTGGGAGCCGGGCACCAGGCCCCCTCTGTCTGGGGCAGGGCAGGAAGGGCTCCCCGTGGCTCTGTTCCCACGGGAGGTGTCACAGGATGTCCAATGTCCCCTCCGAGCGAAGACCTGCTGTTTTCCAGCCCCGGCCCAACAGCCCGTGCGGGATCCAGCAGGCCACTTGGTTTATCTTCCTTGGATAAACAAAAAAAGGCGGCTGGAATTTGAAACTCGTTCCAAGAGTCGAGGGGCCGCGGCCCCGCTGGGACCCGGGGGAGCCCTGTCCCGGCCGGGGATCGGGCTTGGAAATGGAAAACCGGACGAGGAAGGGCGGCAGGATCCCCGGGGGGGTTTTCCCCGAGCCCACCCCCGGGCACAGGATTCGGTGCTGTCTCCCCTCTCCGGTGTCGCCCCACGGGGGGAGAGTTCAAAACCACCTTCCGAAACGCCCGGGGGCACGGAGCCAGGCAGCGGGTGCGGGCTGGGCCCTGGCGGGGGAAGCCCCCTCTGACCGGGCCGGCTCTGCCCAGACCCTCCGCGGGCGCAGGCACCGCGCA
>VXAK01003666.1:133346-169761 GCA_013399435.1 Arenaria interpres | reverse complement strand
CGGTGGAGTCCCGCGCCCGCGCGGGGGGGGGGGGGGGGGGAATTTGGCGTGGGTTTCCTCAGAGAGCCCGCCTTGAGCAAGCAGCCCCCTGCCGCCCCCCCAGCCCTCCCAGCGCAGCCACTCGTGGGGCCGGTGGGGAACCGCGTCGGGGAGCTGCCGCGGGTTCAAAAGTGCCTTTTCCTCCTTGGTCACCCATTGCTTCTCGCTCTGGTCCGTCTGGTGGAGCGGCGGGGCTGGGGAGGTGGCTGGGGAGCAGGAGGTAAGGGCTGTTTCTGCCGGGAGAGGTAATTGCTCATCCAGCTGTGGTCAGCAGGAGGTGGCAGGGGGTTACGGCAGCTCGGAAAACGGAGCTGAATGCTCAGGTGTCCTAACGCTGGGATATCCCAACGCTGGGATATCCTAATGCTGGGATATCCCAACGCTGGGACCTCTTATCAGGCAGTACACGTGAAGAACCGGTTCTGGGTTTCAGCTGTAATTCCATTTTCACCTAACCATTTTACTTTCCTGATGTTCCGCTCTGCGTTTTCATAACTTCAGGGTACGTTTCCTCTTCAAAAGATCATTTTTTCCAGAAAATAGAGCTCGGCATCGTAAGGGTTTGAAGTTTGTTAATCAGGTTATATTCAGCTGGGTAGGTGGATGCCTTAAATTCTAAAAGGGAAGACTGAACCACCCCTGAGAGGGTGGCTCTGATCCTAGAGAGCATCGTTGTCACCTGCGTGAGATTTACTCTCTTTTATACGTACATAAAATGTGAAATATGCTTCTGGATGTAGCCTAGACCTGCTGTCAAATTCTGAATGGCAAAAGCAATTAGGCAATTAGCACTGTTTTAATTGGTATGGCCAGACTGGAAAGTCAGTGGAGCGTAAGCTTTCTGTAATCTGCTGTAATTTATTTCAGCCTGGACAGCACGGATTGGAAGCTCTTGTGCATTGTTTTGGGGCTTGTCCTCACTCTCGCTTTAGACACCTGGTTCCTCTGTCACCATCCTGTTGGAGCCAGGGAGGACACACCTGGAGCACATCAGCTCCTGCTTTAGAGAGCCATCATCACTTAGAGAATGATGGTGCACCTTCTGCACAGAACCTGAAGGGGGAATGACCTGCTCTTACAGCCTTCATTCAGCAGAGAAGAAGCACAGACTTCTTTCCTTCTGGCCTAAACCAAGAAACTGATGTATTAGAGTTAAGAAGAATATGTTACCTTTGCTGTTTGTCCTGTGGTGGGTCACTACAACTGCAGTTTGGGTTGTCTTTTTCGCGTCTCATGTAGGTTTAAAAAAATCTTCATTTTATCTATGCTTTCTACGAGGAAAGTGGTTTCTTGCCAGCAGCCCTAGGAGAGCCAAATGCATCTTTCACGAGCGGTCCTGTCGCCTGTATTAATTGGCATGTGCCGATGTGTCTGTGAGCAGCAGAAGCCCAAGGCACAGCTCACCCGCCGGCGGTACCGCACAGCCCGTGGGGCAGAGAAATCTGCAGAGGTGCAGTTCTTTGAAACTGAAGGTGTCCAGGCAAATCACTCAGGTTTTCTTCGCTGAAAACGAAGGTGTTTTCTTTCTATTTGGCTTCTTGAGCTGCAAAGATAGTTTTGTTTTCTCCTCTGGGAGGTGTCTGTGATGCAGTGAGTGGGAGAGCTGTTGCCGATGGGACTGGTTACCCACCCGGCTGCTCTGGGGGAGCACGGAATCACAGACTGGTTTGGATCGGAAAGGACCTTAAAGCCCCCCCAGTGCCACCCCCTGCCCTGGGCAGGGACACCTCCCACCAGACCAGGTTGCTCCAAGCCCCCTCCAACCTGCCCTTGAACCCCTCCAGGGATGGGGCAGCCACAGCTTCTCTGGGCAACCTGGGCCAGGCTCTCACCACCCTCACAGCAAAGAAGTTCTTCTTGAGATCCCATCTCAATCTCCTCTTTTTCAGTTTAAAACTGTTCCCCCTCCTCCCCTCACTCCACTCTCCAATCAAGAGTCCCTCCCCATCCACAAAGCAAGATATTCTTGCTGCTTTTCCTTGGGATTTAAGACAAATGAAGCAGCACTTTGTGCTGCTGTTTGGTTTTTTGTGTCGTATTTACTAGTTTCTGCTTGTTGCCTCTGACGGAATAATGGAGTGAGAAGGCAGTAAATGAGGTGGTCTTTAGCGGTTGCTTTTAGACAACGTTACCTGTTTTCACTGAAGGATTGTTGGTCTCTTTTTTCCCCCTTTCCTGGTGTTTTATTGTGGGATGGTTTCCTGGGGTTTGGTGTACCTGCTGCCTTGGGAGCGTTGTGTCGGTAACGGAGGAGAACGAAGCATTGTCTTTTTTTATGTGTGTTGTGGTTGTCCCTCCGCACCCGGACACACCGGGAAAGAGGTTTGCAAGCTGACGCCAGGGTGATGCTATTTAAGTGGGTAGGGTTAAAATAAATTAATGTAAAACCTGAGATAAACTCCTGGGCTCCTTTTACTATTAAACATGATTTTCTTTGACTGTCCTGGCTGTCACAAGAATCTACTCAGTTTCTGGGGAGTTTTGCCCTTGAATGCTTTTGGAATGGTAAGTTCATGAGTTGCTGCCGGAGGATTGTCATAACGGCCTCCAGAACTAATGGTAACGTGCAGCCCGAGGCCATGTGTGGATATTTACTTATAATGTACATTATTGTTCTTTTAACTCACTGGTAGGTTATTTATGGAGAAGTAATTTGTCACCCTTCTCTTTCCAACTCTCCAAGTTTTTTGTGTGATCTGGGAGGGACTGGGAGTTATAAATTTTCCTTCTGTTAGACGAGAGCCGGCCCGTGCTTGTCAAGGGAAATGGCTCTTTTGGTCTCAGCGCCCGGCGATACCTGCCAGATGACAAACGTAGCCTGGCAAGGGACACCAGCAACCTCCTGGGACTCCTCAGATCGCTCAGTCTGTCACCGTCCCTGCCCACACGCACATTTATACTCCATTTCTTCTGGGGTGAGAGTGTTACCTGATGCTTGGGAGCTTCTCTTGAGTACATTTTAAGCATTAGGTAAGAGCGCAAGTGAAAATACGGGAAAAGAAATATCAGTTCTTGATGGCAAAGTTGGAAGCAAAATTCCAGATAGGAGACAGATAGAAGAAAACGTTGTTCTCAGAAAAGGTGTTTCCCAGCTGTTGCGGAAGATCCTAGAGGCGAGTTCTGAGTACAAACACTGAGAAGGTGTTTTAGCAAACAGCCACCAAATCTCTGCATCCCTTTTCTGAATAGGACCTGAAAGTCAGCTTAAAGTTGGGATTTTAACTCCTCATTCTCAGCCCTCAGCAGGACAGTGCTGAGCTCTTTCTCTCCCTTTGTTCAAGATGGAAAATATCCTGTCTTTCACTTTATTTTTTTATTATTTTTCTTTTTTTTTTTTTCTAATTCAAAGCTTCCTTCCTTCCTTCCTGCAGCTTCTGGATTTCTCCCAACGCGGATGTGAGGACTCACGTTTCCCAGATGTGAAATGCAAATGTGGGAAGTGGGATCTTTCCCCTGCCTCTCCAGGGGTTTCTCAGTGTCTGTGGCGTTGGTGGGTTTCTCAGTTAATTTCTCCCTCCCGATTCAGATGGTTTTCCTGCTGGCCTCAGTGCTTCTGGGGCTGTTACGCTACTTAGTAAGTCACATCTTAGAGTGTTCCTTGCACACACATCTTGAACTTGGTTGGCTTTGAGAGCTTCTTGAGGACCACACAAAACTTAATTTAGTCCATTGATGTAGGGAAATACCTCCTCCTCCTCCTCCTGCCCATTTTAGGGCTTATCTCGTCGAGTTGACATGTTTGATGATATTAATACCAAGTTCCTTTGACAGAGGGGTGTTTGGAGCTTGTGAAATAATGCTATCCGAATAGTTATAGTTTATTACCTAGGTGGGGTGAATTTCCATTGTAAATAGAAGATATTATTGAAAAAAATCAGTAGGGCTTGTTCTCTTTCATGGAAAAAAACTTAATTTCACCTAGAGAAGATTTTAGGGATTATCATTCTCTGTATATCGAGGTATAAACGTTGGTTTTAGACATAATTTTTCTTATCTGGTCATTCTTGAGTTACTCTTGCTTCCTTTGTCATCCAGGTAATAAGCTGTTTAAAGTGAAAGTGATGCCACTAAAAGGATTATTGATAATGGGATCTGGTTAAGAGACAATTACGAGGTGGGCTGGGATAATGGGATAAGAGGGTAACGGTTGAGTCCTCCTTTTAAGTCTCTCGGGTTTTGGGTCCCAGGCTGACGTGTGAGACTTTGACCAAATGATGCTCATACGGGTGTCCAACCTGAACAGCCAGCAAACGCCTTCCTTCACGGTGGCTCCTTGGCCAGTAACGTCCATAAGGAAGCTGAGACAGAGGAGCCAGGACTATTTTTATTTTATTTTTTTAAACTTTCTCATAACTCCCATGGAAGCACGGTACCAGGATGGAAGCCTGTTCCAATTTCTACAATCTTTTACTGAATTTCTTAGCTGGGTGTTTGTTTCTATAAAGTTTCCAATGCAGTGGTTGAAGGTGCTGGGATAACGGGCCTGCAGCTGGGCTGCAGGATCCCCTGAAGAGGATTCAGAGGGATCCTCTGGAGTGTTTCCGTGTGGGCGGCTGCTGATCGGGGTGTTTGAGTGTTTTAGGGGAGAGCTGACAGGCTGGGATGGTTCCGTGGCTGTAAATGCTCTGCTGCTCTCGGCTGCCCTAAGTGGGACTTGGTTTAATAGGAAGAAGAGACAGAGCATTTTTATAAATTCTTTTATGACCGGTTCTTACATAGATTTCTAGGGTTTTGGTTTTTTTCGTAGATAGCATCAGTCTCTTTATCTTTTTTCCAAGTCCTCTAAAATTTCACCCTTTATGGGCTCCCTTATCATTACTGTCTAACAAGATGACCCCCCGATGTCTTGTCCTGCTGCTCCATCTGGGTCCTTTCGCTCCTCCTTTTATAGCTCTCTGCCTGTCCAGGGTAGCTGGTGGAGAAAAGACAAACACGATACAATCTGGGGAAGGCGGTTTCCTGTCTCATTGCTCCTAACAGCACTCCAGCTTCTCTTCTGTACAGTTTCTTCCCTCCCTATTTACAGGTTAATTTTCCCGAGGCACCCTTGGGTCCTTAGCTGCAGAGTCCTTGCTCTTGTACTTTTCATAAATTAAGCTAATCCCGTGGTTGGCTATTTTTTAAAGCTTTCTCTCTAGTAACATCTCCATAAGTTCCTTAAATGTGAACATCAGGCTGACTGTAATGTTCGGCTTGCTGACAGTTCCGTGAGTCTCGGGGGCCAAGAAGACAGGAGCTGAGGGGCTCTATGGGAACAGCAGAGAGCGCGAAAATGGAAATTAACTTCTAAAGAATTAAAATAGCCGGAAATGTGGAGAGCAAAGGTAAAACCTACTTAATAGGACAGGTAGATATATCTTTTTTTCACGTTTCAGTTACCAACCCAAAAACTTTCTCTATGAAGATAAACATTCTTTAACATAAAGTTGAGAACTGCATTTCTGGGCTGCGATGCTCATTAGCAGAAGTACGTGGAGCTCCTTAAGGAACATGGAAAGTTCCCGCTGATGGTTCCTGCAAATGATGTAATGGAGCAGCTGCACCAGCACTCACTCAGCAGAGGGAACCTGAGGCGCTTTTCTCAGAGCTTTAAAGATTCCTTAAGAGCTAAAATAAGCTGTCAGGCAAGGATCTGGTTGAAGTACGTATGGCTCGGGGAGGCTGAACGGAAGAGCGAGCGTGAAGAATGCGCTGATCCGCCCGAGACGTCGTGGTTGGTTGTTCACTTTCAGCCTGTGATTTCACTAAGATAGTGCACGCTGTCAAGTATGTTCTTCCTGGTCAGAGGTTAATTTTTTTTTACATGGCACGCTAAGAGTCTTTTTCTCTTGGCCTCCATCTGTTTCCTTGTCTTTCATTTCGGTATTTGATGTTTCCTTCCCAGCTCAGTCGCTTCCCTGCTGTTATTTTCTGAAGTCTGTGTGCAGTGACACACACAAGCTGCCTCTACAGAGATGTGCTCATTGGTATGGACCTATGGCTGTACTATTTATATATAATCTATATCTTATATCTATCAAGTATAATATATTATGCTTTTTAAAATAGAGTAAATGCGATCTGTGCAATGACTTCTCAGAAATACCTAACCCTGGGAGGCAACACTCATCAGTAGCTGCTGTTGGGAGCCTGTTTCAGGACACAGCAGACGTCCTGGTTTTTGTCTTAAACTGTTGTCTTTCCAGCATTTAGAGATTTTTCTTCCATTCCTGCTGGGGATTATATTAATGCACCGTTGTCTATACAATAATGATATATTATCATTATTAAAGGGAAGATTACTGGTGGCTTTGAATTGATGGTAGGGCTGTCTTAATTTTACAGAGTTCAAGGTTTCAGCTGAAAACCTCTCAAGAAAAATAATGGTCGCGGTGACAGCTTGCTGCCGTACGGTACAGATTGTCCGTTAGAAGAGCACGTACGGCACTAAGTATCCTAATAGCTTTGTCTCAGAGCATCAGCTTGTGTGAACGAAAGGAAACAACCTGCCTTGCCTTGTCATGCCTGATTAGTTTGTGCAAACAAATCTTGCGTATTGCAGGAGAAGATGATGAATTGAGGCCAGCAGCAGCCCTAGAATATCAGATAAATAAGGGCAATCTTCTGGATAGCTTGTTCTGTAGGTGCGGAATTTGTTTTCAAAAACAGCCATCTCCATTCCCTTTAGAAAGCACCAGTGTAAGATTCACATAATTAATAATAAAAAGTGTTGGGTTTTTTTCTGTGGGAACTGTTAAAAACCCGACAATGCCACTGGGGCTCTGAACACTGCAAGAAAGATGTCTTTGTTAAAGACCCAGCCAGGAACCCCAAGGACATTATAAACCACGTTAGTTTCCCATAACTTGAATAAGGCTTTTCCATAAATGGAATGGCTAAAAAGGTGACAACTGTGCAAGAGCTCAAAGCACAAGTGCATTTTTTGTAAGTACATCACCGAGATTCCCAGGTGAGGCCACATCAGTTTCCCATGGTCCTGCCTCCTGCTTTCTTGGCTTCCCCTTTGCATAATGGTCTAAAAAGATGTTAAAATGGAGCCAGTGATGGCACCGTGCCCCCTCACTTTTTCCTCTGTAGTTAACCTGCATTATTTAAGGACTAACCTACCAGAAACTATGCTAAAGGCTCAAAAGGTTTCCTTTATCATTTGCTTAGCCCTTTGCTGTAGACCCCTTCCATCAGGCTGTTGTTTTTCGGTTAGCCCCATGCCAGGAGTGTCCAGAGAAAAGGGAAGTTCACGTTACATTTTTCATCTGAGCGCTACCAGCTATTTCCATACCAACTATTTCTATACCAACTATTTCTGCTGGGCTCCGGCCATGCCGTTTGGTTTAGCAATTTCTGGCAAACTTGACAAATTAAGGAGTCAGTGTTGCAACGCGATCGTTGTGGGAGGCCAGAGCGGCTCTTCCTTTCCCAGTGACGCGCTTCTCGGTAGGGGAATGATTAATGGATGTGGTGATGTTCTACCACTTTTTCTTTTTGCCATCTTTTTCATATTTCTGCCCTGAGTACTTGTGCTCTTGGGTAAAGGGGAGTTTTCTCAACTCCTGCCCTCTTTTGCGCCACCCCACTCACCTGTGCCCCTCTCTGGCACCTCTGTTCCCTGTTGAACATCCCTTTGGTTTCCACGTTGCTTCTCCTGTTCCCACATCGATGCTCTGTTCAGCCTCTCCTCTCCAACAGCCATCTCCCAACCTCAGACACACAAACTGAGGCAAAAGAAGAATATTTGCTGCTCAGCAAAGCGATGGGACTTAATAAACTGGGCTCTCATCTTTTCTATCTAGAGGCAAGTTCTATCAGGTATTTGCAGGATGCCCAGCACTGTGGCACACGCTGTCTGATTGCGAGTCCCAAAGTACTACCAGAATACGAATAGGTTCTTAGTGTTGTTCTTATTTCTTACCATAGGAAAACCCCTCCTTAAAAAATAGAAAAGAGGTTGAAGATTTGCAGAGTAAACTGTCCGGGTTTATGCAGGTGTATTATAGATTAAAAAAAAACTGGAAAAAGTTATTACAATCTGTCTTAATACCCTTCTTGTGTTAGTGCTGTGACAGCAATTAAAAATCAGGTGGTTGTATGTTCGATTGTTTGTTTGTTTTTAAATTATTATTATTTTTTTTTTTACCCTGGCTCTGGTACAATTCCCCTAAATGAACTCTCAGGTAAGTGGTTCTTGTTGTTAACCACTCGTAACAGGGCTGGAGAGGTACTGGAGAGTTTATGGAGACCTGAGGAGCTGAGTGTGGACCCTGCTCATACAGATACAGATGATCCCCAGGCTCACTGCCTGGCACAAGGCGAATTTCCATGGACCAACCTGCCAATCTTCTCAGAAAAGCATAAAATTTGTTTTTTTTCTAAAGGCTGGACAGAGACACCTCAGCAGAGCAGAAAGCTGAGGATATAGAGTGGCAGCCTCAAAAGCTCAGTGGTCTTATTTTTATTTAGGAACATGGCATTGGAAAGGACCTTTGGCTTTTTTTTTTTTTAAGCAAGTCAAAGTCATAGTCATACAGCTCTTGATAAATAGCCTCTGCTGAAATCAAAACAAGCTGTATTTTTCCAGTTAAATAGCTAACCCCGGGTGCAGGATGGGATGGCTCTTTGTTGGGGAAAATATATCAGATTAGAAAGAGCCTTTGAATCCCAAGAGCTGTACGGAATTAGAGTCTTTACTTCCCGTGTGTTTAAGAACAACTTGGAATTTAGCTGCCTGCCAGACTGCTGCCTGCGGTGCCCACTGTGGTATGCAATTGCTGGGGGGAGTGGGCGGTGGGTGTAGCAAAAGGAGGGTAAAAAAGTGCCATTTCTTGACAATCCACTTGACAGAATCTTCTTTCAAAACACATTGAATAGTTAATCTTAGACATTTCCTATGATCCACTGTCACATAGCACATAAATTGATTCTCTTTGTTACCTAACGTTTTTCTTTCTCTCTCTCTCCCCTTCTTCCATCCTTTCCAACTCATTCTCTGCCCTTTTAATTATTTTTTATTCATAGTTCTTTTCTTCTGTTTTTTTTTGTTTGTTTGTTTGTTTCGGTTTGGGTTTTTTTTTTATTAAGGATGCAGCAGTCAGAAAAGGGAACAGAATCAAGGAATTAAAGCAAGAGGTTAATGTGATTGAATGCAGCAAATGACAACAAATAATTGATGCTTGGTACAATCTTAAGGTCAAGAAAACCGAGAAAGGTCGTAGAACTGTCCCCCAGCTGCATGAATTGGGTAAATACAGGAAAATATTCGGACTTCCCTGGAGCTAGGTGAATAGGGTGGTAAATGTAGTTAATATATGCAATTCCACTACCTTTCGCTGCAAGCATTAATGAATTTTCTCCAGCTATGCCTAAGCTGCTTTATGCTTGTTCTTCATAAAATTCATCTGCACGAATGTTCTCAAAGTGACTTTGAAAGCGGTGTGTGGTGTTGTTCACGAGAAAAATAGGGTTTAAATTCATGGGTGCGAGTGAACCTGTTGCGGGAGTGTGTCCTGGACACAGAGACTGTCACAAGTTTCTCAGGTCTCGTCAAGCCCATCGTCACCGTGAAGGCAGCAAATGGCACGTACAGTTTATGTCTGTGCGTGTATCTTACACTCATTCAGAAAGAAAATTCTAGATAAATCTCATTCTTCTCTCATGTGCGTGTCTGTATTAATCAAACAGGTAAAAATAAGTGTTAATTTATGCTGGTACATGTATTTAGGCCAGCTCCTTTGGGACAAACTGCACAAAACCCCTCCGTGCAGTTCTCAAAGAAATTGTGAAGGCATCTTCCCGCGCAGGCATTGGAATTTTGTGTAGCCGGGACAGTGCAAAGAAGCAGAAAGGAGAGAATCCCCAGTGCGGTCTGGGGGCTGCAGGCTCCTGTGACCCAAACCTGACCATGTGACGGCTCTTCTCTGTGGACCCATAGATCAGAACATCTCTCTTATGAGGAAAGGCTGAGGGACTTGGGTCTTTTTAGTCTGGAGAAGAGAAGACTGAGGGGGGATCTGATCAACACCTATAAATACTGAAAGGGTGGGTGTCAGGAGGATGGGGCCAGTCTTTTTTCAGTGGTACCCAGTGACAGGACAAGAGGGAATGGGCACAAACTGGAACAGAGGAAGTTCCATCTGAACATGAGGAGGAATTTCTTTCCTGTGAGGGTGGCAGAGGTGGTGGAGTCTCCTTCTCTGGAGACATTCAAACCCCACCTGGACACATTCCTGTGCAACCTGCTCTGGGTGGACCTGCCTGGCAGGGGGTTGGACTGGATGATCTCCAGAGGTCCCTTCCAACCCCATATCATTCTGTGATTCTATGATTCTGTGAGATGTTCTCAAAAAGCACCCAAGCTGTTTGGCAGGTGGGGGTGGCATTTTTAGAGGTGATGGAGCTGCCCAGGTACGTCAACGCTGTGCATCAATGTGACCATACCTGCTGTTCCTCCCTCCTTCGGCATGCAAATGCTTCCCAACTTCACGCCATTGAGATTATCGTTATTGAATGCATTTGTTTAAGGAAGGGAATCTTTCTGGCGGGAGAGGGGGCAGATGGAGGGAGCGTTGCAGGCTGCCTGCTGTCTTTTAACAGCCAGTGCTGCCGTGGCTGTGCCATGGCAGTTGCTAGGCTGCCGTGGATTTCTCTGCTCCTTCCCTCAGCAAAAGGGACCTCGTGATGAGGTGCCAGGTTAGGGTTTGTGCCTTTTTGGTCACCTTGCCTGCTCCTTTCCTCTGTCTGAGCAGAGCGAGTCAGGGGGATGCTCTCAGGAGCAGCTGTTTTCTCTCCAGCATTCTCAAAAACCCTGTTTTTTGAGAAACCAGGTTATCTATAGGTTATTTATCCTGCCAAATTAGCACCTAATGTATTAACTTGGGGAACAGACTCACTGTTCAGCGAGCTGTCGGGTAACTAAGGCTTTCCTAGGGGTCAGCACAATTTGTTGCCACCTTCACCCCACTGACATCTCTTGGAACTCACAGCAAAGCACATTTACTTAATGCTCGACTGAAAATTATGCGACAAAGGTCGCAAAGTGCAGTGCTTTTTTCATGAGCTTTGCTTTTAACCCCACTTTCCTTCAGCCCGGTCACACAGCAGGAACTTTTGTGCGTGTCCGAGATGTGTTAGGATAGCAACCAGCACTGCTAGTGGGGGTCAGGTAAAGGCAGAACAGGTAGGCAGTAAAAGTCTCATCCTGGGTTAAGAAAAGATGCGACATGAGAGTGAATTATTATTAGGCTGGGAAGGACTGGGAAGGACTAAGGTTGCTCAGAAAAAATATGTGCTTTCTGCCTCTTCGATGTCATTTGCAGAGTCCACAATCCATGCTACCCGTGCTATGGATCATTAGGAAACAGCAGCAGGGTGGGAGCAGTTGGAGTTTTCTCACCCCAGAATAAAATGCCGTAAGTGTTTATGAGTCATGTGCAGCAACAAGAAAGGTAATTATTTAACTTGCCTATTAGTTCAGTGCCTATGGCAGGCACAGCGCTCCCTTGAAGCGACCGTGAAGTGAAGGAGATGAGGTTTGCACTGATCCTGCTGCGGGGAGGTGCCTGTTTCCACGTTGACCAGGCATTTCTTACAACGTGGTGGTTTTAGGTTGCTTGTAACCTCATTAAATGTTTGCTGTTTGCGTGAACGTTGGTAGGCAGGGTTCTGTGAAAATAACAGCAAGTGATCGTGTAACCAAATGCCTAATCTGTGTTTGCTTATCCTGGGATGTCATCAAATTCTTCCCAAGTGTGTTGGGGTAAAGCTGAAATGTCTCGGACCCCATGTGAAACTTGCCTGGGAAGCTGGGCCAGAGACCCAGGCTGAGGTCAGGGCACCCAGCTATTGCTGTACATGCATCAAAATCAGTCTGGGCTCTGCGTGTGGACATTGTTGACTCCTCTGAGAAGATTTTGTGTGTATTTCTGCTTATTGAGGGGTTATTGTTATCCCTTCTGCCATTCCTGGAACTTCCTCCTCCACCCTCAATAATCAGAACTTGAAATTAAATCTTCATCCTTCCAGAAGGGGCAGTGAAAGGTACTGCTCAGATCCGAAATAAGAAGCCCTGCCCTGCCAAGGCTCTGCAAAAGTGCTTCAGAGCTGGAATTGCTCAGGGTCTCTCTCAGATGGATCATGTGCTTATGCAAACTCCACCAAATGGCATCACTTGTGATTGCCAGGAAACCCTCGAGCAAAATCATTTCAACTTCCAGTGCCCCGTTAAGTCAGGTGGCTGTCGTGGGTTCTTACGGGCTGTTCCATCAGCCAGGCATTTGAACGTAAAATATCAAACTTTCAGTCATACACTAAATCCACCTCTGAGTCCCTTCATGTTAGATGCAAAGTGTGGAGGCCGCATGGTGCAGAGCACTGGTACTTGCTCTGCTTGTTCATGTGAATTTGGCAGGATAATGTAAACGGGAGACTTTATGACCGAATCAGGGTATAATCTCTTTGTGGCTTCACACTAGACTGGATATTGGCTTTTTTTGTGGCCAGGTTAGATGCAGACACCCACAAAGTGTTGAATTTTGTTTTCCATCTAAGAAGACAGGGCTGTGGAGATGGTTTGCATCAAATTGTACTGTTTGATGAGCTGGTCTTTCACTGATCCAGCATGAAGGATCTTATAACCGCCACCTTAGCCATCAGATACCTCGTTGATCCAACATTTGACATATTTAATGAGACAGTTGTTGCTTGGAGCTATACAGAAAGGGATGTGTAATGGAGCCTATGAGTTAAAAATAAAGGATCAGTCGTTAGTTTGTGTCAGCTTACTCAAAATGCAACAGAAACCCTGCATAATTGTCTGTCGCCTGGATGGATTCAACACAGGAGATGTATGGTCTGCTCACAAATTAGCAGCGCAAATACAGAAGGTGTGTGTCAAGTGGGAAGTCCATGGATGTGTCTTCTCTATCATGTGCCTGGCATCCCCTCAATAAATCTTGACCACAGGCGTTTTCAGCCTCCTTCATAGATGTTGTGTATACACTCTACTTCCCTACACACGTGCTTTTATTATTTTATTGCATTAGTCAATCTGCTGTACCTCTTTACCCCCTCAGTTTACCTGTGTTCATGTCAGAGTTTGTTTCAGACCGTAGTGGGGAGGGAAGGAGGGTGCAGGGACATGCTGGCACCGCCGAGTCTTTGTCCTGAAGCGAATGGGTAAGGTCAATAAAAAGAACTTTACACTTTGAGCAGGATGTCACAAAGCTTGTGAAGAGGCCAGGGGTGTCCTTGGGGCCGTGTGGGCACCTGCAGAGGCCACTCAGAAAGCTCCGTCAGCCGTGTGGGCATTTTTGGCTGGGTATTAGAAAGTTGTGTCACAACAGGCAAACTGTCCTGGTATCCGTTTCATTGATCTTTTTGTGTACGCAAGTCCCAGCAGTGGAATACCTCAACGATGAGGTTTGGAATTGTAACGGTACTTCATGCTGCAGTGGAGATCCCTGTTGTTCCTGTAGACCCATATAAACACAGGGGGTAACACGGACCTTTCAAGGACTTTATTATAAAATTTTAACGTATGATGAAACAGGTATTTGTGACAATGGAGAATAACATAGACTGTCAGCACTAATTCTTATTGTGGGCATTGCTGTGGGCTCTCAATCATTAGAAAGCTTTATGCAAATACTTACTTATAAAAAAGTATTAGCAAAGCCTATTACACAAGGACAGAAAATAGGATAGTAACTTTTATTTCCATATAGTAGACAGCATTTTTGGCCTGAAGGAAGATGTGTGGTAGCTAACAGGCTGACTAGCACACAGGCACAAATAGATGGTACTTGAGGAATACACAAAGACCTGGAACATGTATTTCATGGTAGCTTCTTTAGCTTGGGTAACTGGATGGCAGTGTAATATACTTTTGGCGTCTTTGTGGATATTTTTCTTCACTGATATTTTTCAAGGATACTGTTTCAAATGTGGTTATCTTAAATCACTGCTCAAAAGCATTGACAAGCACCCAATGTGCATTTAGAGCCCATGTTACGGCCCGGATGCAGACACTATTTTGATTTAAGCGAATGGAAGAGGGGCACAGGCCACCTCTAACCTGCAGTGAGTTGTTTGTGCTCAGAAAGTGAAGTCACCATGCCCTGCCTGATTACAACATCCATCATTATTGGATGAGGGGGAAGGGTTTGACACTGAAAGAGGGGAGATTGAGATGGGATCTCAAGAAGAACTTCTTTGCTGTGAGGGTGGTGAGAGCCTGGCCCAGGTTGCCCAGAGAAGCTGTGGCTGCCCCATCCCTGGAGGGGTTCAAGGCCAGGTTGGAGGGGGCTTGGAGCAACCTGGTGTGGTGGGAGGTGTCCCTGCCCAGGGCAGGGGGTTGGAACTGGATGGACTTTGAGGTCCTTCCCAGCCCAAACCATTCTGTGATTCTAAGGTTTGGCTTGTGAGGAGAATGAGGAGGAGGCCATTTCATAATCAGAACTGCTCTGATCTTACAGCGAATATTAATTCCCTTTTCGTACAAAGGTGAAAATCGTGTTCCCTCAAACAAAAACATCTTGCCCTGAATTGTGTACAGGGAAGAACGGCTGCTTTGAATGGAGACTGCGGTGGAAAATACAATTCGGGACAGGGCCTGGGGAAGGCGGGGGGAGCCTGCTGAAGGTAAATGAGCTGCAGTAAAGCGTGTGACTTGTATGTATTACAACATTTCTGGGGGAAAAAAAGGGTATTGTGTGCCAGGATGTAACTGCTGGGCAAATTACTCCAAAATGAGTGATACTGGCGCAGTATGTCCTCACCCAACTGTGAGGGTTACTGCGCGGGCCTTGTGCCCTGATACCCTCTCAGCCTGTTTAATTTTTATTTATTTCTCTCTCTGTCTCTCCCTTCAGATGGCCAGTAACCCATGTGGTGGGCAGCCCCGGCCCGCGCTCGCCGTGCCAGCCCTGCTCGGCCCCCGCCGCTGAGGCGGGGAGAAGGGAGGAATCGCCCCGGCCTACGCCATGGCCTCGCCCCACCGCCCCGGCCCTCCCGATGGAGGCTGGGGATGGATGATCGTTGCTGGCTGCTTCCTTGTCACTATCTGTACCAGGGCCGTGACAAGGTAAAGGGGCTGCTTCTTTGTCTTTCTGACCTGTTTGCGGCATTACCCTCTTTTTGTTTTTCCCCGTAGGAGGAGGAGGAGGGTTTGGGATCTCTCCTGGTGTCCCGCAGCTGCAGGGGTTATTCCGGAGAGGTGCAAACCTCCCTCCCACTACATTTTTAAAGGATTCCTGAAATCCCTGTGGCTGTGAGGAGGGCTGAGGGATTATGAGCCCTCTGGTTTGCGTCTGGCCTACTCTGACAGCTGCCCTGCCTCTCAACACCTTCTCCGTGAGTCCCTGCAGAACCGGAGCCTGGGACAGGCAATGTTATTTCGGCCTGAGGTGGTTTGATTGAGGAGGGAGGAATCACGTAGGGTCTCTTTGGGCCCACTGTGTCCCCCTGGCCCCACAGCCGTACTCATTGTTGCTAGTCCCAGTAGATTTGCTGAGAAGCCTGTAAAATACCCCCTTCTCCTACTGCAAAGCATTGTGGGCACCGTCCTTACTGAGAAGGTCCATGACCTAGAGAGGAGGCCCCTCTCTATACCCTTCTGGTATCTGAAACATGCAGAAAGCATTTTCTCAAAAATAGAAAGAACAGGAATAGACTGCTGCCTCATGTAAACACATCGTATACATCTGGAGTGAGATGGCTTCCACAGCTGCTGTGGGGTGGCTTTGATGTCAGCTGGAGGCAGAGGAGCCTGGTGTATGTGAACACGGACATTTAAGCTGTATTAAGCAGAGAGAGATAGGCACCCTGGGTGAGTGAGAAACACGGGGACAGTGTCTTGTTGGACAGCCAGTATAATGCAAAAATACTGTTTCCTACCTAAATTTTATACTTCTTTTAAAACAAAGCTGCCACGCTCAGGGATCTCAAGTCTGGGGTCCAGAGTCAACAGCATAAAAGGGGCATAGAAACACCGACACAGTGCTAGTTTATGTATGCAAATGTACAAATGCCATAATAACAGTAGAGATTTCTTAATGGATCTAATTCATTTTCACGTGTGAAATGTGTTAGAGCCAAGAAATCATCTAATGGCAGGCACACATGTAGTGTGTATAAGAGAACGAAGTACGTGCAAGAAAACAGCTGAAGAAAGTGCTTGTTTGTTGATTTGCAAGGAGGGAAAAAAGGGAGGGGGAAAAGGGTTCTCTTGCTGATCCAGAAACCAGAGTGAAACTATGCGGCCTTTTAATCCGTTCCCCTGCAGAGACAGGTAGAACAGTAACACTCATTAAGCAGAGCAAAGTAACCTCTCCTGGAAGCATTTTAATAATAAACTCTTGGAAGGTCCCAGGGCTCCTGCTGAGTTTTTATTCTCTGTTCACCAAGAGTTGCTTTTCACTTGCTTTGCGGTCGTGCATCCGTGAACACGGAGCTGTAGGTGCTGTTGGCTCGATGGGTGCCGTGCTGGCCCTGCCTTCAGCCACGTTGTGCGGATGTGGATGCCACCACTGGTGAGCAACCAGGTCCGCCAGAAACTGGGGAGCTGGGGCTTTGTGTACCAGGGAAGCGACATCATGATGTGGGCAATCATCATTGCTGGTGATAATTGCAATTTCAATTTCATTTCAGTTAAAAAAATAACATGAGCTATAAAAATCTAGCAGGAGATACTGCAGTGAGAAACATGTGGTATTATAATATTCATAATCTCTCTGGAGTAGTTATCTGTCTGAATTAGGTTCTACATCAGCCTAATTGTCTAATCCCACCCTTGGTATAAGAGCTGGACGCCAATTTGTGATTTGGTGGTTGGCAGTGCAAAGCAAGGATTCTTCTCCAGTTGAGTCACCCCAGCCTAGGTGCCTTACACGGAGTACTGTTGGAATTATTCTGCTTGCACCCACCATTTTGGGTCTTGTCCCTCATGCACTGAGGTGGCTCTTCACTTCCAATATCCCATAGTAACTTTTTCTCAGAAAGTGTTTCGTAGAAATTTTCTCCATCTTGGTGGGATTTGGGCAAGCCACGGGTTTGATTTTCCTGGGAGCTAGAGAGGACCTTCAAGTGGGTACTCTTTATACGTGAATTTTATATCGGTATTTTCTGTGAGGCAAATATCCCACCTTCAACAGGGTGGTGTTCATGTTTTCTTTCCTAGGTGCATCTCCATTTTTTTTGTGGAGTTCCAGGCATACTTTGGGCAGGACTATGCCAGAACAGCTTGGATCCACTCCATCGTTGACTGTGCTACGATGCTCTGTGGTGTGTATTACCCTTTTCAAGACTAATGCAGCTGCTTTTTCTTCAGCTCCATCTGATTTTAGCGTGCTCACAAGCTGGTGGAGTCAGCTGGGGAGGAGAGGTACTGTGGGCTCTCTGGGGTAGGGTATATCCAAGCTGCTTCCCCCAGCCTGGTTGTGCAGGAAGGGAGTGTCTTCAGACTGTGGAAAAGCAGCAGAACTTTGTGTTGTCAAATGATCTAAGTTTTCAGAAATGTACTTTTGTCGAGGTCTAGTGGGACAAATTGTGTTTGAGAGCTACTAACTGAGCACTCGTTTCTCTTGCCTTTTGATTGGAATCATATTTGAGACTTAGCACAGGACATACATCTTGTCTTCAGCTCGTCACAGTTGTCCTTCTTTTAGCAAACTTGCACGTTTACAAATAGCCTTTTCCCTTAAAAGAAAGTTCAGCGTTACTAAAAATGACATGCATCAATATAGCAGTTGTACCCAATTTCTCCTGGGTTTGCTTTAAAACTGCACAGCTGGGTGAACATCCATGCCCTGATTCTTCTGGGAGAGGGTTAATCCTTGAGAATTGCTGTGAAAGCACAGGGACGCAGCTGGAATGAGACACAGCTACTCTCCTCTGCCAGGCAGGTTATATATTGGGGACAAAAAAGAGAAATAAGGATAACCTTGCCCTGGCACTGTGGGTAGCGGAGAGGGAGGGGGCTGGTGATGACGCCCCATGAGAAAGGCATGGTCTGGGAGCCGTCGATGTCAGAGAAGTGCAGGAAAGGGGTAGTGGCTCTGGAGAGGGTTCAAAAGACGTGGGACCTCTCCTGTTTGGGTCTGACGCAGAGCCCACGAGGCTGGGGAGGAGCGAGGAAGGACACCTGAAGTTACCGAGGGCTGAAGTGCAAATTCCAGGTGGGGGAAGGTCTCGGTGTTGTAAGTGTGGGGTAAGGAAGAGTGTGGGCTCTTGCTGTGGCCTCTCCTGACCCCAAAACCTGCAGAGTCGCTGTGTCCTGTAAGGACTTTGACCTACTAAAAAGGCTGCTGAGAAAGCAACTGTAAATTTCAGTTTTGTCCTGACTTTCAGGAAGATTATTTGTAGAAGTTGTTTTGGTGCTCACACCATCGTGATAGGGGGGGATGTTGGAAGACCACTCTGTGTAGCTGTGATCACCATGTTCTCCTGCTGCTGCCTTTTCCTTGATGACCATTGCAACGCCCTGTGTGTGAGGACCTGCCATTAACTACCAGCTTTATTTGTTTCTTTGAAGCCCCGCTCGGGAGTTTAATCAGTAATCATGTATCCTGCCAAGTTGGTATCATGCTGGGAGGGCTGCTTGCATCTGCTGGACTAATTTTGAGCTCATTCGCCACCAGCCTGGAGCATCTCTACTTATCGTTAGGAGTCCTTACAGGTAGGAGGCGTTCGTCCCCTTTGCTCCTGCCACCAAAGCAACATGGGAATGTTAAATATGATGGTCCTCCCTTTCAGGAGGAGTGATCTCTTCTTCGTGTCATATTGGTCGGTAGAGACACTCTATTCCCCTCGTTGTAAAAGAGAGGCTTTGGCTGTCCTTCTGAGGGTTTCAGCCCTCGGTGGATCTCCCACAGCCCAAACGCAACGTGCTGCAAAAGCAACTCTTCAACTGCTCTTAGACACTGGACTATGCAGAATGTGGGAGGTTTTGTGAAGTGAAATGCTGGGAGGTCATTGACTTCTGTTGTAGGTGGCACACGAAAAGGTCTCCTTTTTTTGCCTGTGATTTGGAAGGAGTTTGTGATGGTAGGAGTTCTAGGCTGCCCCAAAATATTTGTGTATTAAAATAAAAAAGTTTAAATGCAAACATAAGAGTGAGTGGGGAGAGGAGCAGGGGGTGAATACCTGGCACCTCAGCGGTGCACCTTATTTCTGTCTGCATTACATTCCATCTGAAAAGCAAACAAATTGCTGGTTGGCAGCATTGCTGTAGCGTTTGGGTACGGTGGTAACAACTCTCTCTGCTCTGTCCTATCTCCTGGTGCTTGGTGTGCCCAGAGGAACCTGAGAGGTGCCCGTGGTCACACTGACATTCCTTCCTCATTACTGCTGACCTGGTAGCCACGGTGACATAAGCCCTTGTGCTTGGTCCCCTGCTGTTTAGTAACAAGTCGGTGGAATTACTGCCATTCACATGCTGCCAACAGCTTACTTGGTGGGTTTTTTTTTTAAAAATAATAAAATCCTTATTGTAGTGCATGTCACTCCTGTATTACAATGTTAATCTTTGACAAATGTGTTCATTACAAATAAAAAGCCTCCTTGTAACTTGAGGGACTGTGCCACATACCATGCTAATGCCACCGAGGCTTCCTTAGCAAGAGCCGCTGGGAATACTGAGATGGAAAAGCACTTTGTACCTGGAGTTGGTGAACTTGAAGCACTGAACTTGTAGCCTGTGGGGCTTGATTAATGGTGAGGTGAACTGTTGGCAAGGGCTCCAGGTGGTGCCCCAGCCCAGAGAGGAGGTGGGAGCACAACTGGAGAATGTCTAAATCCATAAAAGCTGCAGGACTCGAAACTCTGAGGAGCAAAGCAGAGGTGAGCTGGGGGAGTGGCAGTAAGGAGCAG
This sequence comes from Arenaria interpres, assembly GCA_013399435.1. NCBI lineage: Eukaryota > Metazoa > Chordata > Aves > Charadriiformes > Scolopacidae > Arenaria > Arenaria interpres. The sequence continues at coordinate 149,865 of VXAK01003666.1, read as the reverse complement.
AGCTCCTTCTAAGAGGCATGAAGATGCTTTCAGCCCCAAGCTTTTCATTTCCACTTTTCACAGGACATTTATTGGCTTTTCTGGGGACCTATTTTTCCTCTACCAACTCCCTAAAAAAATAAGTGATGTGTACCCCTAACAGAGCATGATTTTCACAGCTCCGAGTGCTGATGCCTAGCTCAGGGCTGCTCCCCCAGCTCTGCCGCCCACAGGGGTCCAAGCCCAGCTCCTCCCCTGGCCTCCTGAGAGGTGCCGGACCCCCGGAGTCCCTCTAATCCACTTATCCCGTCCTGGCAGGCTTAGTGCCCGCCTGACACAGTGCAGCCTTTGAGGAGGAGGTGGCAAGCTGGTTACGGCACCGGATGATTATCTCCTCTGCTGGCAAGTTCTGCCACAGGCAGTGGGGACCGTTTTACCCTCAATGTAGGACATGCTCCAAAAACCTAGTCAGGAACTCATTTCTGCATCTGATTCAGAAATACGTTAGTGTTAGGGCAAGCATTTGGTGACAAAAGTCTGCTCTCTGGTTCTACAGCACAGACCACAATTTTTGCCAGTCAAAGAGATGGATCTTGGTTGTTTACTAAATAGGACATGGCTTTGTTTTCTGAAGCTTTTCCCTCCCTCTTTACTTGCAGACAGGGATTTAAAATGGTCAGGACTCCAAGCAGCTGCTGTGTGGAGTTTCTTTAGCTGAATAAAAAAGGTTTTATTGTAGAATATTAGTAACAGAGACAGACTCTTTGTGCTGTGTTTCAGAGAATGTGAAAACCGAAACATGAAGTGGTGCCTCATCAGAACGGTGTGCCCAGTGCCAACATCTGCACAGACCCTGGGGCGAGACCTCGTCTTGCATCCAGGAGAGGCTAACACGCCATCTCTCTGATGTTTATCTATCGCTCCTGTTATTAAGCAAACCCCTTCACTTCTTTCTGAGCCTTGTTATTGTGGATTAATTGTGATCTGTCAGGTTTGTCAAGTCAGTGACCCTGCTGGTGGAGGGAAGGAGTCATCCTGGTTCTCTTCACACTGTGACGGGGCTGCCTGATACAGCATCATTTGTTTGTGCTAATGAAAGTAGGTTATGGGGCTTAATTTAATGTCTTCCACGCGTCGTGCTTAGCATTAAGCCATCTGCGCTGTGCTTTCTCTTCCAGGGCTTGGGTTTGCACTCTGTTATTCTCCAGCCATCGCGATGGTGGGCAAGTATTTCAACAAAAGGAAAGCACTGGCCTATGGAATAGCCATGTCAGGAAGCGGGATCGGCACCTTCATTCTTGCCCCCGTGGTCCAGCTCTTGATCGAGCAGTTTTCCTGGCGCGGAGCTTTACTCATCCTGGGAGGTTTTGTTTTAAACCTCTGTGTCTGCGGTGCCTTGATGCGGCCCATCGCTCTGAAGGAGGACCATAAAACCGCTCCCGAGTTTCTTGAACAGGATTATGTCCCCAAAGCACAGAAACGAGACTTGAAACGAATGTCCGTCTGCTCACCTTTAATCAAAGCGTGGTCTCATCAATGTTTATGCTACTGTTCGTGGAAGGAATATGACTTCTTACTGATGCCAGGCTTTATGGTGCTGGCAGTGTCAGTTTTATTTATGGCATATGGCTGTAGCCCTCTTTTTGTCTACTTAGTGCCTTATGCTCTGAGCGTTGGAGTGAGCCACCACCAGGCTGCCTTCCTCATGTCCATCCTGGGAGTCATCGACATCATCGGTAACGTCACCTTTGGATGGCTAACGGATAGAAGGTAACAGCTTATGGCTAAGCGAGTGTAAGCTTTGGCTGGTGAGAGGCTGGATGCAAGTGAGGTGGAGCACACCTAAAAGTTAACATTATGGGCTTTTTCTGTAGCATGTGTAACATTAAAAAAACCTAAAACCAACAACAAAACCACCCCCAACAAACCATCACACTTTCTAACTTTCACAATTGCTTGCTCTTTAATGTTTTTGTCCTTTTCAAGTTTACTCAATTCTGCTGGTTCAGTTTCTTTTTTTTCTGAAGAAATGGTGTGTTTGTGCAAAGTGGAAATGTAACCCCCTGCCTGAGGCTCTTTGCGTGTGAGCCTCTCTACCTGTTTCCTAGAGGATCTCACTCTACTTTCCCTGCCTTCCCATCTCCTTAGTGCTGCTGGGAGGCACAGAAGGTATCGAAAACAGTCAAGAGTCTGGCCCAGCCCTGTCAGGAATATACTCAGAGCTAAAATTGTTATACATTTTCCAGTATGTAAGAACTCACCACGCTTTGTTGCCTCAGCTCACTCCAAACGTCTGTGTACAGCACGCACAGCATTGGTGGAGACTGGCTAAATTAAGAAGGGTTTTGATTCTAAAGGACACATCCTTTGTGCTTATTCAGTTTGTGTGAAAAATGAAGTGTTGGTTTTGTAGGGGAGGGAGAAAGGGAATTGCCATCTCACTCAGCTCCCGGTAACTCCAGTGTTTAAGGGCAGATGTGAAGGGTGACAGCTAAGAGAGGTATACTGTAATATTTTTTGCATAATACTGGGGTATAAAGTCGGATGGAACACTGCTTTGAACGCTGAAGCTTTAGAAGGCTGTGAAACCCTAGCAGCAGAGTGGCTCCCCTCATGAAGGGCAGCCCGAAGAACTCTGTGGGCAGCAAGGACTGCTACTTCCCAGATGTTTCTGCAGCTGTAGGTGGGTGGCTTTCCCCACCCAGGGCTCATCAGTGTTGAGTTTTTCATCTTGAAGGCCGTGTATGAAAATTGACTTGGATTTGAGCTATATAAAGGAGCCAGGGACTGAAGTGCCGTGTGCCAGGGCACAGAAACTGAGATGCTGTGCCCAGCCGTCATCATCTTCTCTTCTGTTTTGGAATTTGCAGGTGTCTGAAGAAGCATCGGCACTTCTGCTACCTCTTTGCCGTGGGGATGGATGGCCTCTGTTGTCTCTTCCTGCCAGTTCTCCACAACTTCCCCTTGCTTGTGCCTTTCTCATTCACCTTTGGCTACTTCGACGGAGCCTACGTAACGCTGATCCCCGTTGTGACGGCAGATGTCGTGGGAACTTCTTCCCTCTCATCGGCACTGGGTGTTGTGTATTTTCTTCATGCCATACCGTACCTAGTGAGCCCGCCTGTTGCAGGTCAGTTGACAAATGACTTCCCTGTAATCTTATGGCTACTCCAGAGTTACCTGTTGGTGTGATGTAGAAGGAGAGGAAGGACAGCACACACACTGAATGTGGAGGGAGCCCCTGGGCAGGGAAATAGCACACCCAGACCTTCTGAAGGTCCTAGGTCCCACTAAAGCCCTGTCCTGTTGGCATGATTTCTACATACAGAGCGAGCTGAAATTTAAAAAACAAACCAGTACGGAATGGGGCTTCTAAGAGCTGTTACCTCAGCACTTCACATAGCTCAGAAATTGTGCAAGTAGAAGGAACACAAGATTTCACTATGAAATTACATGATTTTGAAAATGTAGCCTAAAAAGAGTTTCATTCCGAGGTGGGTTTTTTTTTTGTGCAGAGGACTTGATCTTTTCATCTCCAGACTGCTTTGAAGAGGTGGGGGAGCCAGCTTCACTGCTGTTTGGTCACGGGCTCATCGCTGTAATATCTAACCAGCATTTCCCCCATCAGTTCGATTACAGTGACGTAAGGATGAGAGCTGTGCCCCTATTATTCTTTAGAAAACTTGACAGAGTTTTGAATATTGTGGAAGAACAGAGATATGTTTTTTAAACAGCCATGTCTTGCATTTGTCTGCTGTTCATATCAATTCCCAATTAATCTCTGCTTCTGAAGGTGTTAATTTAATTTTCCATAGCAAAACCGAATTATTTTAAGAGATGCATGAGCCCAGGGCATAGCTCACTAGATGGTTCTGTACCAAGAGCTCATGCACACAATATTTAATCCCAGGGCTCTCTAAGGATGTCTAAAGGCTGCCTGTTAAATCCATGCAGTTGAAAGATGTTTGTTTAGTGTTGTGGTGATGACGGCTGCGCCTTTTCTCATGGGTTTAACCTCGGAACAAAAACCCATAAGGATCTTATCTGCCTTCTGAGGACAAATCCCTCCCTGCCCCAGGAGGTAACAGCGTAGTGACGTGGTGTAAACCCGTATCGTTTACTTGTATTTATATGGGATAACTCCAGAAGTTTATAAAACCCCGGTTGATCGCAGGATTTGTGAATTATCAGAATTTTGATGGGCCTTTAAAACCCCACGATTTGCTTTGCTGCAGGTTGGCTGGTGGACACGACTGGCAGCTACACCGCATCGTTCCTCCTGTGTGGATTCTCCATGATATTTAGTTCAGCCCTACTGTGCTTTGCGAGACTAGCAAAGAAAATCAAAAGAACGCATTTGCGGCCGCTCACCAGTGATGCTGGCCCCAAAGCGCACATCTGGACAAATGGAGCCATAGCTTATTCTGTCACGGCAGAGCTAGACCAAAAGGATGTTGAGTTTTTGGCCATGGGTACAAAGAGCTACGGCAACAGATGACCAGTGACAAGTGCCCTCTGGATCCAGCTGCGACTGAGACGGCGGTGGCTCCGCTGTGTTACGCGGCGGACGATACTGCTCCTGTGAAACAAGGCGTCTCGCAATTAGATTCTTCCGTCGTGTTTTTTTTGGCTAAAATCCATACACAGCAACAGTCAGATCAGGTTAATGCAGTGACAGGAGAAAGCTGGGCTGGAAACAAAAGAGAGTTCCTTGATACAAATGTTCACAGATTTATTTGAAATGCAGTGTGTTGACCCCACAGGTAATCTCGAAGATTATAATTGGCTATAATCCAAAGAAATCTATGAAGTAATCAGTCACCAAAACTGAACAATAAACTTTAAATTATTTCAAAAACAGTTTTAATGAAATAAGCCTTCTGGCGTTCCAGTCTGTTATGTTTCAATGGACTAATCACACACACCGCCAAAAAACCTCCACATCTATCCATCAGCATTAAATGCTTTGCAAATAACTCTTTCAAATGCCAAAGCCATTATTATTTTTTTTTCAGAAAATCTGGCAGGAAACTGTGATTTATGCTGAATGTGTCTCTGAAGCAGCTTTAATTTTTACAGTGTGCCTGAATTTTGTACATAAGTTGCAATTTAATTTCAAATATGGTTTTAGACCTACTTTCCCGAACCCGCTACAGCAAAATTTTGAGGTGGCTCTTGCTTTTTTGGGTGGTTTTTTGTTTTTTTTTTTTTTTTTAAAGCTTGAATTTCTAAACATTGGCATTGCAGGTGTGATCCTCCAGCTGATCATTGGGAGGGCAGAAGAGGTGCTGTGGCTTGTCTGCTCTCTGAAGAGATAGAAGTCTGTGCCAGGGGACGAGGCATGCTGACAGACAGACCTGGCTTAGCCGCAGTAGCTGGAAGAAGCCCAAAGGCAGCCCAGGAGACCAGGGGAGGGGCTCAGTTGTTTCCAAACACACAGCCTCTTCCTCCTGTAAAACCAGCAGCTTTTGAACAAATTTAGAGTCTGGGCAAGCAGATGGAGACCAAGTTGTTTCTGCGTATTCCAGCAGCGAGTCTGTCTCTGCTTGGACCCAGGAGATGTGTCTTCAGGTGGTGCAAATTACCTCTTTGTGCCATCTGAAGGGCTGATGGGGTCACTTGGCCCAAGGGCTGTGATTTCCCAGTGGTTTCCTACTAATTGTGTGAGAAATATGCTCTGGGTGCTCAACCAGAGCCATGGACCTCATGGGGTAAATTACTGATGTGATGAGCTAATAAATAATGGGGTGTTTCTACGCCATCGACGGAGGAACTTCACATTCTGAAATGCAAATGATTCCTGTGATTTGATGCTGAGTAAAGTTGCGTTCTGGTTACTAGCAAATGGATCAGAGTCCAAATAATCTTTATCAACGCTGAACTGGTAGTTTTGTTAATCACCTGCCGTGCATCCGGTGGCTGCTCGTGGTGTCCTGGCCCGCTCTTTTGCCTCAGAAGGGAAAGCGAAACGGACTGATAGTCACAAATTTTATTTAGATCAAGAGTACAGCCATAGGGGTATAATACATTTTTTCAATATATCTGGATAGGATGTGTATCGAGTAGTTCTATTATTCATGCGTGTTTCGGATATAACAGATTAAAATTGTTTGACTTCAGTCTGTGCTCAAACAAAGCGTTTCTTGCTGCCCTGCTTCAGAAGGGTGGTCAGAGCCAGGAGTGTGATTTATGGGAGATTAAGAGGTGGGAACACAAAAACTGCTTAAAACTAGTGGTCTAACCTTTTTTCTGCTCCATGTGGCCATTGAGTCCTGGGCCCTGATTCTGATTTTAACAGATGTTCATTAAAAAAAGACAAAAGTCATCCATGAGTATTTCTTAATAAGTTAGGAAAAATGTACAGGTTTGGGAGGAAAAAAAAAAAGGTGGCTTTATTAATTAGTGGTGAAGAAGATGTTGTTTTAGATCTTAATGCAAAAGCGTATAGCAAAGAGTAGAGAATGGTGTGCTCTACGGAGAAGATAAGCTGTTTCAACAAGTTGTAAGCTATTGCTGTCATTTACTTTACAAAAATTTAATTACTTTTCTAATCACATCGTGATGTGTCAGCTGTCGTTCCTGCCATAACTGCATATTATACAAGTCTGTTGGAATACTACTAAATTTTTATCTTAGTAAATAATACTGTGTAATAAATTATTAGCATTTTTGGGATTTTTTTTTTAATGTCAAGCTATTTTTTTTCATAAGCTTTTCTGTTTTGTGCTTAACTTTTAATTAAGGCGGTATTTCTTGTTTTAAATATCTAATTCAGCAGAAAAAATTCAGCTGGTTTTATACATGGCTCTTTTGTATTCAGGGTTTTCTAACACTGTTTCTGCTCTGAATTAAGCCAGTGGGCAGAAGCCAGAACGATACTTTCAGCTGATATATCAGAATGCTGCTCTCTGTGTGTAAAACACACCGGGAAGTGTCAGCCCTGTCGTGAATCTCCCCAGCCAGAGGCAGAGAAGGAAGGAAGCAGATCTGCCAGTGGAAGAAAAGCGAATACAACCCAAGGTTTGCGACGCCTCGTGCCAAACTCCCAACCCCGGGTCCACAAACAGAACGGCTCGTCTTCATCCCACCACGTGAAGTGCTTCAGTAAGTAAAACCGTTTACAACTGCTGAATTTACCCCATCTGTTTCCACTGCACGAGGTTGGAAATGAGGAAATCATCATTCTTTTGAAATCCCTTACGTCCTAGTGAGCTTTATCAGATTAGTTTTGGGACATTTAATAAATTATACCTTAAAAAGCTATGTGAAAACAGCATTTGAAAAATCAAGTACCTTCTGCGGAAAAATAATCCTGTTTTCAGAAAAAAGAGAGAAAACGTTGAGCATGAAATGTTTCTGCCAAATTGAATGATGATTTATCACCTGAAAAACAAAGGTTGTGTGTGCTGCTGTATGGTGAATATGTTTGAATATGTTGTTGCCACAACAATTCCTTGTTTGCTTTCTAAAGTGTTAGGAATGTATGTGAGAAGGAAGAGGGGGTTTGAGTGAAGCTGCAGCAGTGTTTCATGGTCAGCATCACGACGTCCTTAGCTGGGATTGCCTCAAAAAATAATGCCTTCTGCTAAGTGACTATTCTGGGGTATTCCGGTAGTTTTCTAGATCATACAGAAGATGCTTTTGATTCATAAATGAACACTGCAGGGTTATCTTCACTCTATTTTTTTCTTTTTTTTCCCCTGGGCCACTAGCGCAAGCTCCAGGGGTGTGTTTGGACCTGGGTGTGAATGAGAGGTGTTCACCTTCTGTCTGGTTCTGGGTTTGTCCCAAAATGTGTGGTTTGGGGTTTTTTTTCAACTTCCCCAGGCTCAAGCTCAGCCTTTTCCTGGTGTCTCCAGGCAATGCAGCAGCACCACCCTGTGGGAAAGAACATTTCTCCCCGTTTAGAAGACCCAAGGCAAGAAGTGGAAGGCAGTGATTGCAGACAGCATCCCCGGGAAGTGCTGTGGGCAGAGCGATCCCCCACAGCCCCGAGAAGGTAAAACACAATAAATAGATTTCTCACATGTTTACAACTCACGNCTCATCAAGAGTCCCTCCCCAGCTTTCCTGGAGCCCCTTTAGGGACTGGAAGGGGCTCTAAGGTCTCCCCGGAGCCTTCTCTTCTCCAGGCTGATCCACCCTAACTTTCTCATCCTGTCCTCAGAGCAGAGGAGAGGAATTTCTTTGCTGTGGAGAAGAGTCACTCTGACTCTTCTTAAAAGTTCAGGCTTGCATTTTTCTCAGAATACTTTACTCCTGATTTCTCCCCTTCCAGGAGAGAGGCAGGAGAGGCTCTGGGGTGTGGGTGTGGAGGGGAGCCTGGATGTGCCACCATGGCTTCCTGACATCAACCCTACCGTTGTTCCACCAGCTTTCAGGAGTGGAGTCTTAGTCCTGCTCTCAGTCCTTCCCGTTCTCCTCCCTTCCCACTCTTTCTCTGTGTAGGGGCCACCTTTGTAAAAGAAAAGCTGGATGGATTTTGCCCCAGCCCTTTCTTAGGCAGAAGGTGGGGTTGTGTGACATAGTCCAGATCCTTTTGCTTGTGTTATGAAAGATTCTTTGAGGAAGAGCTGGCAGGGGAGAGGTTTCTTGACGTTTCATGATGTGGCATCTGTATTTTACACTCCTTTAGGCTTGTCATCCTGTCTGTAGGTGGGGCTGCTGTTGTGGGGACAGGAATGCTCCAGGAAACCAAAGTGCACATCCCTCCTGATGGGCTCTGTCACCAGTTGGCTCATTTGACGCTCCTGGCTCAGGCTCGAAGTGTATTGGACGCACAGCATTAGTTTTCCCCGAGTTCCACGATACCAAGGTACAACGCTATGGAATTAGCCAGCCTGCTGTAAAGAATATTGACTTCTAGTTGGACAACTGAAGACCATCACCTCCTCCAGCCTTTCTCTCTGTTCCTGAGAGGGTGGGTTTGGGTAAATTAGATGGATGTCAGTTTGTGCTCAAGTTTAATTCTTTGCTGCAACACCTCTGAAGCCAGCTTTACTGAGAGTTCGGGGAAAATAGTTGGGGCTACCTCCTGACCCTTTCGTATCCTGCCAAAACTTTATCCCCGCTGCTTTTTCAAATGGCCGTTTCCCTTTCTTTCATCTGTTAACATGAGGATTGCTCAGCAGAGAGACACCAGAAGCAACACTCGATGGATGCAATGCTCTTCAATATACATTTTGGAAGCTTTCCAGTGAACTAGCCAAACAATGCTTATTTTTCATAGCTAAACAATACACAAGGCAGTAAACTGAACTAGGCTTAACCAAAGCGTCTTCTAAATAACACCAAAAAATACATTTTTTTAAAACAATTGAAAAAGCATCAGAAATTCCATTTATGTAGAAGTGTGCCTTCCAAGCGGATAGGTGAAATACTACAATATGGTGCCCGTATCTTTTTCTTGGAGAAAGGTAATATGTGATTTAGACCTGGTTTGATTTGATTTTTTGATTTCATTAGAAGCTCTGTGTTCTTCAGATCATCACTTTTTTTTCGGTGTGAAGGGTCTTTGGGACCTCTAGCTTGAGATGGAAAGTCGCAGCTCACATAATGCACTCAGATATTCTTCATCGTTGGGACGCAGAGCAAGGGCTTTCTCGTAGCACTCAATGGCTTTATGTTTCTCACCGTTTAGATTATGAACGAGCCCAAGTGTACCAAAATCTGTCGCGTCTGCTAAACCTCTCTGAATTCTCCATTCCAACATTTTCATAAGAGCATTTCTGCACATATTTCTTCTACGAGACTCTTTTTCAATTTTCAGCCCTTCTAGGTAATACCTAATGGCTTCAGACTCTGATTTCATCTGAAAACGCTGAAAATTGCCATAATGGTAGTAGTATGCTTGTTTGTCATCATAGGATAGAATACTTATATGAAGTGCTTTCTGAAATGTCTCTTCTGCTTCTTCATACATGTTTCCTTGCGCATACATGTTTGCTAGGTCCATATGGGCAGAAAAAAAATTTGTCTTTTGCTCAATCGCTATTTTGATATGAAAAATGGCAAGTCGGATGAGTTCCTTCACTTGCTCTTGCGGTGGATATTTTGTAGACTTTTTCAGCTGGATCAGCTTTCCTGAGTAGCAGAGTCCCATTTGGTGGTGCAAAAAGGCAGATTTTGGGATCACTGCTAGGGCCTTTTTCAAAATCTCCAGTGCTTTGTCCATTTCTCCTTTCCTTCTGTAAAATTTAGCAGCGTATCGCTGGACATAAGGAACGTCTGGGTTTATCTGCATTGCTTCTTCAATGTACCTCTCCCCTTGCTCCACTTTCTGTAGCTCCTGAAGTTTTAACCCAAGTAATACCATGATGAAAGTGTTGTTTGGATTCAGTTCCATTGCACGCTTCAGGGGCTGCAGGGCTGGGCTTATCTCTTCGCATCGTCTATGAGAGAACACTTCCAAACGATACATGACTATGGCATAGCCGGCGTTAAATCGGGGGTTATCAGGTTCTTGCCTCAGAGCAGTTTCAAAGCAGTCCTTTGCTCTCGGATAGTATTTTTCCCCAAACTTTAACAATGCCCATCCTTGCTCAGCCCAGATCTCTGGAAGCTGAATCTTCCCTTGAGCAGCACTTGAAAGCTTTTTGCAGCTGTTTTCCACTTTGCTGACATAAGCCTGAGCTTCTTCGTATCTCTTCATGTGGTAATAGATCCAGGCGTAGTTCCCCCAGGTAACAAGAATTCTCCAGTCCATTTCATCTGGAGGATGTTTTTGAGCTGCTTCTTCAGCTTTTTGGAGATTTCTCAGGGCTTCCTCATCTGAATCCTTCAGGTGGCATACATAGGAGAGTAGATTATAATTTGTGATGTTGGATTCTGTGAAGAACTCGATCTGATCGCCTGTTGTGTCTTCTAGGTGATTGAGATCCACATCCTGCTTCAGCAAAGTCCACGTGAAATGACATTCTAGCTTCAGCAGGGAGCTCTTCAAGGAGTTAATGGAAATGGTACTAGAAGAAATCAAAGAAAAACGTAATTATGCTCACTTATACTCCATTGGCCTTTTTCCTACTCTTGTTTTTAAACCAGGCATGATGTACTTCAAGAGGAGGCAATACCTCGCCTGGTACCACCAGTCAACAATACTTGAAAAGCCAAAGCTCTTGTGGGAAGCCATTGGTCTGAGGAGCTGAATAGTTATTCTGGTAACTCTCCTCGCCGGGGTGTGAGGGCAGCTTTCACGCAGCAGCAGTGCCAGAGAAGAGGGTGGGTCTCTGGGGTAAAAATCGGCAAAGTTCCTCTGGGGCTCAGGAACCTACCTTCTACTCTGCTGACAACTGCTGAAGCCGACCCAACAGAGGTAACTGAGTAACAAAGCTCCCCCCAGAATACAGAGAAAGTGACATAGCGCCTTTCCTGTGTCTCTGAGTATTTTATGGTTTCGATTATAAGTTTCATTTTGCATTTCCTGTGTTTGTAAATCCTTGTTTGATAGATCATGGCGCCTTGTTTATGATTATACTAATGTATCCCTCGTTTCCCTGCCTTTTCTCCCCTCCCCAGACACCCCATAACGTCTCCTGCCATCCCCAAATGCTTTTCCCTGCATCCCATAAGGTGTCCCGTATCCCGTGGGGCTGAGGGGTCCCCTGCAAGGGCCGGGTTGGGACTTGGTGTCCCTGAGCCTGCCCTCATGCCTCCGAGCTCCTCCCTGTGCCTGGGGACAGGGCAATGGCTCTGGGGACAGGACGATGGCTCTGGGGACAGGGTGATGGTTCTAGGGACAGGGTGGTGGTTCTAGGGACAGGGTGATGGCTCTGGGGATGGGCTGGGAGCAGCCAGGGCAGGGTGGCATTTGGGCTCCCCCTCCTGCCTGCGCCCCGGTGTGGGTCTGCAGAGCAGCTTTTAGCACACAAACTCTCAAAGACAAACCTTTACAACACAGGGGACAAAACGCTTCAGTCCATATTGAGCTCTCCCTTAAAGGAGGAATTTTACATGACTTTATAACTGAGGCTTCTCAGTCAAACCCTTCTTTGTTAGAAAGGCTCCTCTGCTCTCCCTCCTGTAAAACCCCGAGGGTCTAACAGCCCTCCTGGTACCACGCTCAGCTGCACAACCCTGTACAAAAGGAGGTGTCTTTTGGGTAAAAAAAAGAAGAGTGGAATGACCAGAAAATGATGAGGAGGCAAATCAAGGAGGGATGAGGAAGCAACTCTGACAGGCTCTGGGGCAGTGGGGAAAGGGACACTGAGTACATGTTTCCACCCAAACCATCTGCCACAGAGGCGCTGGAGGAGGGTCAGGCAAAAATGGTATTTAGAAGTGCTGTTCATGCATAAGTTTGTCGTACAGAATTCTTTGCCTTTCTCAAATAATCTCCTCTGCCCAACTGGTGTTTTGGAGGGTACTAACAGCAGTTCCCCATGAGAAAGCTGGATCTGAGGTAACTACATTTCTTCTGGGATGAAGGGGAAGCAAGTGCCTGTTATTATCACTATTTATTAGAAACCTTTGGCTGCAGATGAGAATCGCAGAACAGAATCTGGCTCCCAACTCCGCAGGAATAGCTTGGGACGTTGCAGTGGTCCCCTTCAATTCAAAATGAAACGTGGGTGGTTTTTTTATTGCCTCAGCTGAGAACCACGGCAACGTCCCCGCTGAGAAACTAACAGCGGAGAGGAAAAGGCATTTGTGGAAAATGAATATTCATGAATGTCACAGAACCAGATTTGTGATGCAAACTGTCCCCTCTGCTCACAGAGACTGGCCCTTGTCGGAGAGGCAACAACAGTACAATATTCAATAGTCCCTGTATTTTATTTTGATTCTCATAGCAAACATCCTCTAAAATATTTTCTGCTGTTTGGATCCCCAAAGTCCCTAATTATTGACTTTTATGTAAATACATTTACATTATGTAAACAATAAGCGTTATTTACATTATAAGCATACATTTACAATATGTTACTAATAAGCATTATTTGCATTATAAGCATACATTTAATTTATGTACCTAATAAGCATTATTTTCCCATGACAACACAAAAAAGCATCTTTCAGAGACCGAGTTGCTCTTACCTCATGGTTTCCCTTCCCAGCTCACTCGGCTTAACGGTAGTTTGGAAGCCCAAGGAGTGCTGCTCGCCCGTGTGATGTGCTTTTATGTGCTCCAGCCCCCACGTCATCTGTGAGAAATGGAACGGGGAACCAGAAAGTGAAACTTCAGCTGAGCCTCCGTCTGCAGCAGCAGCCCGAGCAGCCGCCGAGAGGGAAATAGAAACCTCCGAGTCACTAAACTTGCCTTTTTTTTTCCCCAGCCTGGCTCCGTGCCACGCATTGTGGTGTGTTGTGGGGAACGTGGCAACAGCTCCCAGGAGGTCCCAGCTTTTGCTCGGCTCGAATCCAGAGGCATCTACAATAATGGGAATATTCTGGGCTGCCCTAGTGGTTGCGCACGGGCCAGGGAGGGGTCATTTCCCCCTCCTGCCTCCGCAGAAAACCTTCGTGCGGTTTCACACCGTGCTTCAGGCTCCTGTTTTATTGATATTGTGTCATCCACCTCATGCTCCTTCATCCCCTGTCTCCGCATCGCGGGGGCCCTGCTGTTGTTCCAGCCCTGCCTTTCCCCGCGCCGAGCGTCTCACCCCACCGGGAACAACCCTCTCTTGCTGTTGTCTCTGTGAAGCTGCAGTTGGATTCCACAAGGATAAACGAAAGTAAAACTGCCAAGATTTTTCCAACCTTGGGAGACGCTCAGAAGCATGGCCCTGCTCGAGCCATTCTGTAATTTTGTGATTCCGTGGTATCTCACAGTACCCTTGGAAACTTAATTCTCATTAAGTATAATGTTTGTTGCGCTGGGCTTACTCTGCACAGGTAGTTCTTGGGTTTAATACACCGAATGTCTTTATTACAGGATACTGTATGAACATCTGAAGTGGGGACACAGGGACATTTTTACCCAGCCTAAAAAGAAACATGCTTTTAGTGCTTTATCAAGAATTTTAAAAATTCTTGAAAAATTGATTGTTTAATTTCTATTTTTGTTGCAGTTACACTATAACTTAGCCTCCTAAAAACTGTTTTGACCATCATATACTTGATATAAGCCTAACCTAGCCCTTTTGAGATACATACCAAGGGTATTGCTCAATCTGACAACAAAGAATAGTCATTAGTGAGAATTGTGATAGTTATTGTGATGGGAATATCCATCCTTTCGGTGTGGTCCAAATCTATTTACAAACTCATGCGTAGATTAGAATGAGTATTTTTCTAATCTATGGAGACAGTCAGCTTGAGAAACCGCTGTTGGGGTCCTGCCCAGCAAAACGAAGGTGCGGGCAGGTCAGAGGGTCCTGAGGGGACCCGAGGCCACGCAAACTCGGTGCAGAGCTGATGGCCTGCTGCTGACAGCAGCACCGTGCCACGGGGCCACCCGCCAGCCAGGAGACGGGGCCCGGGCTGGGTACCGGGGTGCCTGTGGGTATGAACAATCACTGATGATTAGCTTAAAAACCAAACAAAAATAGATGCAGACCTGGCTTGATAAAGTTGATTTTACAGGCAACAAAGAGAGCAAAGAAATAGTATCTGACACATGAAAATGGCACTCTATGTAGGAAATTCAGGTGTAACCTGAAGCTGCAAACCAGAGAGGAAAAGGAAAAGTGGAAAAGCGCATTAGCAAACGTAAAAATGACCCAAAGTGGATGCTGGGGAGAGGGAGAAGAGGCCACCACCACTAGCACCATCTTCCTCCCGGGGGCTGCCTGGAGCTGCTCCTCCCAGTGCCCGGAGGAGTGATCTCCAGGGGGAGGAATGGAGACTCTGAGTGTAGGAAGGACTTTGCCGTTTGGGGGTTTTTTTTTTCAAAATTTTTTTTTTTGAGCTGATGTTTCAGAGCTGAAGATAAAGGTTCGTGCAGCTACTGCTCGGAGCAGCACACACCACCGATAAGCAGTGAAAAGAGGCAGTGGGTTGGGAAGGAAAAGGGATTTGGGTATCTACGCAGATTCTTGTATTTTATGGAAAATAAAGGTTGCAGGTGGTTGTAGGGAAATGTATTTAAAAGCTTTCTGCAAGGCCAAAATAGATGTGAACGGTAATGTTTATATTTATAATGTTTATTATGCTACAAGTGCCTATGGGTTTCTCATCTCGTCTCTGCTCCTGGCCATGTTCCGAAATAGGGAATGACTTCAAAAGTAGCTACACATTTTAGGGAGAAACATCGCATCCGTACCTTTCCTTGGAGCTGAAACGGACACCTGCTGACAAAGAATTCTGCCCTGGTATCGTCAGCCCAGGCAAACAATTGCCCAAAATGCAGTTTTCAATATTAAAATAATGCAAACGGACTGTACCACAGTAAATGACAGCACCACTTTAAATATCCCATTTTGTGCTGGTTCCAGTTTAGCCTGGAATTGCTGTGTCTGACAGCAGCAGGTGCGGCATTTTATAACTTGGGGTTTCCTCCAGGCGGGAAGAGCACCTTGTAATTAATTTGACAGAAAGCCCAAGCGACTCACTGAGCAATATTTTTGCTACACGAGTTCTTTAACACCAAATAACCCTAAAGAACAGGATCCAGGAGCGCAGAGGGTGGCGCAGTGTCGCTTGTGTGGAGTGGTGTATCCGCGTGTCTAAACGAGGGGGTGCTGTGAAAACTCCAGTGATTTTTCAATTAAAATCTGTAAATGCTTTCTAAACAAACAGAAACGTTTCTGTTCTTGCCACGCTCCTTCAGCACTGTGTATCTTGTATCAGGTGTCGGTGTTCTGCTGAGGATATTGCCATGGGCCTGGGACTTGGTGGCGTGAATATTTATATTGCAGGATTGGATGTGGTCCGAGTTGTCGCAAGTGGGGCCACACGTCCCCGACCACAGGCACGCTTCTCCGGGAGATTAGACATGCAGTGCAGTGCCAGTTAGTTACCTCAGAGCATGGAGGTGTTACTGTGCCCAGCTCTGGAGTCCCCATCATCAGAAGGACACAGAGCTGTTGGAGCGGGGCCAGAGGAGGCCACGGAGATGCTGGGAGGGCTGGAGCCCCTCTGCTGTGAGGACAGGCTGAGAGAGTTGGGGGGGTTCAGCCTGAAGAAGAGAAGGCTCCAGGGAGACCTTAGAGCCCCTTCCAGTCCCTAAAGGGGCTCCAGGAGAGATGGGGAGGGACTCTGGATCAGGGAGGGGAGCCATAGGAGGAGGGGGAAGGGTTTGATGCTGAAAGAGGGGAGATGGAGCTGAGATGTGGGGAAGAACTTCTTTGCTGTGAGGGTGGTGAGAGCCTGGCCCAGGTTGCCCTGAGAAGCTGTGGCTGCCCCATCCCTGGAGGGGTTCAAGGCCACGTTGCTGGAGCAACCTGGTGTGGTGGGAGGTGTCCCTGCCCAGGGCAGGGGGTGGCACTGGGAGGGGGGGGTTCGGTCCCTTCCACCCCGACTCATTCCATGGTTCTACGGAGACAGAACAGGTTTGCCGGCAGCTCTGATGACCATCCCGCTGGAACTGAAGCGCGTTGGTATCAGATCCGATGTATCTGGGCCATACCCGGAGCGGAGGGCAGCCCCCGCACCGGGCCGGTCC